>JAYESA010000009.1:127667737-128267737 GCA_036927795.1 Iris macrosiphon | reverse complement strand
GTTAAATATTGCCCACAGCTGGAAGCTCTTCTGTATCATCCCCCCTGTACATATCAATCAACAGGGGATAAAACTTAAGGATGAAGGTCGAGGGAGGACCATTCTTTCTCCTGAAGCCTTCTATTGGTTGGTCTGGATTAGACCTTCCTATTTGCTGTACAGGAGTGAGGACCATTGCTATTTGGAGCCATATCTGCCCACTCGGTTCGCCAGGCAGTTTGGGTACGACCAGCTGCATGTGGAAAATGCCATAATCAGCTTCAAGTCCAAAGGTGGACTTATTAATGGAGCCAGAGGGTGGCGGTACTTCATCACGGGCTGTACTGGTGCAACTTTTGCTGTGCCCGCCACTTCTCTCTCTATGGAGTTGCGCATCCTTCACTCATATGCACAGTTCTATGCATCCATCAATTCCTTCCATCGTAATTTTGATGTGCATGAAAGTTTTAGGATACCCTCCCATAGGTCCACAGCGAGGGAGGAGGTTCCGTCTGTTTTCTCAGATGAGAATGAAGACACCGTCGGGGCAGATGATTTCTTGTTAATAATACTGAGAGGCATAATAGCTCCGCCGGCATAGCCTCTCATTATCCCCCAGAAATGGAAGGCTTCCACTCTGAAAGAGCCTTCCCTCCGCAAGAAGAAGATTGCCAGAGGTCCGAAAAGGGCTTCCACCAGGGGGGCTTCTAGGAGCGAGCCTGTCGTTTCCCCTGTTGGGGATGATTCTTTGATCAGAGGTCCTTCGCCTTTTAGAGAGGGAACCTCCATAATTTCGGCTGGCAGTGCCGGAGATTCTTTGCTCGAGATCGCTACTGCTACTACTGCTTCTAGTAGTGCTACGAGATCGCCTTCGAGGCCGAGCATGTTAAGGATAACTTTATCCAGACAAATAATGGGAGTAACTCCTACTTCGTCTGTAAGTATTTCCAGCGAGATTCTACCAGATGAGCCTTGAGTGGATCTTGGTGACGACTGGAAAGACTATCCTCCAACGTCAGTTAGTGCACCTTCTTCTCCAGGTATGACAGCTCGCTTAGCATCATTAAGAAATGATTTAGCTGTACAGGCTACGGACGCGACACATACACCATCGGCCATGGGTAAATGTCGTCTTTATGTCTCTTTTAGAAAAATTAACATCAAGTTGATATTAACTTTCTCATGTCTTCTTTTCAGGCGAAGACATCCCTGGGGAGGGTGAATTTGATGCAACCTTTGACTTTGTTGCGGATCCTGTCGATGAAGCGGCGGCGTTTGATATCGAAGAGGCATGCTTTGAAGCTGCCGATCCTTTATCCGCAACATTTTCGGGTGTTATCTCGCCAACAACAGTTCAGATATTATCCGAGGAGGATGAGCCCGTTGTCACCACTGTGCCTCTTTCGTTGAGTACGCCAGCAACTTCAACCGTTGTTGGTGTACCTTCTTTTGTAGCACCATCTGTAGAGGCAACGGCCGTGGCAACATACTCCGTAGTCATTCCTGGAAGAAGATTTTTTGGTATCGCAGCCACTCCTAGCGTGCATCCGGTCTTCGATATGCTGATTAAACAATATACCAGCCTGTTCTACCGCAGTTTGAAGGAGTTGATTTCCATGGTGCTGGAGAAGAACCTGAGATTTGATAATCTGCTGACGTCCTCCCAGCTTGCGATAGCGCCGATCAAAAATTTCAATGACGCTGGACGAGCTGATGCGCTAGAGCAAATAGTTAATGGTTTAGAACAACCCATTAACGAATATTTGCAACTATCTCGAGGCAATGTCGATGATATGATTCAGGCCGAGTACGACTCCTTGACTGCGAAGCTTGCTGAACAGATGGAATGCTTAAATAAATCCATCCAGACATAGCAGCAGGAGATGGATGAAGAGCAGGCTATCTTGGAGGAGGTTATTCCTCTTCTAACGAAGTGCGAGGCTGAACATGAGAGAAATGAAGCGAGGGTCCACAAATTGGAAGCTAAACTCGCTCAGGCAAAGGAGTGGGCTCTCCAGTCATCGGCAGATCGAGATGTGTGAAGGACCGAATGGATACAACTCAGCGGAACTTGGAACATGCGGGCGACATCCGTGCCGATTTTGTTCATGCTCGGTCCGAACTATCCCTCTTGAGTGATGACGAGGTACGACTAGAGCGAGCTCGCGCTAACATCTTGTACTCTAAAAATAAGAGGATGGCTGCTTTGGCGTAGCAGATTCGTGATTTGACTGCTCCTCTCCAATGATGTACTTTTTTGCTTCTTTATGTAACTCGCTCTTCCCGGAGATAATAAAGAGGCTTTCTCTGACTTTGTGGACCCATTATTTTTGAATAAAAAGAATAGGTAAAGATGAAAGTGATATCAGAGGTAATATAAACGTGATATACTTTCAATAAGCTTCAGCTGGATATATCTATTCAGAGATTATATGGACATGATAGAATATGCTCCAACTAAATTTGTATACAAAACACTATCAGAGGTAATATGGACGTGATAGGTTTTGAAGTTTCAAATTACTTAAACATATCTATTCAGAGGTCATAATAACATGATAGAATATGATCCAACCAATCTTTATATGTAGTATTGTCAGAATGAAATCTTCATCATACTCCTTTGAGCAAAGGAGATCAAGCATAGTACTTCTTCAAGAATTTGTCGTTGATAGAAGCCATTATCAGATCTCTATTAGGCTTGGCTAATCTGTAAGCGCCATTTGAAAACGTTGTTTCAATCATATAAGGACCCTCCCATTTGGGCTGGAATTTACCCTTACTTTTGTGTGTAATGATTATTGGCCTCTTCACAGCTAGAACTAGCTCGATAATTTTGAATACTCTCTCCTTCACTTTTCGATTAAAAGCTCTGGAAATGCATGCCTGGTATAACGTAATACGCTGCTGAGCTTGAAGGCATTTCTCGTCTAATCCTTCTAGCTCTTGAAGCCGTAGTCGATCATTATTTTCCTGTGTCAACTCAATAGCCACGGCTATTCTGAGTGACGGAATTTGGATTTCAATGGGAAGAACTGCTTCACACCCGTAGACTAATGAGAATAGGGTACAACCCGTCGGTGTTCGTACCGTTGTGCGATATGCCCAGAGACATTCTCCCAGCTTCTCATTCCAATATCTTTTGTTCGAAGAAATGAACTTTTTTAAGAGTTTGATGATGGTTTTGTTGAAGGCTTCCGCCAAACCATTAGCAGCTGAATTGTATGCCGTAGAGGCCATATTTTTTATTCAATTCTTATCGTAAAATCTGTGAAACACTTGGCTGATGAATTGAGGCCCATTGTCATGAATTATCCTTCGGGGTATCCCAAAGCGATAAATTACATGTTGCTTGATAAAGCTGATCACGTTGGATGTCTTTACCTTAACAAGAGGGATAGCCTCTGCCCATTTAGAGAAATAATCCGTGATAGCTAATATGAAACTATGTCCTCTAGAAGAAGATGGGTGAATAGGACCAATGATATCCATACCCCATGCTTCAAAAGGCCATGATACAATCGTAGGATGTAAATGCTCAGAAGGCTGATGTATAAAATCCGCATGAACTTGACAGGCTTTGTATTGTCTTATATATTTCACTGTATTTGTAATTATAGTAGGCCAGTAGTAGCCCATCCTCCTGATACGATCCTGTAACTTAGGACCGGGTTGATGTGCTCCACATACACCGTCATGAGCTTCACGGATGACCTGCTTTGCATCGTCATCAGAGAGACATCGTAGTAGTAGTCCATCGTATGTTTGGCGATATAGACTTTGTGAAGAAGCATCAAAGTAGAAGCATAATGATCGTCTTTTGATAGATACCGCTTCTTAAGGGTCCTCTGGTAAGATTCCGTATGCCACAAAATCTATAAAGAAACTTCTCCAATCTCTCTTAGGAGGAACCGTGTTTACAGCGTAGCTGCATTCTATGTGAAAATTATTTTTTACAAAGAATAAATCTCTGTTTAGAAGGATCACCGAATTCTGCCTTCTTATAGGAATAGCTAGATCTGCAGCTAGGCTGGCCAAAGCATCAGCTTCCTAATTTTGAGATTGGGGCACGTACTCTAGGAAGAATCCTCTGAATGACATGGCAATCTCGATCGTTGCTTGGTGATAAGGAATGAGGTCTGGATTGCGGACTTCATATATTCCTCTAACCTGATTGACGACCAACTGAGAATCACCAAAAGCTTCCAGGTATTCAACATCCAATTCTTTAGTAACTTGGAGCTCGATTAGTAGAGCGTTATACTCTGCCACATTATTAGAGCAGGGTTCGCTAAGAGAATATGCTCGATAGATGACGAGTTTATCAGGAGTCACCAGGATAATTCCTACTCCTGAAACCATGTTTCCCTTAGGACCAGTCCTGGAGGCACCATCGAAGAATAGCTGCCATGTATTACTTTCCATTGTGGAATTACATTCTGCAACTTCGTCGGGAATATCCTCGTATAGTTTAGAGGTTTCTGGAATCGGATGAGCAGCTAAGAAATCAGCCAAGGCTTGACCTTATGTACTTCTGAGGGACATACACTATATCATACGGTGTTAATAATATCGCCCAAGTCGCGAGTCAAAAATTAAGAACACTCGACTTGTTCATCAATACCCGAAGAGGATTGATTCTGGAGATGATATGAATAGTTTGGCCTGTGACGTAATGTCGCATCTTCTGAATGGCGAACATTAGGGCCAAGCATTCTTTTTTTACTGGATTATACCGGTGTTCAGCTCCGACCATCATCCTGCTTAAATAGTAGATAGCCTGTTCATGACCCTCATTGTTCTTTTGTGCGAGGAGAGCTCCTAAAGAATGATCCATTGCTCAAACATACAACAAAAATAGTCTTCTTATGACGGAAGGCACCAGAACTGGAGGATTAGTGAGGTAGCATTTGATATCATTAAACGCTTGCCGACAGGCTTCGTCCCATACGAATGACACACCTTTCTTCATCAGGCGAGAAAAAGGTTGACATCTCCCAGAGAGGTTGGATATGAATCTCCTGATATAAGCCAGACGACCTTGAAATCCCCTTAGTTCCCTCAGATTACGGGGCGGTCGCATTTCTAAGATAGCCTTCACTTTATCAGGGTCCACTTGAATGCCTTTAGCAGTAATGACAAATCCCAGAAATTTGTCACTGGATACACCAAGAAAGGACTTTGTAGGATTTATTTTGAGTTAATGTAGGCGCATCAACTCGAATACTGTCTTCAAGTCTTGGATATGATTATCCTTGAGGCGGCTTTTGACAGCAATATTGTCTACGTAACACTCTACTGTTTTACGTAAGTGCTCATGGAATATATTACTCATAGCTCTTTGATACGTAGCCCCGACATTCTTCAGTTCGGAAGGCATAACCGTGTAGCAATATACCCCCAGTGGTGTACGAAAGGCAGTATGCTTCTCGTCTTCAGGATCTATCTTAATCTGATTATACCCTAAAAATTTGTCCATGAAAGACATGCGCTCAAAACCGCAGGTATTGTCGATCATGACATCTGTGATAGGAGGAGGGAATTAATCCTTGGGGAAAGTCGCATTGAGATCTCGAAAGTCGATGCAAATGCAAACTTTCCCGCTTTTCTTCACGACCGGGACAATATTGGCGACCCAGTCAGGATGTTGTTCTTTCCGGATGAACCCACAGGCTATTAGCTTCTTGATTTCAGTTTCAATGGCATCCATCATATCCGGACGGAACCGACGTTGGTGCTGCTTTACAGGCTTCGAATTGGGTCGTATGTTGAGTTTATGGGTAGCCACTTTAGGATCAAGACCTGGCATATCCTCATAATTCTATACAAAGACATCGATATATTCTTTTATCAGCTGGATCATCTATTCCCTTTCTTCTTCGAAAATATTGTTACTGATAAATATCGGCTTTGGTGAAAGTTCATCCCCAACATCGATTTGGATAAATTTATCTTCAGTGGGCGATTCTCTCTGCTCGAACCAGAGTTCCCATTGTATATCCATTTGTTGAGCCTAGGATTCATCTTCAAACGGTTCAGATTCTTGTTCGTCTGATTCGAGAGAATCTGTCAACACCATATTTACTGATAATACCTGTTCGAGTTCATATTCTGAATCAGAGGATGACAAATCGTCTTGAATAGAGGAAATGGTCTCCTCACTTAACTCAGAGTCATTGGAAGTTGCGAGATGTGTGGTATACCCTAACCCAAAATGAGTTCGTTGACTGTAGGGATCACCATGCAACAACATTCGTCTGCCTTTCCCATAGTTGAGGTCTGGTTCCAGCTTCAAGTCATAACCCATACTTTGCATAATTTTTAAAGCCTGTGGGCTATATCTGTGAACCTGCATTTTCTCAGCATCGGACTCGTAAGAATCTTCTTGTACAATCGGTCTGTTCCGCATGAGATCGAAGACTATTGGATGCTGATTGTTGCGAGTAGACGGGATAATAAAGATCGAATCTTCATGTGGCCCGTATGTCGTGATGACATTAGATGTTGACGCTACCTCCCACACATACGAGTGATAGGAGTCTATAGCTTCCAGGAATTTTTATGCTATAGGCTCTATATCGTTATGAGGGGAGGGTTCCTGATTTGGAAATTGAGCATCAGTATACTGAAAAAGAGAATCTTTATTATCGTCAGAAACCACGTTCCCGGTTGTATTTACATCAGTCGGCTGCTTGTTGCGTCTGAGGTTGATGACCAAAGGTGGAGGCTTCTGGTTCAAAGTGATCACTAGAGGGTCACTTCCTCCTCCTGATTTGGTTTTATTCAAGTGGATAGCCATGGGTTCCATGACTTTCGGACGGGTAGTCCGCCCTTTCACCTGGATCGACAGGGGTTGCTCAGCAGATGGTTCTCCTGGCTCCCGGTAGGATTCCTCCTCCATCTTGCCTGACACCTCCTTCATGTAGTCTTGGGTGTACAACATAGCATCAGAATAGTAAGATTCAACCCCTTTGAAGGGATTGAGATTCGCAAACTCTGTTTTCACTGTTTCTTGGGCATCTACATATTTAAAGCATTGATGTAGAGTCAAAGGAACAATGTTGTGATCGTGGATCCAAGGTCCGCCCAACAAAATATTGTAAGACACCTCCGAATCAATGACGTAGCATGTAGCCACTGATCTAAGGTCACCAATCTGGATTCTCGGATGAATCTTCCCCAATGGTTTGCTCTTCCTTGCATTAAAGCCCACGATTGTAGTGGTGGTGTAAGCCAGTTCGCTTATAGGGATAATGCTGATCGACGATCAGTGGGTTTGCTCTTCTTCGTTGATTCGACGGATACAGCATCATGTTGAGCAATGGCTTTCTCTTCAGATGAGAAAGTAGTCCCCAGCAGAGTCGTCATCTTATGTTTGATAATAAACGAAAGAAATTAAAATTAGGTTTATACGAAACCCTTTCTTTGTTTACAAACAAGAAAAAGAAGTACAATTAATCCTATACGAGGATGTTAAGTACAAAAATTTAATTCTGGGAAAATATTGCTATAGGAGTCTGATCTGCGGTCGATCACTTTGTCCCTTGGACCACACGATGACGAAGAAGTGCTGTAGAAGAAGAAAAAAAGCTTCAAAGACTGCAGGAAAGGTTGAACTCTCGTTGCCAAAGCTCTTTATAGGTGCTTTCTTGACCTTGACCTCTGTCTGTGACTTCTGAATTTTCTCCTCCTTGGATTCGACCTTGGAAAATCTTCGACCCTGGACCCTGACCAGTCGGTTTAGAAACCGAACAACAGGGAGAGCTGCCCCTTTTACGCGGCGGTTATAATAATTGCTACCCACGTATAAATGATCTCCTGAATCGACGTGTGATGTGTGTCCCATTATGAGTTAATGCGTATAATCGCTCATCGAAGATCACGGCATGCAAGCCAAGTAGGTAATTGTCCCTCGCGTAGAGAAGATTGGCATAAAAGCCAAATAACTGTCACGTTGGCGTAAAAGCCAAATAGTTATCTTGTTGGCGTAGAAGCCAAGTAGCTATCTGGTTGGCGTAAAAGCCAAATAGCTGTCTTGTTGGCGTAGAAGCTAAATAGCTGTCTTGTTGGCGTAGAAGCCAAATAGCTGTCTTGTTGGCGTAGAATCCAAATAGCTGTCTTGTTGGCGTAGAAGCCAATAGCATAAATCTTGATGTTGCATAGATAGGTAATCAGCGTAAAGATAGCCAATTGCCCTTGCTTGACTGAGGTCTTGAGCGTATTCTAGGCCAAATAGCCTTATCACGCACCTTTGCAAATATAGCCTGAGTTGGCGTATTTTGAGGAGATAGCATACGGCGTACTCCTATAGTTGAAAATAGCCTGGTTGGCGTATTTCAAGGATATAGTGTACGGCGTGCTCCTATAGCTAAAAATAGCATGGTTGGCGTGATATGCAGGGGTGGTGATGTGAGCGTATTAGCCCTAATTATAGCTCTCCCGGTCATTAAAAGTAAAACCAAATCTCGTGCATTAAATGCAGAGATCTGCCCCCATCTCGTGCATTAACTGCAGAGACGTGCCTCGAGTTCTGTATGAATAGCAGCTTTTGACGTGGCAGCTGGTTTTGTCTCATCCTGAGCATAAAAGCTCATCTCTGCCTATGTAGAATGGGCAGCGTATTCCTTGAATGCATAAATAACGTCTTATATCAAGGATTATGTTACTAAACGACAGTCTGGGGCTCTGTGCAGAATCATCATTACAGCCGTCCTCTCGATCGTCGTACAGTACTCTTTGTCAGGAGTCAGGTTCACTGCTTCGTCTGACAGGTTCATTCGAGGAATAAAAAGAGTTCCTCGTACAAATTCCCACTGCATTAAAAGCAAACAGGTTTTACGCCAGAGTGGCAATGTAGCAACCTTTTTACGCCGAAGCAATTTGGAAGTACTGCTTTAAGCGGGTTTCCTGCATGTTGAGGGTTTTACGCGTATAATTCTCCAGCGTATTTTTCATGCTTCTACAACAACGAGTGTCAGAAAAGGCCGATACGGTATTTTTAGTAGATACGCGTTGATTCCGGTGTGCACGCACGTCCAAATCAAGTTTCGCGAAAGCTCACACGTCCGCGTTTACGTTACGCGCCTTTCGATGCAACTCGCAAACGACGAAATTTCCTCGTTTGGTGGGACGCACCGCATATCACGAGATTTTTGGTGTTTTAAAAATAAGTTTTTGGTCATTTTGGGACAAGAATAATTTAACCATTAAAACAAACTAATAAAAACTAAAAGTACAGTAAACATCTTGGTTATATTGTGAAGAAGTCCCTTCAATTATATTTTGAAATTAATTAACGAGTTAGTGGCAAATTAGACATGAACAGGGGTACTTGGACATGAAGGAAATCCTAGAGGGTTAGGTTATGAACGTACCAGCGAAGACGGGACGAGCGAGGAGGGCGGTGGTTGCCGTAACTGTGCGCTGTGCGTGTGCGCGGGGGGGCGTTCGGCGGTACGGCGGCACGGGGCGGCGGTGCGCCGGTGCGGCGGTCGGCCGGAGGCGGCGAGGTTTAGGCGATCGTCGGCGGGCGGTTGCCAGCGGGTGGAGGTGTGGGGGCGGTGGGTAGTGATGGTTAAGGTGGGATTAGAGTTAGGGTTTAGGTTTTGTATGGTGTATATATAGAAGAGGAGATGGGGGGTTCTCCTGTGCTTGGGGGTGTTAGTTTAGGATTGGGTTTTGGGTTTTAAGTTAGTGGGTTTGGGTTTAGGGTAGGGTTTTGGTTAATTGGTTATTGGGTTTAGGTTTAATTTTCTATTTTCTTTTTCTTTTTCTTTTAGTTTTATTTCTTTTATTTATTCAATAATAAATGCAGAAAATTCTGAAAAATAGATAGGCACTCGTAAAAAGTCTAAATTTTTTTATATTTCCTCCAATAAATAATCTACAACCAATTTAAATTAATAAAAAAAATATTTACTAAGTATTAATGAATATTAAAATAATTAAATAAATCCATAAATTCTATTTTTCTAAATAATATTAAATTGAGAGTGTGCAGGGGGTTCAAATAACGTAACTCAAGGGTCATGTGCTTAATAGGACCAGTTAGGCTCATCGCATGAATTTAGTTGGTATCAATGGGTTGGTGTGGCGTGTTAAAATTATACGCCACGACTAAATGGTTAATTAATCATCGTTTTTTCATAATTGTGTCTCAAAAGTTGTGCGACCAAAACAAGTCGAGCATGCTAGGTTGGTTGAAAGGGAAATGCTAGTATTGCACTCAAGATCTTAAAACATGGGGGTTGGTTTCCAAAGTTCAATTAAATTATCGAGTAAATATTAAAATGAAAAAAAATTATTAACAATTACCAAACTAACCCTATGTAAAAAAATTAGGGTGCTCACACCGGCGCTCTCTCTCAATGTTCCGATAGAAGTTCCATACAATAAGTATAGCTATTTTATAAATCTCATCGTGTTTTTTTGTAAATTCCCTGATTTTCATATAGGTATATTTTGGTAACTTGGATTTATTTTTATTATTATTTAATTCATATTTTCATGCTTTTTTTGTCGTAAAACTTTCGAGACATAATTTTAAGAAAATGGCAATTAACTACCTTTTACCATAGCGAACGATTTTAATGCGTAACATCAATCCATTTCGTCCAACTAATTTTATATTCATAAGCCTAACTAGATCTACTATGTCCATGATAATTGTGTCCCATTTATTTGGGTCCACACATGCTCCATATACGTTGTATGATTCAAATCTTTGATTTAAATTCATATCTTTCATTTTTAGAAACCAAATCTTTGCATCTATCTTTTACCCCTCATTTAAAATCCAATAAATATTCATAAAATAAATCCCATTAATTAGAGAGGCCTTGCATACTATATTAGGCTCTCTAATAATCCCCTCCATAGGATCTAGATTTATATATAAATTTCAATGAAATTAATCAATAGAATAAAAAAGAGAATATTTCCTAATTAGGAACCATGTGTACAAATCTCTTTTGCTTATTAATCAAATCTAAAATAAATAACTAAAAAAAAAATTATGGGTTTAATTGCATCCCCTTCACTCCATTTAATTCTCCTTAAATTATATCCACTAGAATCTAATATTAGATCTAATATCCACCACCCAACTATACAACTAACTAAATATACAAAACCCTACCTATCTCTTTGTTCGACCGACGCCCCTTTTTCTACTCCTCACATAAAGGATCAGATCCCCGACCCTTTCTCTCTCTTTCTCAGGAAAATATCCCTCTGCTCCTTCCTTTCCACCTTTCTATCCCTTCCCCACAGCCCAAAACACAACTGAAACCCTAACCCTAGCTAGTTTTGGCCCCAAAGCATCCCAGCTGCTGTTTTGAGGTATAAATAGCCCCAAAACCCCCTCCAAACATGAGAATACCCTTACCCTTGAAGCCCCTAAGAACCCCGTCAAATTTTATAATGTTTGGATGTCGTTTGACTCTCCGGAAGGTCTGTATCGCGACAAAGGCCCCTGCCATAATATCAATCGCGTTAGTTCTTCAACTTAGAATTTCTATCCTATTTTCCATGAGAGAAATATTGTACAAACTCATGTGTATGTTAGATATCAAATAGCATAACCCCCATGGATGAGAAATCCATGATTTTATGTGCAAACATTACCCCAAGTTGAAATAAATCTAATACATGGTAAAGGTGCACTATTGTTGAACATAGATTGAGGAGTTTTGATATATTTTTTATTATAAAATAATTTCAAAAATTATGTAAATATTTCAGATTATTAAATAAAATATTTTCATATTAAATTGGGGTTTTGATGCAAGTGTGAAAAGTTGCATGCACAAACTAGTTGTCAAGTTGCTAGAATATCTAGTCGTAATGAGACTTTTTGCATGCATTGCTATTATTTTGGTTATTTTCAGTATTTATAAATAATTCCAGCATATTAAGCCTATTTAATTAATTTTAATATGATGTTGAGATACATATCGGACAAGTTACTCGCATGTTGATGGCTATGTTAGCGTTGTTGAGAGTTTTGCGACATTGTGGCGTACCTATGTACGTATAGGAACTACGCATATCTAATCACATGTAAATGCCTATATGCACGCATGGTATATTGATGTACGAGACACTCACAACGTGTTAAAGAGTAGTGTGGCACATATATATTTGTAAACCCCCCTAATTTTAATTTACAAATTTAGTATTTTTTATTATATTATTGGATTTCGTTTGGTTATTATCTTGGTTAATTAGAAAAGAAATTCTTTAATTTATTTACTTATATAAATATTTATTTATATTTAGTAATTAACAAAATAATTTCATAAAAATATGTTTTGGGTGAATTTTTTTTTTACCTATTTATGAGTATTATTATTTGCTTAGTTAATTATTTTATATGATCCTCCTAATTCAGGGATAATATTTTTAGATGTATATAATATGCATACTTAATATTTTGATATTTGAATGCGTAAATTTTATAAAAATTCATTTCTGTAGTTTTAAATATTTTTATATATATTTAATTGTATTAATTTTTTTACTTAATAATATTTATTTTTATTAATTAGCAATTATTTTGTCTATAATACTTATCCCCATTTATCGAATACCCATTTATTATATTATAATGTATTTTCTAATTTTCTAATTTTTTTATTATATATATATATATATATATATATATATATATATATATATATATATATATATTAGATAAATAAAACGAAAAAAGAAAAGAAAAAAAGCCCTAATCCTAACCTTAATTAAAACCCTACCCAAACCCTAAACTAATCCAATCACTAACCTGACACCCGCTCTAGACCTTACCCGAAACCCCTAACCGATCCGCGCGGACGAGCCCCGAGCTCTCCTTATATATATATATATATATATATATATATATATATATATATATATATATATATATATATATATATATATATATATATATATATATATATATATATATATATATATATATATATATATATATATATATATATATTTACCACAACCCAAACCCTAAACCTAAATTTCTTAAGCCCCAAACCCTCCATAGACCCCCGATACCACTAACTGACCCCACGCCCGTCGCCCGCCACCTGAACAGTCGGCCGGCCGCCGTTTCGTCCCCCGGCACACGACAACACAGCTGCCCACGAACCCGACTTCCAGGTTTGATATCTCCCTCCTCTCTCATTCTTTTCTCGAACGGTTTCTTTGTAAATGTAGACAACATAAACCTCTCAAAATGCTTCAAGTAGATTAATTTTAACTCTCTGGGTTGATCGAAAAATCGATCCAAAGTTGAGAAAAAAATCTAGTTTTTAAACAATATGATTCAGTCCAAACTCCCTAGTTTACGGCCTATTTTCTCCTAGAATAATTAGTGTATTAAAATTATACATAAATATACTTTTAGCTAACATAACCGAGATTATTTCCCTTTTAACACAATAGTTTATTATGTACTTGGTTGCTCAGAAATTGACTTCCAATATCACAGAAAAATATTTTTAAAACAATAAAAACTTCGATACGGAGTCCGTCCTGCCATACAAAATAACTTCGTCATGTACCAATTGTAAACCCCCTCAAATTATATTTTAGGTAGAATAGATATGGTAAGAATTTTGATTTAGTTTCAGATTATTTAAGGTTTAGAAATTAGGATTGCGTAGACTGATTCTTTAATTTAAACCCTTGGTGCGCCTTAACGTTGCTACAATAATTGGAGCCCAACAATAGCCTTTATTTTCTAACAAATTTTTGCACTCTTGACCTGACAAGCCAACCTAGACACTGGATATTTCGATCACTCACAAACACACTCCCTTGTGCTCTAATTTAATTGCACAACTTTCTAGTCAAAAAATTAATTCTTTAATCCTATGACACGTACCTATGTCGTTGCCATCGATTTTGGAACACAAACTCAACCCGTTTTGCCGAACCAATTAAAGGGCCCAAGACTGATACCAAGCCTACACCGTTCATGATCTTTGTGTCACTCCTAATTGAGATCCCATACACTCCCTTTTAATTTAAGAGCACATATGATACTTTATTTAATTAAATTGGGGACAACAACTTAACATAACCCCAATTTAACCCAACACCCATTCATAAGGCCCATAAAAAACACACAACACCCTCTCACCCTACAAAAAACAAAATACCACTTCCCACACCAAATCCTCATAATTTTTCCTTCATGTGCAAACACCCAAATGTTAAGGGGCTTAATGGCAAAAAGGGTGCGAGGTGTCACCATCCTATTGGTGAAGGCCAATAAAGAAACCCTCCCCCAACCTCACATGACCGGTTACCTCATCCTCTCTCTCCCCTATGTTATGTACAACCCTTTCATGTTAAATCATGACCCTTGATTCAAATCCCTACTCCATCTCAACCACACATTTACTCTATATTAACACACACTCAAGCCCCCTCATACGTGTCCGGCCCTAATCCCTAGGAAAAAACCTAGGAATTCCCCCCCTCACTCCCTTTCCTCCCTCTACTTATTCACACAGCCAACTCCCCTCTCCTTCTCCTTCTCCTTCCTTCTTCTTCTTCATCCTTCTTTTACATTCTTCTTCTTCTTCTTTTTCTCCATAACAGCAGCCCGGACCACCGCCACCGGAGCACCATCATGACCAGCCACCTCCACCTCGAGCCTCGCCAGATCCATCACCTCCATCCCCTCGAGCACCACCACGGATCACCACCACCTCCGCCACTGAAATACGAGCCACCCTCCGTTGCTCCAGTCACCCCCACCATCACCTCCATCCATCGCTGCCATCACCACCATCTTCGCCACTGAAACACGAGCCACCCGCCGCTGCTCCAGTCACCACCACCACCTTTACTGCCTCCACCACCACAAATGACCCAAGCAGCAGCCCTGACCGCTGCCACCTTCGTCGGAACACCCCATAAGCCACCATGACCACCACCTTCACCATCTTCACCTCCACCGAACACAACCATCACCTCCTCTGCCACTGTTGCCACCATCACCACCGCTACCATCACCGATCGGCCACCCGTAGCCACCATCACCAATGGCAGCTACTCCTCTGCCATGGCCTCACCCGCAGCCACCATCACCACGAGCAATATCTCCTCCCCGTGGCCGCGAGGAACTGCGACTCGAACCTTAGTTCAGAAATCCGAGTTCAACCTCCCCGATTCACGAAGTGATATCTCCTTCATCGCTCATCTGATCCTTGAACCGATTCTTCACGTATGAACCCTATTTAACCCTTTCGTAATATGATCCATTAGAATATTTTAGCTTGCATTCTATTGTTAGTAATTAGAGTTCCAATTCACGGGAAAAATAATTTTATAAAACTTAGAAATCTTCGATATAGAGTTGGTCCCTACAAACCGGACAACCTCGTCATGTACCGATTGTACCGAAAGGAGCTTATCATCAACGCGAATGTGTGGACTTTCATAAAACTTATTTGGATGTGCGTGCACACCGAAATCAACGTGTATCCGTCGATAGACACCGTATTGGCCTGTTCTGACACTCCTAATTTTGTGTGTGTTTGTTATTTCACAACGAAACTTGGGACATCGAATTTGTAGGATTACGCTGGTCATATGACCCAAGTTTGGTTTGATTCTGAGAACATCGACAAAATGTCATTTCGTAGGCACTACGGTTCCATATGACGGGCGATTTCATGATCGGCTCATCAAAATCCAGTTATGGACGTTCTGTTTGGTTCGTATCGTTATTCTGGACTTGTAGACACTAAGTTTAGCAAATTTAGAGAACTTTGTCTCTAGCATATTTTTTGGTGTAAGACGCACTTGTAGACCCCGTATTGACCATAAACTATATTTTTGCCCCTGTGTCCAAATTGGACGTATGTATATGCTTTTCTCAGTATCTCACTCATTTTAAAACTTTTGGTGATATTTGTGACAGCATCTGAAGACATATGCTCCAGTTTTCATCTTGAGCTGCTACTTCCTTGGCGAGTTCGGGTTTGATTCGTCGCCTGGCTTTCAGGCAAGTGTACCTTGCCATCCTGTATCTCAGTTCCATATTTACTATTTATTCTATCTATACATTATGTGCTCTTTCGATCAAAATTGTTACTTAGCGTCCGAGACATATCCGGGTACAGATAGATGTTCGCGACACCTTGATGTACCTACTTGGTTACATCGGAACCCTATGACACATTCAGACACCGTCATCATGCCAGACTTCCTGTATCCTGATAGTGTCAGCATGACCGGAATCTGTGATGACTTTAGGTCATGATTGTTGATAGTTACTTCAGTATGACGAGACTATTAGATAGAGGTTCAGGTTCAGCGAGTACTCGTTGACCGCATTAGGAGGGGAAGATAGTTACTAAACGTTTGGGCTACTTTCCACGCGCTATACATTTATATTCCTATTTATGTAGAGATCCTACATTCAGAGTCGTAGTATCACCTGTGTGACTCTATGCTCGGAGCTATGTTATGCCCCATGTGTCCCTGTGCCTCGGAGCTACGGTTTTATATTTGGAAAGCAAACACGTCGAACATTGTCTTCAAAAGTTGTGTCTCACTTAGGTGGTTATACTAGATTACACCAGCATATCACATGTTTTTTTTTGTTTTACTATGGCATATTATTTTTGTACCTTGTTACGTCCCTTTGAGGACCCGGTTCCCTGCCAAATTATAGGATCGATTATGATGGGAGGCTGGAGCTGCACATAAGTTTTATACAGGTATTGTTTCTCGATAATTGTATTCACTTCTTTTTTATTCAACTATTATGATCTTTGCTTATTTTCTGCTAGTATAGCCTAGTATTTGTAGACTCATATTATTTTTTGCGAGTCTATTCGGACGAGTGTAGTGTGGGGTGTACACCATGATACATGTTGTCCATTCTTTATTACATATCCTTGTGGTTTGAGACATAGACATATAGACCGTGTTATCTCGATAGTAACCCTTATTTACAGCTTATACGTTTTCAGAGTCGGACTGGAGTCCCCTTGGTACGTCGCTGGCTTTTGCCACGTGGCCTAGTCCCTTTTTGGGATTGGGGCGTGACACCAGTTGCACCAAAAGGTGCATATGGTATTTTCTAAAGTGTGGGCTTTCGTGAAACTTGATTTGGACGTGCGTGCTCGTTAGAATCAACCTGTATCCTTAAAAACTCGTAATATCGGTATTTTCCAAATTACCTATTAGTTTGCGCACGCTCATTGAATCGCAACAAAACTTACGCCACTGTACTCGCAGCATCTGACTTTTTCTGTGACCAAAGTTTCGTCTAATTCTAAGTCAGTCGATGAATCGCCATTACGCGGGCCACAGCAATTTTGTGATTGGCTCACCAAAATTCAAAGCTGGACATACCATTACATTCGTATCATCGTTTGAATTTGTTTGACCTATAATATGTCCTAGAAACCATTAGTTCTGTCATATTTTTTGGTACAAAGTGGACCACTTGTGGACCCTACTTTGATAAAAAATTACCGTTTTAGCTCATGTGTCCAAATTGGACGAATGGGTAGTAATTTATGGCTATCACGCTTATTCCGAAAATGTTGGTGATATTTATTTCAGCATCCAGAGACGTTTGTTTATCTTGCATATTTTCTAGTTCGTTGAACAAGTTGTCTTGCGTCATTCCAGCACCAAATAACTACCAGACAAGTATACCTTGCCTAGATTACTGCTTATCTATATTCATTTCTGTATGTTTTATTTTTGTTATTTATTTTCTTTTTTATGTATATTATTAAACTACGTGTCAAAGAAAACTTTCGTTCGGTGACGGTACGCATCGTTATTTGTCTTTTATTTTACTATGCATATCGACCTAGAGTGATGAGACCTCCCCATGATTTGAGACATCTTTATGTTTCATATGGCCAGACAAATGTGTTACACAAGTTGTGAGTCTCATGTAGAATACGAACCTGCGTATTGAGTGGCCAGCGATACGTATGGGATGTACGATAGGAAATAACTGCTATTAGAAATGCATGCTAGAAGACTTAGCAGTTAATAGAAGTATTATCATGTTGTGGATACAACATGAATTGGATCATAGGGTGGGGAGGACGACTAGTAGCGTAGGGGCTCTCATTGTTTATTTACTTTCCTCTAGTTAGCCACGAGTGACTCAGCAGAGTGCTATGTGTGTGTTGCATTTATTTACTTTTCTCTAATTAGTCGCGGGTGACTCAGATGAGCACTACGTGAGTCTAGCACATGTATTTGTTGAGAGCTACTCATTAGGAATGTTGTCCTCAAAAGTGTATTTTATATAGAATATTTGGAGACCTTTTAGATGTTTATTTTTAGTATTATGTGGCTTGATTTTATGTATCTTGTTAAGTCTCTCTGAGGATCTAGATTTAGATTTTGTCCCCAGGTGTAGACAATCATGACTATCGCAGAAGTACGAACCAGGACCTGCTAATTTATTCTCTATCGATGAGGTCTTTCCATTCTAGCCTATTTGATTATTTAGTTGATGTACTTATTATCATTCTTTTATTTGTTGTAGAGGCCAGACTCTATTCTTATTCTAGTTTGGTAGTGGATTTGTCTCCACCCAATTATTAGTTCCTCTTAACTATTTTATATTTGGTTCATTAACATACTTGATTACTTATTCTATTTAGTTTTGTGGATGAGAATAGTTTTTACCATTGACTGTCATTTATCTAACATAATTATTATACAACGTAAATATGTATTTGTGGGATTCCATATATTGGAGTATCATATGTATACATACGGTAGGCATACTTACATATTCCTAGTCTTACGTAATTTAGGACTAGGGTGTGATATATTTTTGTGGTGGCCCATGCAGGTCGAGAGAATATTGTTTCGGTTATGTTACTGTACTGAGCAAGACTGCAACTAGGATTAGAGTATATGATCTCATCCGTATATTTAACTTCCTTTCTTCGATCTCTCCAAATTCTTTGAACTCACCTATCTTCCTTAACCTTCGAAATTATATTCGCTTAATTACCTTAACAACATTATTATTGTTTCTTCACCTCTCCCAATTTTGGAGGGATGAATGTACTTCATAGATGGTTCCTCGAGTATAACCTTCTGTTAGAGTATATAAACCTTTGTTGTTAGGTATTAGTAGGAAACTAGGAAAACAAGACCACCTAGGAAAATAAACTGAAGGTTATTAACACTTCAAAAGCTTAGTATAAAGACTGAACCTTAGCATACAACACCTGTAAACTAATTTTCCATTATCCCTTGTCTCAGTTTGGTATGACTTGAGAGTAGCATAGATTTTCACCCCCACTTTTTTAGCTAGGGGTAATTTAGTAATTTGACCTAGTTATCTAATTTTAGGAATATAATATTAATATTAGTGGGTTAGGTACATTTATTTGATGCTTGTATTAGTTATTTAATTATTAGAGTGCTATATGTAATTAGAGGCTTGTAGCATTTAATTTAGTTAGTGGACTAGCATATTTAATTTGACTTGACATTAGTGGACTTAAATTAGACTTTTCATGACAAATAGTGAGTCAACATGGACTTGGCCCAATGAACCAATTTCTACTAATTAAATAAGAAGAATTAGTTTAATTGTAATTAGTTAGAGACTTCCCAAATTACCCTTTCTTAATTATTTCGCATATTAGCATGTAAAGGCATAATAGTCATTGTATATTGTTTGGAGAGGGGGTAATGAGGGGCCGACCACATATAGAGGGTCTCCTCTCTCTTTCCTCTCATTTGCCCATTTATTTTAGATCTAAAATTCTAGATCCCCAATTTTCTATTTTTCCTCCATTAATTTTTTACACAATTCCTCCATCAATTCTTCTCAAATTTATTCCATCCCTCTCATTCTCATCACTCAAGGAGCATTGGAGCTTAGAATTGCAAGGAGCACAAGAAGAAAAGGAGCTTTCGCAAGGAGATCGTGTCTAAATCGTGTCCAATTGTATTTTATTAGGAATCCATCTTCTAATTGGTAATTCCTAAATTTTCCTCTCATTGTAGCCTCTTAATCAAGAATTTGACCATTAAGAATGATCCCATGGCATAGGACTACATATAGGAACAAGTTTTAGGCTATTTGGCTATGTATTGTCAGTTTTATGTGGTATTTTATGTCAATTTTGAGGGAATTCAGAGATTGGCACATCATATGTTTATCAATAGGTCGATTAGACCAAATTGACATGTGTTTGATTGTGTGAGACTAGGTACATATCCACAATTGGATACGTGTAGGCCGTATCCTGATAATTTGGCGATACAGGTTAATTTAGGGGTTTTCTTCTGACACGGTGGTTTGCGCATGTCATATTTTGACACGGGCACATAGATGAGTAGCTAATACTTTGTGTTGCTTCTAATTATGATTCTAGACTTGCTTATATCCATCGGGATACGTTTTGTGGAGTTGGGAGTGAGTATCTTGAGTGTGTTACATGTATTAGTATTGGAGAGAGTGTTATGAGTGTCGTGTGTGTGTTGGTGATGCACACAAGTGGTTGATATTTGATAGTATAGTGTGCATGTCATAGATAGTTTAGAGAGTGTGCCACGATAAGCATGTGTGTTTCATTGGGTATGGAGTGATCGAGTTTGGCTCGAGCTTGGCAAACTTAGCAGCAGCAAGGGCAGCAATGTGGGTTGTGGGGTATTATTATTATGGCTGTTGTTAGTGTGTGGTCAACTGGAAACATTAAGCTAAGTGACTGCAGGGTGTTTGAGGTGTGAGGCTTGTTAATAAGTTAGGAGTGTGACTATGTTGCACATTTGGATAGTGCATATGTTGACACCTGAGTGAAGTTCAGGTAAAGGAAGAGGGGAAGTAAGGGATTAGTTATCTGCAGTATGTTGCCTATGTACCATTGTAGGCAGAGATCTCTAAATTAGTGTGTATACTAGTGTTGAGGGTTAGTATCAGTGAGGGAGTAGTTGTAGATAAGAGGGGAAGTTCATGTGCACTACTAGCATTGAGATGTGTAAGCATATATATGTGTGTGTGTGTGTGTGTGTGTGTGTGTGTGTGTGTGTGTGTATGTGTGTGTATGTGTGTGTTCCTATGTGTGTATGTTATGCATTAAGGGATCGGGTAGATGACCATATATAGGATTATATATGTATTGTATAGTATAATGTGTCTTGTTGTGTGTGGATAGATAGCAGGTGCAGCAACAGTAGAGTAAGTAAGGGGGAGTTCAAATATGGTACTTTATGGACTTTAGTAGTTGTTTGAATGGAATATTTGTATGGTATCATGTGGAGTAGTAAGGTTATAATGCTTATTGGGTGTGCCTATATTTATGAGGGAAAGCACTTGGAACCAGGGAGCAATACGTGGATAGGTGCACAGTCCGGGTGGCTACTACACCACAACTAAGCCAAGTGCAGGTAGGAGTGTTGTACAAGCCAAGCGGGAGTTGCAGTGCACTCTTGTGCACTGTAGTGATGAAGTAGATGCTGGATGCTGAAGCAATAGTAGCAATAGCAGTAGGTGAAATGCATGCTTAGGTTTTGGTTTGGCAGTGGTAAGTGCACTGAACATGTGTTCAGTAGTATCAAAATTGAGGGTGCTACAGTGAAGGACTGAAACTGGCGATATCAGTTTTAAGTTAGTATCAAGTGTGAAGTGTTAGAGTGTATTAATACACCCTAGTGTATCAGTGAGATGAGAATGCAGCAGTTAAGTGAGGTATTGAGCATGAGTAGTGAAGTAAGGAGTGGAATTGAGTGTGTGGTAGATGTGTGAGGGTTAAGAGAGGTTAGTAGTAGTGTGTTAGGGTGCTAAAGTAGATAATTGTATAAGTTAGAGTGAGGTCGAGGGCAGCTAGATGTAATAAGTGTTGAGTATTGATACCTTGGTAGTAGTGTGTTAGGGTGCTAAAGTAGATAATTCTATGGGAATTTGTGTGAAGGAAAGTTGAGGTAATAAGTGTTGAGTATTGATACCTTGTTATCGTGGCATTGAATACATGAGAGTAATTAGGATACCAATAGGTAATAGATTGTGAGATATTGAGCTAAGTTATTAAGTACTTGGTATTGGTTAAATATTAGCTTAGATATGGGTAGTAGTACTAGTAATGGGTAAATATTATGATACGGGTTATGATACCGTGGTACTGGGTAAGGTAATTAGCTATAGGCCAATGTATTACTAGGTATTATAGGTATAAGTTTATATTAAAATAATATATGATAGAAACTTACCGGAATGACCTGGATACCTAGAGGTAACCTAGTTTTAGCTAGATGGCTCTATAAAATCAACATAGGAGCTAGTTAAGAATCCAAATTGAGGTAATGACCTAGAGTTGACCTATTTTCACTGTTTTGACTTAAAAATGGCTTTATGACCAAAAATTTGACTTATTTAACTTATTTTTATTCCAAAATTTTGTATTAATATAATATGCCATATTTTGGTCTGTGTGATATCAGTTCGGACACAATTTGACATCATTTGCTCTGGACCACAGGCGAGTACATTCTCTGATAGTTTTTATTATTTAATAATTACTATAATGCAAGTATTTAGAAATATATTACTTGATTCCTGACACATTGGTATACGGATTAGTATACATATGGATCTTCAGTCATGGGATGTTATTTATTGTTTCATTATTTCTCGTATTCTCATCTAGTTAATAAGCAATATTTAATATTAGACAATATTCAATGTTCAATGTTCAATGTTTAATGTTTGATAATGCCTTGAGTATCTTGCATCGTAACGTGTCATGGTTAGATCCATTGTAGTAGTCGAAAAAAAAGAAAAGTGTTAGCTAGATATGTGATCAAATTCTAGACAATGTTCAATGTTTAATGTTTAAATAGACAATGTTTATCCGATGTTTAAGTAGACAATGATCTACCTAAGCCGATCACATATCTAACAAGTATTTCAAACACATAGTTTAGTTACAGTTCTTCACTATATTCTATTTTATTGTCTTGTTCTATTTCATTATGATCAGTATATACCATATTGCTCTTGTTTACTACCATAGTATGATATTGTTCTTTGTGTTTTTGTCTTGTATTATATTCGTTATTTATGTTTATAGTAATTATCAATTAATTGGAACTACTATTGGATTATACTTTGCTCCAATCCTGACTGGATATATTTTTCAGATGACTGGTTAGTGAGGATATGTCCCACTTACTATTGGCTAACATCTGGAGTGTCACCTGCGGATGTAGTGCCAGATACTGAGGCCATTTAGATTTTTGTATCTTGTAGTAGTTATTTCTAGTTAGACTTTGGTTTGTATTATTATTTTGAGATCTTGAGTTGTGTTTAGATGTTGAGTTGGACCTGTTATATTTTGAGACTTGTATTTTTTTTCTTTCTATTCCATATCGTGCTTAAATCTTCCTTTAGTTTTTTTATGTGATTGAGAATTGACTACCCTTTATTATATCATCATATTGCTTCTCCATTTGGAGTTGAGATGGCATGACAGGTATATTATATATTTACTTTGTGAGATGCTAGATAGTATGGAAGATCGATACAGCATTCTACCATCGATGCTGTGGCGTAGGCTTGATGTACCCACATACTCGTGCCCCTATACCGGGTTTGGGTCATGACACATTTTTGTGGTGGCCCATGCAGGTCAGGATTCGCAATAGTGCAATATCGTAGTTGTGCAACGGCTTAGTTGTACTACTGCAAGCCTGCGATAGGATATAATAGGATAGGATAGGATACTAGGATGATAGAGTATACTCAATCACAACTAGAAAATTATTCCAACCTAATTAAATATTGCCATCTTTATCATTCAGAATACTGCTTTCCTTGAAAATTTATGTTCTTCTTTAATGGTATCGTATCTTGCTCAATATTGATTCCTTATTTCTGAATATGTCTTCAGGATGCCGCCGAAGACGCGTTTCCAGTGTTCATGCATAATGTTAGCAAGGTTAGTCACTTTGTCGCCTATGAGGGCACCACCAGCAAATACTGTTCTAGCAGCTACATTCCAGAGGTCCGCTTCACCAATCCAGGTGGGCATTTTCGCAATAGCTTTCGAGGGTGCCCTACCTCTGGTACAGAGGACAACACCGACAGTTTCAGGTAATCTTCCATTTCTGCCACCCTCAGTCGATCAGACGCAGACGTTTGCGCTCTTTCAGCAGATGATAGAGTCGTAGCAGCGCTAGTTAGAGGTTATGAGGCAGGACATTAAGAATTCTTACTAGATTGTGTTCGCTAAAGTCAAGAGAGTTGCCTTAGTCCAGCCATAAATGGAACCGCCTCAGCCCGATCCATAGCAGCTGAGGCCGGGGACTATCATTGACATGGGGCCTAAGGACTTTAAGGGCACCAAGGGAATCTTGTACGTAGACGACTGGATAAAGGACATTAAGAGGAACCTGTGATTGGTGCAGATTCCTGAGAGCTTGCTGGTAGAGGCGGCAGGTAGTATGACGTTTCACATTACGCTGACATGGTTCAGGACAGACCCCTGGATATCAGCGTAGGAAATTACTTGGAAAACTTTCAAGGAGATTTTCGAAGAGAAGTTCTTCCCGGAGGTGGCTCAGAGTACTTTGGAGAGTCAATTTCAGAACCTTGTCTAGGGAAACTTAACAGTGGACGAGTATACGATAGAGTATTGCCGATTGGAACGATTTATTGAGGGTCAGAATCCTCGGGCCAAGGCTAGAAAGTTCAGGAAGGGACTGAATAATGAGATTAAGTCCCATGATAATGGAGATCGTACCGCTGATTTTGAGGTAATTTTGAGACAGGCACAGCGGGTGGAGGATAATTTGGAGCTTGGCTCCAAGAGGTCGAGAGACACTGGAGAAGCGGGTAGTGGTACAGGCCCATCTAAGCGCACCCACTTTCAGCAGCCAAGAGTATATCAGCATCAGTAGTATCTTATGCCAGTTAGGGCACCACCTCAACAGATACAACAGTTTTAGAAGAAACTTTATCACACACCACAGCAGCCTCAGAGGCAGACAGCGCAGACTTTTTCTTGTGCCTACTATGGAAGGCATGTGCATGATTGGAAGAATGTTAGAAGAGACTCAGATTATACTTGTATTATGGTTCCCCTAAGCATCAGGTGAAGGAGTGTTCCAATAACCCGTATGGACCAAATCTCGGTCAGATATATGGAGTTAGGCCACGTGTCATCACAGACTGCCCAGCAACCGCATAGGGAACCACCCCAGTAGGGAGGGACATTTGCGATGGCAGTTCAAGAGGATGACACTTCAGGTGATAGGTTAGCTTGTTTTGTCCTGTTCTATTTCTTTTCTTTTCATCTGTTGCTTGTGTGCTTAGTTAGTGCCTTATAGACTGCTTGTGATTTATTGTATAGTTAGTATACCCTGTCGGAGACTACAAAATCAGGATGGACAGAGACAGGATGGACAGAGACTATAGTTAGTGATTTTTTTAAATTGCATGTTGTATATTTTAGTTTGGACTTGGGTTGACCTAGAGAGGGTACGATAATCCTTAAATTTTGAGAACAAAATTTTTCTAAGGTGGGTAGGATTGTCACCCCTTACTTTTTCGGCTAGGGGTAATTTGGTAATTTGGCCTAGTTATTTAGTTTTAGGAATATAATATCAATTTTAGTGGGCCAGGTTTATTTATTTGATGCTTGTATTAATTATTTAATTATTAGAGTGCTATTTTTAATTAGAGGCTTGTAGCATTTAATTTAGTTAGTGGACTAGTCTATTTAATTTGACTTGACATTAGTGGACCTAAATTAGACTTGTCATGACAATTAGTGATCCAACATGGACTTGGCTCAATGAACCAATTCCCACTAATTAACTAAGGAGAATTAGTTTAATTACAATTAGTTAGAGACTTCCCAATTTATCCTTTCTTAATTATTCCTCATATTAGCATGCAAGGGCATAGTGGTCATTGTACTTTGCTTGGAGAGGGGGTATTGAGGGGTCGGCCACATATAGAGGGTCTTCTCTCTTTCTCTCCACTTATTTGCTCTTTTATTTTTTATCTCAAATTCTATATCCCCAATTTTCTATTTTCCCTCCATTAATTTTTTACACAATTCCTCCATCATTTTTTCCTAAATTTTTTCCATTTTATCTCATTCTCATCACTCAAGGAGCATTAAAGCTTAGAATTGCAAGGAGCACAAGAAGAGAAGGAGCTTTGGCAAGAATATCGTGTCCGGATCGTGTCCAATTATATTTTTATTTGGAATCCATCTCCTAATTGGTATTTTCTGAATTTCTCTCTCACTGTAGCCTCTTAATCATGCATTTGACCATTATGAATGACCCCATGGCATAGGACTATCTATAAGAACAAGGTATAGGCTATTTGGCTATGTATTGTGAGTTTTATGTGGTGTTTTATGTCAATTTTGGAAGAATTCAGAGAATGGCACATCATATATTTGTCAATAGGTTAATTAGTCCAAATTGACATGTGTTTGATTGTGTGAGACTAGGTACGTATCCACAATTGGATACGTGTAGGTCGTATACCGATAATTTGGTAATTCGGGTTAATTTGGGGGTTTTCTTCCGACAGGGGGTTTGAGCATGTCATATTTTGACACGGGCACATGAGTAGCTAACACTTCGTGTTACTTCTAATTATGATTCTAGACTTGCCCGTGTCCTTTGGGATATGTTTTGTGGAGTTGGGAGTGAGAATCTTGAGCGTATCCTAGCGTATCACACTTGTGTACTACAAGTGCTTGATGAAATGCCTAGTGTATATATTAGTCTAAGTATACATATATCCTTCCATTATTATTATATATATATATATATATATATATATATATATATATATATTGTTTGGTGAGTATGAGGGGATTGTGTGATGAGTGTGCTAGTGTGTCACATATATAAGTGTTAGAGAGAGTGCTATGAGTGTCTTGTGTGTATTGGTCGTGCACACAAATGGTTGATATTTGATAGTATAGTGTGTGTGTCATAGATAGTTGAGAGAGTGTGCCACAATGAGCATGTGTGTTGCATTGGGTATGGAGTGATCGGGTTTGGCTCGAGCTTGGCAACAAACTTAGCAGCAGCAACGTCAGCAATGTGGGTTGGGGTATTGTTGTTATGGTTGTTGTTAGTGTGTGGTCGAGTGGACACAGTGAGCTAAGTGACTGCAGGGTGTTTGAGGTGTAAGGCTTGTTAATAAGTTAGGAGTGTGACTGTGTTGCACCATTGGATAGTGCACATGTTGACACCTGAGTAAAGTTCAGGTGAAGGAAGAGGGAAGTAAGGGATCAATTATCTGCAGTATATTTGCACCATTGCAGGCAGAGATATCTAAATTTGTGTGTATACTAGTGTTGAGGGTGAGTATCAGTGAGGGAGTAGTAGTAGATAAGAGGGGAAGTTTATTTGCACTATTAACATTGATATGTATAAGCATATATATATATATATATATATATATATATATATATATGTGTGTGTGTGTGTGTGTGTGTGTGTGTGTGTGTTGTGCATTAGGGGATCGGGTAGATGATCAGATATAGGATTATATATGTATTGTATAGTGTAATGTGTCTTGTTTTGTGTGGACAGATAACAGGTGCAGCAACAGTGGACTAAGTAAGGGGGAGTTCAGATGTGGTACTTTATGGACTTTAGTAGTTGTTTGAATGGAGTATATATATGGTATCATGTGGAGTAGTAAGGTTATAATGCTTATTGGGTGTGCCTATGTTTATGAGGGAAAGCACTTGGAGCCAGGGAGTAATATGTGGATAGGTGCACAGTTCGGGTGGCTACTACACAACAACTAAGCCAAGTGCAAGTAGGAGTATTGTGCAAGCCAAAAGGGAGTTGTTGTTCACTCTTGTGCACTGCAGTAAAGAAGCAGAAACAACAGTAGCTTAGCAGTAGGTGAAATGGATGCTCAGGTTTTGGTTTGGCAGTGGTAAGTGCACTGAACATGTATTCAGTGGTATCAAAATTGAGGGTGCTACAGTGAAGGACTAAAACTAGCGATATCAGTTTTAGGTTAGTATCAAGTGTGAAGTGTTAGAGTGTATCAATACACCCTAGTGTATCAGTGAGATGAGAATACAGCAGTTCAGTGAGGTATTGAGCTTGAGTAGTGAAGTAAAGAGTGGAATTGAGTGTGTGGTAGATGTGTGAGGGTTAAGTGAGGTTAGTAGTAGTGTGTTAGGGTGCTAAAGTAGTTAATTATATAAGTTAGAGTGAGGTCAAGGGCAGCTAGATATCTATGGGGATTTGTGTGAAGGAAAGTTGAGATAATAAGTGTAGAGTATTGATACCTTTGTATCGTGGTATTGAATACTTGAGAGTAATTAGGATACCAATAGGTAATAGATAGTGAGATATTGAGCTAAGGTATTAAGTACTAGGTATTAGTTAGATAGTAGCCTAGATATGGGTAGTAGTACTAGTAATGGGTAAATATTATGATACGGGTTATGATACCGTGGTACTGGGTAAGGTAATTAGCTATAGGCCAAGGTATTACTAGGTATTATAGGTATAAGTATATATTAAGATAATATATGATAGAAACTTACTGGAATAACCTGGAAACCTAGAGGTAACCTAGTTTTAGTTAGATGGCTCTATAAAATCAACATATAAGCTATTTATGAATCCAAATTGAGGTAATGACCTAGAGTTGACCTATTTTAACTGTTTTGACTTAGAAATGGCTTTATAACCTAGAATTTGACTAGTTTAACTTATTTTCATTCAAATACCTTGTATTAATGTAATATTCCATATATAGGTCTGTGTGATATTAGTTCGGACATAGTTTGACATCATTTGCTTTGGACCACAAGAGAGTACATTCTCTGTTAATTTTTATTATTTGGTAATTACTATAATACAAGTATTTAGAAATATATTACTTGATTCCTGACACATTGGTACACAGATTAGTACACATGGATCTTCAGTCATGGGATGATATTTATTGTTTTATTGTTTCTCGTATTCTCATCTGGTTAATAAGCAATATTTAACATTAGACAATGTTCAATATTTAATATTTTATAAGGCCTTGAGAATCTTACATCGTAATGTGTCATGGTTGGATCCATTATACTAGTCGGAAAAAAGGAGAAGTATTAGCAAGATATGTGATCAAAGCCTAGATAATGTTTAATGTTCAATTTTCAATGTTTAAATAGACAATGTTCATCCAATGTTTAAGTAGACAATGTTCAACCTAAGCCGATCACATATCTATCTAGTATTTTAAATACTTAGTTTAGTTACAGTTCTTTACTATATTCTATTTTATTATCTTATTCTATTTATTGTGATCAGTGTATACCATATTGCTTTTGTTTACCTGTTTCTTCTACCATAGTATGATATTGTTCATTATTTTTTGTCTTGTATTATATTCTCTATTTATGTTTATAGTTATTTTTAATTAATTGGAACTGCTATTGGGTTGTACTTCGCTCCAATCCTGACTGGATATATTTTTTTAGATGACTGGTTAGTGAGGATGTGTCCCACTTACTATGGGCTAGTAGATAGGGTGTCACCTGAGGATGTAGTGCCAAATAATGAGGCCATTTAGATTTCTATATCTTGTAGTAGTTATTTCTAGTTAGACGTTGGTTTGTATTATTATTTTGAGATATTGAGTTGTATTTAGATATTGAGTTAGACCTGTGATATTTTGAGACTTGTATTTCTTTTCTTTTTTTTCCATTCCATATCGTGCTTAAATCTTCCTTTAGATTTTATATGTGATTGAGTATTGACTACCCTTTATTATATCATCATATTGCTCCTCTATTTAGAGTTGAGATGGTATGACAGGTATATTATATATTTATTGTGTGAGATGCTAGATAGTATAGAAGACCGAGAGAGCGTTCTACCGTCGATGCTGCGGCGTAGGCTGGACGTACCCACGTACTCGTACCCCTATACTGGGTGCAGGTCATGACATAGATACTACTAGGTTTAGTTATAAATTGGCCATATTATTGGTCCTAGTGGAGGAACCAATAGGAATTCGTAGTTGAATATTAGGGCCAAACATAGCTTCCACAGTAAAATACTATTGGAGTTGAAAGGGATTATAAAGTTAGGTGCTTGTCTTGATAGTTAGCAAAGCAGTATCTCAGGAAACCAAGATGAATGTACCAACGCCCTAGTATGGGAAGAAGTACCCTACTTTTAGCCTGGCAGATCACCACCAATCCATGATCATTTATGTATTCATAAGTCATCGACCGTGCCATATCATTCAACCTTGAGTAATTATCCTTCCTTTATCATAATTTTCTTGCAAATGCTTTAATCATTCAACCATGCAAATTATCTGAATAGTGCCCCACCTAGGAAATAATCATATCCTAGTGAATACCATCTCTTCTTAGGAAACCAAGTTATCATCTGATTACATATTTAATTATTCCCACTTTAGTACTTATTCCTTCCTTTAATTATAGTTCCATTTCTATTGCTTTTTAATTAGTTGAACCTAATGATTAAAATCTTTTCTTTGATTATACCCCGACATTAGTAATTAGCATATCACCTCCTCCTATAAAACCATATTATCACCAAGAGTCTCTAATTAATTTATATTTGTTTCCCTTGATTTTGATACACCATATATTGTGCGATGACCAAAAAATTTCCATTCAATTTTCGAATCGTGCCATACCCATTGAATCCAGTCCGTTGTGAATAATTATTTCTTCTTCTATTAGAGTTGCCCTCCCATTTAGGTTACTCATATCCTCTTCCATATCCATTCTTAATATTTTTCCATGCTCAATCCTCTCTATTGTAATTGAATCTTTTTGTGCCATCTGGAATTATTTGATTTATTTCAATCTCACCCCTTTTTTTTGTTATTTATAACATCAATGGTTATGTGAATAGTTTCAGTAAGGTTAATAACTAATTGAATTTATAGAATAACCATTATGTATATAAACAATAACAACATCTAAGTTCTTATAATATGTTGAGCTAATGAGTAGCAATATCCAATTTAATAGGGAATTAGCTGAATTGTTGAAATGATTCATATTTCCAAATAGCTTTATAAATCTAGGCAAGACCTTGATTGTTTCCCTAAACATTATGCCAACCCTGACTTAAGCTTAGGAAAGAATTAAAGACATACCGGCCTGTGGCATGGCAGTACTAAACTACGATATATAACGAATATGGAAAAAGAATGGTTAAAGGATTCGAGGCAAGTATCCCAAATTTTTTGAAATAACTAGATCCTTAGAATAACTAGTAGGTTGTACCATTAGAAATGTTCATCTACGCAAACCTATATCACTCCATAGAAGACGTAAGGATTTGATTGTTACTAGTTAAAACCATAGAGTGACCAACCACATAACTTAGAATGTAGCTCTAAGATCTACCTCTAAGGTATGATCACTTTCTAATTCTTATTACCCAATCCTTCGAGAATTGAGTTCTGCATTGCGTACTTAACGTTTATGTCACCGTGCATGCTTTCACTCTTAGATAGTTCTCTAGTTTTAATTTCGAGGACGAAATTCTTGTAAGTTGGGTAGAATATAAATCCCCTAATTTTAATTTATAATTTTAGTATTTTTTATTTTATTAAATTGTTTGATTTCTTTTGGTTGTTTTCTTGGTTAGTTAGAAAATAAATTCTTTGATTTATTTACTTATATAAATACTTATTTATATATAGTAATTAACAAAATTATTTCACAAAAGTATGTTTTGGGGTGTAAAATTTATTTTTACCTATTTATGAGTATTATTATTTGCTTAGTTAATTAATTTTTATGAACCTCCTAATTCGTGGATAATATTTTTTGATGTATATAATATGAATACTTCATATTTTGATATTTGAATGCGCAACTTTTATAAAATTCATTTATGTGGTTTTAATGATTTTTATATATTTAATTATATTATTTATTTATTTTTACTTAGAAATATTTCTTTTTATTAATTAGTAATTATTAAGTTTATAATACTTATCCCCATTTATTGAATACCCATTTATAATATTCATAATATATTTTTTGATTTTCTATATTTGTTTGATTTTTATGCATATATATATATATATATATATATATATATATAACAAAAATAAAAAGAAAGCCCTTATCCTAACCTTAATCAAAACCCTAATCCAAACCCTAAACTAATCCAATCAATAACCCGACACCCCCTCTCCAAACCCTACCTGACACCCCCATCGGTCCCGTGAGGATGACCCTCGATCTCTCCCTATATATAAAGTTTTTTCACCACAAACATAACCCTAAACCTAAATTTCTCAAGCCCCAAACCCTCCCTAGAACTTCGATGCCACTTCTTGACCTCACGCACGCCGCCTGAACGACCAGCCGGCCGTCGATCCCCCTCCGTGAGACAGAACAGCTGCCCCACGAAATCGACTTCCAGGTCTGATATCTCCTACCTCTCTCATTATTTTCTCAAATAATTTTTTCGTACATGTAGACAACCTAACCCTCTACAAACCCCCTTCAAGTAGATTATTTTTTAACTCTCTGGTTTGAACGAAAAATTGATCCAAAGTTGAGAAAAAAATATGGTTTTAAATATTTAGGATTCAGTCCAAACTCCCTGGTTTATGGCCTATTTTCTCCTAGAATAATTAGTGTATTAAAATTCTACTTGAATATACTTTTAGCTAATATAACCGAGATTATTTTCTTTAAACACAATAATTTATTATGTATTAGGTTGCTCAGAAATCGACTTCCAAATCATAGTAAATTTTTTTTTAAAATAATAAAAAACTTTGATACAGTATCTATCCCGCGAAACGAGACTACTTCGTCATGTACCAATTATAGCAAAAGACGCATATGGTATTTTCTGACATGTGGGATTTCACAAAACTTGATTTGGATATGTGTGCAAGCCAAAATTAACCTGTATCCGTAAAAAGTCCCCCCATATCAGTATTTTCCAAACTACCCTATTAGTTTGTGCACGCTCATCGGATCGTAATGTACTTGCGCCACTGGACTCACAGTGACTGACTTATCCCGTGACCCAAGTTTCGTTCGATTCTGAGATAATTGACGAATCATTGTTTTGTCGGCCCTATAATTCGACTAGACGAGCGATTTTGTGATTGGATCATCGGAATCCAAAACTGGACATACTATTGAGTTCATATCGTCATTTAGAATTTGTTTGACCTATAATTTTTTCTATTCAAGACATTTTGTTCTAGCACATTTTTTGATGCAAAATGGATCACATGTGGACCCTATTTTGATCCAAAATTACCATTTTAGTCCCTGTGTCAAAATTGGACAAATGGGTAGTGTTTGCTGGCAATCTCACTTTTTCAAAAATATTGATGATGTTTATTTCTGCATTCAAAAAAATTTGTTCAGCTACCATATTTTCGGATTCGTTGTACTAGTTGTCTTGCGTCGTTCCAGCACCAAATAACTACCAGACAAGTACGCCTTGCCTTGATTACTGCTTATTTATATTTATTTATGCATGTTTCATTTTAATTATTTATTTTCTAATATATGTACATTATTAAACTACGCGTCTAAGAAAACTTTGGTACGACGACGGTAGGCGTCATTTTTGTCATTTATTTTATAATGCATGTCGATTTAGAATGATGAAGCCACCCTATAATTTGAGATATATGTATGTTTCCTATGGCCTGAAATATATGTTACATGAGTTGTGAGTCCTATGTAGAATATGGACCTGCGTATTGAGTGGCCAGCAATACGTATGGGATGTGTGCTAAGAAATAACTGCTAATAGAAATACATGTTAGAAGACTTGGTAGTTATTGGAGGTATTATCGTATTGTGGATACGAAACAAATAGGAGCATGGGGTAGGGAGGACAACTTGTCATGACCCAATTCCGTAGAATCATTTGAGGCGTCCCCCGAATCGTGACCGCCGTGCGGGCCTGGAGTTGCGCCCGCACAAGGCTTTAATGATTTGCATAGCAAGCACATATTCAGAGTACGCAGATAAATTGAAACACAAATTTGAAATGGAAAAGTTCTCTTTATTGATAATGAACATCTATTACAAACTCTTGAACGAGTTAGCTAATATGCCGAATGGCTTACAAAATAGATGACTCAAAATGAGATAGCATTCTTGTACATTACATCCCTTTATAAACTCAAAACGATAAGGACCTCCAGGCTGGAGGACGGCTTTGCCACGGAGCTGCATTTTGTGTATGAAGAGTTGCAGGCTCCTGACTCCAAAATGCTTCAAGGGGCGCAGTGAAGATGCTCCAACAGCTGGACTGGATCGGAAAGACGACTTCGGCTCCTCGCTCGGTTCGCCTTGGTGCGGAGAACCTGTTTCAACGAGGGTCAGCATATCGAAACATGCTGGTGAAGGCGAGCTAGCCTGACTATACCAATCAACACGTTGTTTAGTGAAGCATGCTTATTTTTTGGGTTTCTATCTTGCCTTAGTTCATTTACAAGTAAGCAGCATATTGAATTTACTGAAATGAACGTGCCACCATTAGGTGGATTTTACCTGACCGTCTGAATTACCTGCACAATACTTACCATGCCTTCCCTGAAACAAAGACACAAGTTAGTATGCAACAGGTTTAAATATACACGATGATCACTGGCGTTGCCATAAAGGACACTAGTCATAGACGAGAATAGGTTGCAGCGAAAGTACAGTGGGTGCTCCAAGCCATTCCGTCTAGTACAGTTGACTATACAGTAGGGTTCCGCCCGGATCGGATCGGTGCCAGTGCCCCAGCGACCGTCCGCAGGAACCAGTTACCTTGTGCACAAGTTGTCCGTGATCGAACAGTACATTGCTAAGTTAACAGTTCATGCAATTGAGGCAAACAGTAGTACGGGACAGTCGGTTTTGCATGATTCATTTAACATAGCCTCATTGAACAGTTTAGCGCATACAAGGTATTCCATACTTGGCACGATTTATAGAACAGTTATGAACGAACTAGCATACAGTATGATAACAGTTCACATATTTGATTGACAAGCATAAGAACCAAGTCTATTCTCTTTTATCTTGGTTTCTTTTATTATTACTTGGTATCGTTTGATCGGGGCAAAGGAGATTGCAGATTATTAGCTGTGAAGCTTGGAAGCAGGGCTAGCTAATCGGGTTGGTAGCCACTCACTTAGATTTTTGGAAGGATAAGGAAAGAGGCGCTTCACGACTCCGCTCGCAAGCCGCCTACTGCTCGTTCACCTGCACACGAACAGCTCGATTAATACTTCTTCCTCTCTTTCCAATCTCGGAATAGAAGTGCAAGTCAATGAACGAAAATAATGAAAACCATCGAAACCGTTCAAGGAAAACAAGCAATTCCCAAAACCAACTCAAAGCACGAAAGCAACAAGCGACATCGAAAATCGAGGAAATAAAAGATAGCAGCGGAGAGGTCCCTCCTGACTCTGCCGCTAAGCCGATCCTTGGGGCGCAGTCCACTGAATATGGAAATCGATTCCGAAGAAACAAATCCATAACGAGGACGAGTTCTTAATTCAATCTATCCCGATCGAACGATACCGTCTAGTGTTTCTTAGCCGCGATCTCCGCACCAGGAGAACGGAGCGCTACACAACTAGTAGCGTAGGTGTCACGACTCTCACCCGGAATAAGGAAATGAGTACATGAACAATGCCCAGCCTACACCACAGCATCGGCGGTAGAACGCTATTTGGGTTAAGAAAACTATCTAACATCTCATACAATGTATATAAGGTACCTGTCATGCTATCTTAACTCCAAAAGGAGGAACAATATAGTATATGATAATAAAACCAATACTCAATCACAATATCAAACTAGGAAAAGAAATAACACGATATGAAATAAAGAAAAGAAGTACAAGAGTCACAAATACATCCATAAGTCTACAATATAAGTCTAGGCACAAGCAACTCCCAAAATAAGATATACATGCCAAGAGTCTCAAATAAGACTAATACAGTGTCTACCAATATAGTCTAAGACTCCTCAGTCACTGGCACTAGGTTCTCCTGCTCTAGGAGAGTATCCTCTAATGGTTTGCCGTTCTGCGGCCCGTAGTAAGTAGGATACTGCTCCTCAAGCCAATCAACTAAAAAATATATCCAATCAGGATTGGAGCAAAGTACATACCTCTGAAAGCAGTTCCAAATACATGGTAGAACATATATGACAAGTAATAGAAAAGAAAATAAGATATCTAACAACAATAAATAGAAATGAACCATAGTAAACAGATAATATACTAGAAGAGAAGAACATGCAATATGGATTGTCTGCAAGTAATAAAAATAGATAAAACTAGCTAATGTGCCTTCGAGTACAAGTTTGTTATGTGATCGGTTTAGGTTGAACACGAATATATAATATGTAACTCGATTTTACGTGTGATATGTAATTGACATGTACATGAATACACAAGACTTGATCACATAACCAACTCCTACTCCCCCATCCCCAACCAATACTTATGGATCCAATCATGACACGTTACGAACACGAATATAAGCACACTGAACATGAGTAGTGTGTGAACACGAAGTACATGATAATCAATACCCAATACACACGATAAAATACATGCGAAGGAGTATCCGTTGAACATGGTAGGGGATAACATCCCATGACAGGATCCATTTAGTATCAGTCCGTGTAGCCACTGTGTCAGAATTAAGTAAACAGTTCTAGAACAAGTGATATAATTACTATCATGTAATAAAAACTAACAGAGAAATGTACTCGCCTCCGGTCCGAAGTAATGAATATCGTTCATTGTCCGAGATGGTGTCACACACACCTAGATATGAATGGCATATCAAATTGGGTGCAATAAATTGATAATGAACTAAAATGCATTAAACACGCTCTTCTAGGCCATTTCTAGGTCACTCTAGTCTAACTAGTCCATACTTGGTCAACTTTAATCAACCTGGCTACTTCTAGGTCCAATACTAATTAGTTAGTCTATATTGGTCACTAACTAGTTAATGCTAACATATATTAGCTATACAAGGTTATTACCTAGATTTCTAAGTAATAACTTAACTAATTAATTACTTAATCATTAACTTAGACTCTAGCTATCACTAACTTATACTAACTCTACTAACTATTTATACCCTCAAGTATAAATTGCTAACTTACCAACTAACCACTATAACTGACACAACTTACTCTATATACTAACTAACAATAATAATTACTAATTGCTACTTAATGACTGGCACTAAATAAGACTAACTACAAGTGATACTAACATATCACAAATCCTTAATATGGTAACTGATACTAATATATATACACTAACTAATAAAATACAAACTAATATCTAACATATGCTAATATACCATTTAACTATACTCTAACTATCACTAAATGGTAATAATACTAACTAATACTGCATTCTAAAATCTAACAACTGACACTAACAGTGCTAACTGACATTAACTCAATCTACATTAATTGAGATACTACTGACCTCAAATCTTGAATACTAACACCTACAACTCCAACTATACTAACTATTTAACTGACAACACCCTCACTTATACTGCAGCATCAGTGCAATGCACTCTCAACCCAATTTCCAGGTCCTAATCCAACTGCTACCTCCTTAGACAGTGTAGTGCACTATGTCCATCACTCCATATTCCCCAAACTGATGCTAACTTAGATATTCAACTCAGCCCACATGATGTAGCACACAATCAGTCCAAATCTCTCCTCAGACTTCTTCGCCTGAATATGTTACCTACACACTGTTGTACGTGTTGCGGATGGTGTTGAGCCTAAAAGCCTCTGTTAAAATATCAGTGCACAACAGTGCACTGATACTATGATATACCCGACATTCCCATTCTCTTCTACTCGAGTATAGCCTTCCAACTACTACACATTACCTATTACTGAGTATCACTCAAGTGCCTATTGAAACTCACTTCAATTCATTTGCTGCAACCCAATGCCTAGGTAATCGAGCTTAGGTATCCATGCTACTTTAATGCTAATACCCAAAACTGAACCAACTCCCTTTTGGTTCTGCATATCACACAATGTGCACTGATACACAAGTATCAGTGCCCTATACTGCCTCACATCTTGTATAGCAACACATACCCAGTCCTTATACACTAAGCATTGTTCACAGTCACTGTTGCACCTGGGAACGCCCTCACTGTTAACACCCACTGCACACCTTACACATATACACTAATATTCACACACACACACACACACACACACACACACACACACATACTTAATATCATATACTTATATCTATATAATACATTAGAGACATTAAAACAAAAACCTAGAGTATACACTTAGGGTAACTATGATATACATTCAATTGAGGTGTCAAAACCTAAATTTCTCCATAATAATCCTATATACATATATAATACATCATAATATAACTAAAGTAACTTGTTAAAATGAGAATTGAAGAGTAATTGTAAAAAATACCCAAAATAGAGCTCTGTATCACACGGTATCATACTATATCGTGATACGGCCAAGTCGTGTCAAATTGTGGACATGTACCTAGTCTCACAACCCCAATCTAAGTCTAATTAGATCTAATTGGTCTTATGACACCCAATTGATATGCCAATCTCATAATTTCCCCTATTTGGACACAAATTACCATGTAGAAATTATAATATACATCTAATTGACCTAGAACTTGTTCCTATAGGTACTCCTATGCTATGGAAGGGTTTTTAATGGTCAAATGTATGATTTGGAACCTATAAATATGAATTCATAATTAAACCTATTGGTAGATGGATTCCAAATGAATTATTTTTACGAACACGATCCGGACAAGATCTTCTTGCCAAAGCTCCTCCTCCTAGTGCTTCTTGCAATTCCAAGCACCAATGCTCCTTGGGTGATAAGAATTAGAAAGAATATGAATTAATCAAGAGGGATTGATGGAGGGATGAATGAATTAGGGAAGAACATAATTGGGGATCTAGAATTGAGTGCACAAATGAAGAGGAGAGAGAGAGAGAGAAGGCCAATAAGTGGACGACCCCCAAGTTTTCCCTTTCCCAAGTAATTGCCAATGTCTAATTTACCCCTAATGGTTAATCATGAGGAATAATTAAGGACAGTGTAATGTGAAGTCTCTAGACTAATACAAATTAGCCTTATTCCTCCTAATTAATTAAGGAATGAGTCTAACTTGGGCCTAGTCCATGTTGGGCTCAACAATTTTTATGACAAGTCCAATTTTGTTCACTAGTGTCAAATCTAAATAATAGGTTAGCCTACTACAATAAATAAATAATATACTGCACAAATAATATATATATATATATATATATATATATATATATATATATATATATATATATATATATATATATATATATATATATTACTTATATTAAATATAAACTCTAAAATAAAATAATTATGCCAAATTACTAAATTATCCCTATTTGGAAAAGTGATGGTGATAATCCTACCCACCTTAAAAAAATTTCTTTCTCGAAATTAAGGAAGAACAAACTATCAAATCAATCATATCAACGAAGAAAGAATTATACCTCACGGCTTAAACATATAAGGATATCGCTTGTGCATCTCGGCTTCTCACTCCTAGGTAGACTCTCCTGGAGAGTGATGCCTCCATGCGACGCATACCAAAGGAATCTTCTGGTTCTGCGGCACATTCTTTCTGCAATCCAGAATCTCCACCTACTACTCGAGGTAGCTGAGAGTCGGACCTACCTCGATCTTTGAGTGATCTAATACATGGCTAGGATCTGACACGTACCGTATCATCTGTGACACGTGGAACACGTTGTGTACTCCCTCTAGTGTAGGCGACAGGTCTAGTTTGTAGGCTACTACACCAACGCTCCCCAGAATACCGAAGGGTTCGATGTACCGTAGACTAAGCTTTCTGCCTCCACCAAAGTGAATCGTGCCCCGTGTCAGAGAAATCCTCAAGAACACCAAATCACCCACACAAAATATAGCCTTAGCACTCTATCTAAAATAAGCAATCACAAATAATACAACAAACCCTATACCTCAAACTCCAATGGCCTCCGGTGGCTATCGGCCCAATGTCGTTGTCTGTCTTGCGCCACCCGAAGTCTATCCCTGATAAGCTTCACCTTCTCAGCTGCATCCACAACCATCTTCGGTACTAATAAGGCTCTCTCACCAACATCATCCCAAGATAATGGAGTACGTCATCTCCGTCCACAAATGGTGACATCTTGATACTGTTGTGGTAGCTGTTATTGTAAGCAAACTCTACCAAGTGAAGGTGATCCTCCCAAGAGCCTTTAAAATCAAAAATACAGGTGTGTAGCATATCCTTGAGAGTCTGAATAATCCTCTCCGACTGTCTGTCTGTCTGAGGGTAATATGCGGTAATAAACTTGAGCTGGGTGCCCAAACTAGCTGGAAAACTCCACCAGAAGTGGGATGTGAAGCGACTATCCCGATCTGAGACTATGCTCACAAGAACTTCACGCAATCTGACTATCTGCCGCATATAAAATTCCTTAAGCTTCTCCGTAGATGTATCCCCTTTAAATAACAAGAAGTAGGCCGACTTGGTCAACCTGTTAATGATGTCCAAAATTGTATCTTTACCTCGTGGAGAACACGTAAGCCCTGAAACAAAATCCATCATCACATGCTCCTACTTCCACTTTGGAATGGGTAAAGACTGAAACAATCCACCTGGCCTCTGCCTCTCCATCTTTACCTGCTGACATACCAAGCATCTAGATATGAAGTACGGCCCCTCCCTCTTCATACCATACCACCAAACATGCTCTCTCATGTCTCTATAGATCTTTTTGGCACCTGGATGCAGAGAGTACTGAGATCGATGTGCCTACTGAAGAACCTCCTCGCACAACGCTCTACTCAGCACACATAATCTGGTACCATGTCACAATGATCCATCCTCTACAATATTGAAGCCCTCTGCTAATCCCATCCTGACCTGCGCACTGATGCTCCTCAGAGACTCATCCTCGAATTGTGCGACTCTGATCCGGTCCATCAACTCTGACTGTACCTAAAGTCCCCATATCTATGCCGTAACTCCAGGAACTAGCACTTCAATATCCAAGCTATCAAGATCGGCCAATAAATATCTATCTCTCATCAAGTATATAGCTACTGGATACCTGATCAAGGCATCAACGACTACGTTGGCCTTTCTTGGTTGGTACTGCTAGGATATATCAAAATCTTTCATCAACTCCAACCATCACCGTTGCCTCATATTGAGCTCTTTCTGTGTAAATACATACTTCAAGCTTTTGTGGTCTGTAAATATCTCCACACCCTCTCCATACAAGTAGTATTTCCACAGCTTGAAAGCAAAGTTGACTGCTGCCAACTCCAAGTCATGGGTAGGGTAATTTTTCTCATACTGGCGTAACTGCCTAGAAGCATAGGCAATCACCTTCCCGTTCTGCTGTAACACACATCCCAAACCCTTATCCGAAGCATCACAGTATATAAAAAATCCTCATATCCCCGATGGCGACGTCAACACTGGAGCTGTAGTCAACCTCTTCTTCAACTCCTCAAAGGCAACCTGACACTCCTCTGTCCAAATGAACTCCACGTCCTTCCTGGTCAGCCTAGTCATCAGCTCTGCAATACTGGAGAAGTCCTGAACAAATCTCTGATAATAGCCTGTCAATCCAAGAAAGCTCATGATCTCTGCCACTGAATCGGGGTAGATCATGACTCAACTGCTGATATCTTCTTCAGGTCTACTGAGATCCCATCTCCTATAATCACATGTCCGAGGAATTCAAACTTATCAAGGAAGAACTCATACTTTGAAAGCTTGCCATACAGGTTCTCCTTTTTGAGGGTCTCTAGAACTATACTCAGGTGCTTCTCGTGCTCCCTCGGGGTCTTCGAATATATCCATATATCATCAATAAAAATTACCACAAACTGATCCAGGTACTAATAAAATATCTTATCCATCAGGTACATGAATACTGCTGAGGTATTGGTCAACCCAAATGGCATTACCAAGAACTCGAACTACCCATATCGAGTCCTAAAAGCTGTCTTTGGAATGTCTTCCATCTTTATTTTCACCTGGGGATACCCCGACCTCAAATCTATCTTGGATAATACCTTCATTGCGCGCAACTAATCAAACAGATCATCAATCCACGACAACGGATATTTATTCTTGATAGTGAGGTTGTTCAAAGCTCTGTAGTCGATATATATACGTACTGACCCATCCTTCTTCGGTACAAATGATACCGGAGTACCCTACGGTGATGAACTGGAGCGAATAAAGCCCTTGTCTTGTAAATTATCCATCTGCTTCTTTAGTTCTGCCAGTTCGTTGTTGTTCACCCTATAGACCTATTGTAATATCAGCTCTGCGCTTAGCACTAAGTCTATAGAGAACTCCACATCTCTGTCTGGTGGCAACCCCGACAACTTCTCCGAAAAGATGTCTATATACTCTACAATCAACGGATGTGGTGGCTTATGCTCATCCACCATAACTATATAAAAGTCTCCCTCGCTCTACTCCGTTGCTTCTCTGACGAACTCAAACTCTGGCTCTCCTGGTGTCTGAAACAAAATTATGCCTCCACGATAATCGATACTAGCATGGTGCCTACTCAACCAATCCATCCCGAGTACTAAGTCGTAGTTCGAAAGTGGCATAACGAGTAGACACGTACTCAAATCTTGGCCTCCCAAAGAAACTCTCTAATCCTTGTAAATATTACTGAATAGGATAATGCCAGCCCCGATTATGATCTTGAATTCCTCACCAATTGTTCAGTTTTAAGATGATGCTTCAAAGTAAAAGATACAGATACGAATCTTTGTGAAGCACTGGAATCAAATAAAGCATGAGCTAGAAAAGAATCAAGATAGACTGAACCTGAGATGACATCACCAACTAGCTCCTCCTTCTCAATGGTCATGTTGAAAGCTTGCCCCCGCTGAGCACCTATTTACTGTAGGTACTGCACAAATCATTATTGTTGGGTTGGCAACAGTTGTCCTATCTACTGTCCCGCAGGTGGCCTCATGGGTGCTGTCTATTCCTATACTCTGCCAGAGCTGGACGAGCTAGAGCCTGTCGACAATCCCTCAGCTGGTGGTCCCCTAATCCAAAGAATAAGCACTGGCCTAAACTCATTCTGCACATATCTCATCCATGTCCCAGTTTCTTGCATAATGGGCAAGGAATGGCTGGCTGAGCTGGCCTCTGAATCTGGTGCGCCTGCTGTACTGGCCCTCTAGCTGTTACGGGGAACTATTGCCTTAGCTGCTAGAAGTATCTCTGATGTTGCTACTGAAAGTGAGGATACTTTGCTAGGCCCACACTACTGCTAGCTCCTGCAAGATCCCTCATCCTCTTGGAGCCAAGCTCCAAATCAGCCTCCACCTGCTGTGCATGTGCTAGGATCTCCTCAAATATATTGGTACGATGACCTCTAGTATGGGATTTGATCTCCCTTTTCAGACCCTTTCTGAACTTCCTGGCCTTTCCCAGAAGATTCTTCCCCTCCACAAAGTGACTTAATCGGCAGAACTCTATCGCGTACTCGTCCACCATCATGTTGCCCTGTAATAAAATTGGCTCCCTAGAGAAGTTAGCGCCACATCTGGGAAGAACTTCTCCTTGAAAAGCTTCTTGAAAGCTTCCCAAGTATGTCCAGGTGCTGAGATCCTCGGGTCGGTCCTGAACCATGTCAAAGTAATATCATACATTATGAATCCTGCCGCCTCCACCTGTAGTCTCTCTGGAATTTGTGCCAGCTGCAAGTTTCTCTTTATGTCTTCGATCCAGTTGTCAGCATAAATAATCCCTTCGATGCGTTTAAATTCCTTTTGCCCCATCCTCTTGAAGTCCCCGGCCTCGGCTGCTGCAAGGATTACGAAGGTGGAGCTACCTATAGTTGGACAAATGTACCTCTCTCAACAGCAACAAGTGCAAGCTGGTGGGCATTCTCAAGGACTGAGCGCTGGGATCACATCTTCGGCAGCATCCTGAAGATAGATTGAATAAATGAATCAATATTGACTACGATATCATCAAAGAAGGATGAAATTATATAAGTAAAGCAAGCATTCAAATAGATAAGGATAGCAAAACAGATATTTTGGAAATATTTTCTAGTTGTGATTGAGTATACTCTCAACCTATATACTATATCCTAAAGCTGGCTCGTAGCAGTACTCTAAGTCTGAGCACCACTAGGATATTGAACTAATTACGACCTCTCGAAGACTTGCATGGGCCACCACTAAAAATGTGTCATGACCCACACCAGAATGAGGATACGGGTATGTGAACAATGTCTAGCCTACGCCGCAGAATCGACGGTAGAACATTTTTTCGGTCAACAATACTATCTAACATCTCATACAATGTATATAAGGTACTTGTCATGCTATCTCAACTCTAAAGGAGGAACAATATGGTATATGATAATGAAACCAATACTCAATCACAATATCAAACTAGAGGAAGAAATAGCACGATATGAAATAAAGAAAAGAAATACAAGAGTCACAAATACATCCATAAGTCCACAATATAAGTCTAGGCACAAGCAACTCCCAAAATAAGATATGCATTCCAAGAGTCTAAAATAAGACTAATACAGTATTTAACAATATAAGTCTAAGCCTCCTCAGTCACTGGCACTAGGTTCTCCTACTCTAGGGGAGTATCCTCTAATGGTTTGCCGTCCTGCGGCCTGTAGTAAGTGGGACACTTTTCCTCAAGCCAATCATCTGAAAAATTATATCCAATCAAGATTGGAGTAAAGTACGTACCTCTGGAAGCAGTTCCAAATATATGGTAGAATATATATAACATATAATAGAAAAGAATACAAGATATCTAATAACAAGAAATATAAATGAACCATAGTAAACAGATAATATACTAGAAGAGAAGAAAAGGCAATATGGAATGTCTGCAAGTAATATAAATAGATAAAACTAGCTAATGTGCCTCAGAGTACAAGTTTTTTATGTGATCGATTTGGGTTGAACACGAATATATAATATGGTAACTCGGTTTTTTATGTAATTGACATATATACGAATACACGGGGTTTGATTATATAACCAACTCCTACTCCCCCATCACCAACAAATACTTATAGATCCAATCATGATACATTTACGAACACTAATATAAGCACACTGAACACGAGCAATGTGTGAACACGAAGTACATGATAATCAATACCTAATACACACGATAAAATATATGTGAAGGAGTACCCGCTGAACACGGTAGAGGATAAAATTCTATGACAAGATCCATTTAGTATCATTCCGTGTAGCCACTATTTCAGAATTAAGTAAACAGTTCTAGAACATGTGATGTATCTACTATCATGAAATAAAAACTAACAGAAAAATATACTCGCCTCCTGTCCGAAGCAATAAATGTCGCCCTGTGTCTGAGCTGGTGTCACACACACCTAGATATGAATGGCATATCAAATTAGGTGCAATAAAGTGATAATGAACTAAAATGTATTAAACATGCTCTAATAGGCCATTTCTAGGTCACTCTAGTCTAACTAGTCCATACTTGGTCAATTTTAATCAACCTGGCTACTTCTAGGTCCAATACTAATTAGTTAGTCTTTATTGGTCACTAACTAGTTAATACTAACTTATATTAGCTATACAAGATTATTACTAGGTTTCTATGTAATAACTTAACTAATTAATAACTTAATCATTAACTTAAACTCTAGCTATCACTAACATATACTAACTCTACTAACTAATTATACCCTCAAGTATAAATTACTAACTTACAAATTAACCACTCTAACTGACACAACTTACTCTATATGCTAACTAACACTAATAATTACTAACTGCTACTTAATGACTGGCACTAACTAAGACTAACTACAAGTGATACTAACATATCACAAATCCTTAATATGCTAACTGATACAAATATATATACACTAACTAATACAATACTAACTAATATCTAACATATGCTAATATACCAATTAACTATACTCTAATTAGCACTAAATGGTAATAATATACTAACTAATACTATATTCTAAAATCTAACAACTGACACTAACAGTGCTAACTGGCATTAACTCAATCTATACTAAATTTGATACTAGTGACCTCAAATCTTGAATGTTAACAGCTACAACCCTAGCTATACTAATTATTTAACTGACAACACCCTCACCTATACAGCAGCATCAGTGCAATGCACTCTCAACCTAATTTCCAAGTCTAATCCAACTGCTCCCTCCTTAGTTACCCAGTATAGTGCACTATGTCCATCACTCCACATTCCCCAAACTGATGCTAACTTAGATGTTCAATTTTGCCCACATGATGTAGCACACAATCAGTCTAAATCTCTCCTCAGACTTCCTTACCTAATCATATTACCTGCATACTACTACACGTGTTGTTGATGGTGTTGAGCCTAAAAGTCTCTGCTAAAATATTAGTGCACAGCAATGCACTAATACATTAATCTACCCGATAATCCCATTCTCTTCTACTCAATCATAGCCTTTCAACTCCTACACATTACCTATTACTGAGTATAACCCAAGTTCCTACTGAAACTCACTTCAATTCAGTTGCTGCAACCCAATGCCCTGGTAATCGAGATCATGTATCCATGCCACTTCAATGCTAATACCAAAACTGATGTCACGATCCGTAACCGGATATTCGGGCACGAGTACGTAGTTAGGACTAGCATACGCTGTAGCATCGACGTTAGAACGTTGTTTGGGTTATTTTTAACTATCTATAATCTCAATAATATAATATAGTACCTGTCAATCATCTCAACTCCAAACGGAGGAGCAATATGGTATCTCACAATTATGACTAATCTCAATCACAAAACAAATTAAGGAAGAAATATGCACGAATGGAATAACAATGAAAAGAATAAGAAATAATCCATAATATGAAATAATATACAAGCTGTTAATCTCCACAAACAATAGTCTAATACAATCCATCACAAATAAACTAGACCTCCTCGGGCTCTGCAACTAAGTCCTCCTGGTCTATAGGAGTAGACTCTAAAGGTACGCTATCCTGCGGCCCGTAGAATGTGGGATACTGCTCTATAAGCCAGTCATCTGGAAAATATATCCAGTCAGGATTAGAGCAAAGTACATACCTCTGAAAGTAGTTTCAATAGCATAATCGAGCATATAAAACAAATAATAGAAATAAAATACAAGATCACTAAACATATGAATGAATGAATAATAGATATACTTGTAAGGTACAAGAATATAGATCAACAATATGAATATAACTAATGTTCCTCAGAATACAAGTTTATTATGTGATCGGGTTGGGTGAACATGATCAGGTAAGACAATTACAAGTGAGGTATGTAACCAGAATGTACACGATGTAACAATGGGGCTTTGATCACATAATCAACTCCTACTCTCCCACCACCAACTAATACCGATGGATCCAATCATGACACGCTACGAACATGAAATAAAACCACTGAACATGAGCAGTGGGGTACACGAATATCATAACCACCGAAAATGAGTGGTAGGTGTACAAGAATAAGCACACTGAACACGAGCAGTGTGTGAACATGAAATATAATCAATACCTAATATACAAGATGAGATACATGTACACGAGTACCCGCTGAATACGGTAGGGGATAACATCTCCTGACGAGATCCACATAGTACCATTCCGTGAAATCACTGTGTTAGGATCAAGTATACAATTCTAGAATATGCATATATACAATATTATAAATTAAAAACTATCAAAGAAATGTACTCGCCTGAAGTCCTGAGCAAGGTATGTCTCTCGATGCCCAAGCTGGTATCACACAGCCTATATATGTTATGTTGCATCAATACAAGGTTCAAAAATAAAAATAACTTAAGTTGATGCAATTCTAGGTCATTAAACCATTTCTAGGTCAAACCGATAAAATCTAGGTTGCAAGAGTCTAACACTAAGTCACTAAGTCGATATACTATAAAACTAAGCTATAATAGCTAAGATATGATACTAAAAGACACTTAAAAAGCTGTCTCCTAAGATACGCAAGTTTTCGTATATGAAAATAGTGTTTTAGATATATATACAAGTCAATAATCACAACACTATAACAATACAAATGAAATATGATACTTTGGCCTTGCACCAATGCGTATCACACCTATCTTGATACCCAACTCAATACCTTGGGTATCGACCCAATACCTTAGTAATACCTTGGTATCCCGAGGTAACCCAAAACAGTTAACATATAGGTATAACACATATATAAATAAAACCCCAAACTAATATATACAAACTATAAGCTAACATATACTATCTACTATAATATATCTCAATATTATTAAAGAACTAACTATAATATAATACATCCATACCTACATAAATACAAATAGCTAAATAGATAACTATCAACATAGATACATATATAACTAATTATATACTAACATTCTAACTACTATATAATATCAACTAATACAATTACCAACACACCTAGACTCTTGTGTGCACATCACTGAGTTGTTGCTGCCACTGAGTGCACATTCTGCTGTATGATATATCCCAGTGGCTCTTCTCCCCGAAGTTGCTACTGTGTTATAGCTGCTATTGGCTTGGTTGCATTGTTGCAGGCTCTTCAGATCTGTTGTTGCTGCTAGAGACTGCTCAAATTCATAATGGACTGCTCCTCAAGGCTTGCTGTTGCACTCCTCCCTGTGCACTTCCTCCTGTGTCACTGCCCGAGCCTCCACTAGCGGTGATGCAGCTGCTTTCCCTCACACAACTACACTGTCTCTCACACCCACACACACAACACAAGCACTCACAGCACGTACACAAATAACCCTCTATGTATATATATATATATATATATATATATATATATATATATATATATATATATATATGTACTCCTCACCCTATGCATATCTCTATATATATATCAACACACACACACACACACACACACACACACACACACACACATATATATATATATATATATATATATATATCACTATATACACTTACACATATATACACTTAAATGCACTAATCATACATACATATATTATATAGAATATCACATATATATATTAATACACATGTACGTATAGAATTAAAGGTAAAATATCAAACACGTGGAGTGCATCGTACCCGTATCACACTAACTCTATGATACGCTTGCGATACCGCTCCAACACACAACCAAATGTATCCTGGAGGACACGAGCAAGTCTAATACACTAATTATGAATAATATGTATAGTAATTAGATTAATTACGTGTCCGTGTTATAATGGGATATGCACAAGGCCCCGTGTCGGAGAAAACCTCCTAAAATTAATCTGTTTCGTCAAATTGACGAGATACGGCCTACACGTATCCAATTATGGACACGACACTAGTCACAAACAAACAATCATAAGTCAATTTGATCTATTAGACCAAATGACAAATACTACATGTGCCAATCTTGAAATTCCTCTAAAATTGACACCAAAAAACACAACTTCCACCGTAGGTCTCCGATGAACCTAAAACCAATTTTTATGGGTAGCCTATGAATGTGGATTGGTTTCTTATGGTTAAATCTCAGATCTAGAGTCTATTAGAAGGGGGAAAACTAAAATATACCTATTGGAAGATGGATTCCTAATGAAAAGTTCCCAAATACAAAGTAGCTCCTCTCCTTATAGATCTTGGCCTCCTCCTCCTTGCTCCTTGCTCCTTACTTCCTTCTTGTAGATACTTGATGTAGAAGCCTCCAATGAAGAATAGGAAAGGGATTTGGGAGGAATTGGTGGAGGAATAATGAGGGAATGAAGAAATTTAAAAGAGGGAAGAATATAAATCTAAAGAAATTATGAATTTAAAAAGTGAAATAATTTATCTCTCCTCTAGAATGTGGCCGACTATATACACCTCTCCAAGTAATATAAAATATCTCATTTACCCCTTGGGGCCTCTCATGAAAGAATTTAATTAGGGAGGGAAGGTTCTAGTCTAATGGTTTTACTAATTAATCCAACCTCCTAATCCATGGGCCTAATTCATGGGCTCAATCTAAACTCATCTAAAATGTTGCTTCATGCATTTAATAAAATAGGTTAGGTCCACTACACAAGTCTAAAATAAATCTATAACTAACAATCAATAAATAATACAATAATTAAATAATCATGCATGCATAATATTTAAATACAAATAATCCTAAATTTAAAATACCCGTGTTAATTATCAAACTACCCTTGAGTAAAAATATGAGGGTGACAATCCTATCCACCTTAGAAAATTTTATCCTCAAAATTAAGGAAGAAACTAACTACCAAAAGCAAACAATACAATGCAAGAAAGAATTATACCTCACGGCTCGAACAGATATGGATATTGCTCGCGCATCTCGGCCTCTCGCTCCCAGGTACTCTCTCTTGGCGAGTGATGCCTCCACGTGAATCACACCAAAGGTATCATCATGTGCAACACCTTCTCTCTCCGATCTAGAATCTCTACTTGCTGCTCTGGATAGCTAAGAGTAGGGCCCACCTCTATCTTCGAGTGATCTAACACATGATTGGGATCTGCCACGTACCGTCTTAACTACGACACATAAAACACATTGTTCACTCCCTCCAATGCAGGTGGTAAGTCTAGTCTGTATGCAACTGTACCGACCCTCTCAAGAATACTGAATGGTCCGACGAATCGCGGAGTAAGCTTTCTTCCTCCACCAAAATAAATCGTGCCACGTGTCGAAAAAATCCTCAAGAACACCGGACCGCCAACCTAGTACGAAATACAACCTTAGCACTCTAACAAACAAAAAGCAAACACAAGCGAAACAAAACTAAAGCTATACCTCAAACTCCAAAGGTCTTCGGTGACTATTGGCCCAATGCAGCTGTCTGTCTTACGCCACTCGAAGTCTGTCCCTGATAAGCTTCACCTTCTCTACTATATCCACTACCATTTTTGGTCCCAATAAAGCTCTATCACTGACATCATCCCAGGATAACGGATTATGGCATATTCGTCCATACAATGCCTCGAATGGTGACATCTCAATGTTGGCTTGGTAGCTGTTGCTGTATTAAAACTCTACCAAGTGAAGGTGATCCTCCCAAGAACCTCTAAGATCCAAAGCACAAGTGCATAGCATGTCCTCGAGAGTTTGAATAGTCCTCTCCGACTGTCCGTCAGTTTGAGGGTGATAAACGGTACTAAACTTGAGTTGAGTGCCCAAGCTAGCTTACAAACTCCTCAAAAGTGGGACATAAAGCGACTATCTTGATCTAATATTATGCTCACTGGAATACCATACAATCTGACAATCTGGCAAACATACATCTCCACGAACTTCTTCGTTGATTTACCCAATTTAAATGGCAGAAAATGGGCTGATTTTGTCAACTTGTCCATGATGACCCAAATCGCATCCTTTCCTCCTGGAGAATGTGGAAGTCCAAACATAAAATCCATTGTCACATGCTCCCATTTCTGTTCCAAAATGGGTAAAGGCTAAAGCAATCTTCCTAGCCTCTGTCTCTTCGCCTTGACCTACTGGCAAACTAAGCATCTGGACACGAAGCTAGCGACCTCCCGCTTCATGCCATACCACCATACATGCTCCTTCATGTCTCTATACATCTTATTGGCACCTGGATGCATAGAGTACTGAGAACGATGCACCTTCTGCAGAATCTCCTCGCATAATGCTCCTCTATGTACGTACAATCTGGTACCATATCGCAATAATCCATCATCTGCGATAATAAAGTCCTCTACCAATCCGATCTGGACCTGTGCTCTGATGTTCCTCAGAGACTCATCCTCATACTATCCGGCTCTGACCTGGTCCATCAGCTCCGACTGTACCTGAAGTTCCCACATCTGTGCTGCGATTCCAGGAACTAGTACCTCGATGACAAAACTGTCAAGATCGGCCAATAAATGTTTGTCTCTAGTCAAGCATATAGCCACGGGATACCAGCTCAAAGCATCCACAACTACGTTAGCCTTCCCTCGATGGTACTACACGGAAATATCGAAGTCTTTCATCAGCTCCAACCATCGCCGCTGCCTCATGTTGAGCTCTTTTTGGGTAAAACACATACTTTAAGCTCTTATGGTCTGTGAAGATCTCCACTCTCTCTCCATATAAGTAGTATTTCTATAATTTAAGAGCAAAGATAACCGCTGCCAACTCCAAGTCATGGGTAGGGTAGTTCTTCTCATGCGGGCGTAATTGCCTAGAAGCATAGGCAATCACCTTCCCGTGCTGCTGTAACACACAACCCAAACCCTTTCCTGATGCATCACTATAAATAGAAAATCCTCCTGCTCCTGATGGCAATGTCAAGATGGGAGCTGTAGTCAATCTCCTATTCAGCTCCTCAAATGCTGACTGACAATCCTCAATCTAGACTAATTTTACGTCCTTCCGGGTTAGTCTAGTCATTGGCTCTGCAAGTCTGGAAAAGTCCTGAACAAACCTCCGTTAGTAGCCCGCCAATCCAAGGAAACTCTTGATCTCTGCTACTGAACTAGGGGTAGACTATGATTCAACTGCTAAAATCTTCTTCAGGTCCACCGAGATTCCATCTCCTGTAATAACATGCCTAAGGAATTCAACCTTATCAAGGAAGAATTCACAATTTGATAACTTGCCATACAGCTTCTCCTTCATGAGGGTCTCTAGAACTACCCTCAAGTGTTGCTCATGCTCCTCTGGGGTCATCGAATATATCAGAATATTATCAATGAAGACTACAAAAAATTGGTCTAGGTACTGATGAAACACCTTGTTCATCAGGTTCTTGAATACTGCTGGGGCATTGGTTAACCCAAACGGCATCACCAAGAACTCAAACTGCCCATAACGAGTCCTAAAAGCTGTCTTCGGGATGTCTTCCATCTTCACTTTCACCTTGTGGTACCTGACCTCAAATCTATATTTGAGAATACCTTCGCTTCGCTCAACTGGTTAAACAAGTCATCAATCCGCGATAATGGGTATTTGTTCTTGATAGTGAGGTTGTTAAGTGCCTTGTAGTCAATACACATACGTACCGACCCATCCTTCTTTGGTATAAAAAGTACTGGAGAACCCCATGGTGATAAAATGGAATGGATAAAGCCCTTGACTTGCAACTCATCCACCTTTTTCTTCAACTTTGCCTGTTCGCTGTTGTTTACTCTATAGACGTGCTGAGATATCGGCTCTGCGTCTGGCACTAAATCTATAGAGAATTCCATATCTCTGTCCGGGGCAACCCCGATAACTCCTCTGGAAAGACATCCAAGAACTCTGCAATCAACGAATATGGCGGCTCCTGCTCTTCTACTAAAGCTCCACAGAAATTGCCTTTGCTCTGCTCTGCTCCTCGGACGAACACGAACTTCGGCTCTCCTGACGACTGAAATAAAACTCTGTCTCCATGATAATCGATACTAGCATGATGTCTACTCAACCAATCTATCCGGAGTACTATATCGTAACTCGGAAGTGGCATTACAAGTAAACATACGCTCAGCTCACGGCCTCCTAAATAAACTCTCTGGTTCTTGCAAACATCATTGACTAGGATAATGCCACCCCCGGTCATGATCTTGCAAGTCATCGCCAATGGTTCAGACTCAAGACAATGCCTCAAAGAAAAATATACAGATACAAAGCTATGAAAAATACCGGAATCGAACAAAACATGAGCTGGAAACGAATCGAGATAAACTGAACCTAAGATGACATCGCCAACCGGCTCCTCCTCCTCGACAGTCAAGGCAAAAGCTCGCCCCTGTTGCTGCGCTCCTCTCTGCTGCTGATGCTGAGTAAATTGTTAACTCTGTAGTGGAAGAGGTCCTCTTTGCTGCACCGCTGGTGGTCTAGCGGGTGCCCTCTGTGCATGTCCTCCGTCGTGAGCTGGACGAGTTGGGACTTTGGGACAAGCCCGCAACTGATGATCTCCCGATCCACAGAATAAGCATTGGCCTAGCCTCATCCTGCATACATCCCTCGGCCTCTTAGAGCCAAGCTCTAAGTCATCCTCCGCTCTCTGCGCCTGTTTGAGCATCTCCTCGAAGGTGGCGGTAGGATCTCCGTTGGTGTAGGATTTGACCTCCATATTTAGGCCCTTTCTGAACTTCCTGGCTCTGCCTCTAGGGTTCTGACCCTCCACAAAGCGACCTAGTCGGCAATACTCTGCCGCATACTCGTCCACTAACATACCTCCCTGGACGAGGTACTGGAACTGGCTCTCCTAAGATGTAAGAGTCACGTTTGGGAAGAACTTCTCCTTGAAAAGCTCTTTGAAGGCTTCCCAAGTGAGTCCTGATACTACAATCCTAGGGTCTGTCCGGAACTATGTCAAAGTAATATCGAACATCATACACCCTGCTGCCTCTATCTGTAGCATCTCTTGAATCTACGCCAACCGCAGGTTCCGCTCGATGTCCTTGATCCAATCATCCGCGTAATGGATCCCCTCTATGCCTCTGAAGTCCTTCGGGCCCATCCTCTTGAAGTCTATAATGGTACCCGGCCTCGGCTGCTGAGGGATAAACTGAGGTAGCGCAGTCTGGGGATGGACTGTAGTAGCTCTCTCAACTGCTGCAAGTACGATCTAGTGATTATTCTCTACGCTCTATCGTAGGACCTCTGACTATCGTTGTTGCACCTCCATCATTTGCTGAAAGAGAGCGAACATCTGGGTCTGATCAACTGCAGGTGGTGGAGGTGGAAGATCCTCAGAAACTGTTTGCTCTGTCCTCGGTACTGGATGTAGAGCACCTCCGAAAGCTGCTGCCGATACGCCCACCTTGACCGATGAAGCTGACCTCCTGAAGGTAGGTGCTGGACCATCATCTGAGGGTGCTGCCCTCATGGGTGATGAAGTGACTGATCTCGTTGTCACGATACCTGATGATAGATTGAAATACGGAATCAATATTGAATATAATACAATATCATCATAGAAGGACAGAACTTTATTCAATGTAAAGCAATATTCAATAGATAAGGATTTGTAAAACAGATTTTGAAATTTTCCTAGTTGTGATTGTGTAAAGTCTCAACCTAAATCATATTTCCTAAAGCAGGCTCGTAGCAGTATTCTAGACGAGCATAACTACGAAATCGCACTAATAGCGGATCTAGACCTGCATGGGCCGTCACTAAAAATGTGTCACGACCCACACCCGGATATTCAGGCACGAGTACGTGGTTACGCCCAGCCTACGCCACAGCATCGGTGGTAGAATGATGTCTGGGTCATTTCTAACTATCTAACATCTTAATAATATAATATGGTACCTGTGAATCATCTCAACTCTAAACGTAGGAGCAATATGGTATCTCACAAGTATGACTAATCGCAATCACAAAACAAACTAAGGAAGAAATATGCACGAATGGAATAGCGAAGAAAAGAATAATATACAATCCACAATCTAAAATAATATACAAGTTATGAATCTCAACAAATAATAGTCTAATAAAATCCAACACAAATAAACTAGACCTCCTCGGGCTCTGCAACTAAGTCCTCCTTGTCTATAGGAGTATCCTCTAAAGGTATGCGATCCTGTGGCCCGTAGAATGTGGGATACTACTCTATAAGCCAGTCATCTAGAAAAATATATCCAGTCAGGATTGGAGCGAAGTACATACCTCTGAAAGCAGTTTCAATAGCATAATCGAGCATATAAAATAGATAATAGAAATGAAATAGAAGATCACTAAACATATGAATATATGAACAATAGATATACAGGTAAGGTAAGAGAATATAGATCAACAATATAATAAAATAACTGCAATCTAACTAATGTGCCTCAGAATACAAGTTCATTATGTAATCGGGTTGGGTGGACATGATCAGGTAAGATGATTACAAGTGAGGTATGTAACCAGAATGTACACGATGTAACAATGGGGCTTTGATCACATAATCAACTCCTACTCTCCCACCCCCAACTAATACCGATGGATCCAATCATGACACGCTACGAACACGAAATATAACCACTGAACACGAGCAGTGGGTGTACACGAATATCATAACCATCGAACATGAGCGGTGGGTGTACACGAATAAGCACACTGAACAGGTTCAGTGTGTGAACACGAAATATATCAATACCCAATATACCCGATGAGATACATGTACACGAGTATCCGCTGAACACGGTATAGGATAACATCTCCTGACGGGATCCATATAGTACCAGTCCGTGAAATCACTATGTCGGGATCAAGTATACAATTCTAGAACATGTATATATACAATATTATGAATTGAAAACGATCAGAGAAATATACTCGCCTAAAGTCCTGAGCAAGGTGTGTCTCTCGATGTCCAAGCTGGTATCACAGAGCCTATATATGGTATGTTGCATCAATACAAGGTTCAAAATTAAAAATAAGTTAAGTTGATGCAATTCTAGATCAATAAACCATTTCTAGGTCAAACCGATAAAATCTAGGTTGCAAGAGTCTAACACTAAGTCACTAAGTCGATGCACTATGAAACTAAGCTATACTAGCTAAGCTATGATACTAAAAGATACTCAAAAAAAGTCGTATCCTAAGATACGCAAGTTTCCGTATATGAAAATAGTGTTTTAGATATATATAAAAGTCAATAATCACAACACTATAACAATACAAATGAAATATGATACTTTGGCCTTGCACCAATGCGTATCACACCAATCTCGATACCCAACTCAATACCTTGGGTATCGACCCAATACATTGGTATCCCGAGGTAACCCAAAACAGTTAACATATAGGTATAACACATATATAAATAAAACCCCAAACTAATATATACAAACTATAAGCTAACATATACTAGCTACTATAATATATCTCAATACTATTAAAGAACTAACTATAATATAATACATCCATACCTACATAAATACATATAGCTAAATAGCTAACTATCAACATAGATACATATATAACTAATTATATACTAACATTCTAACTACTATACAATATCAACTAATACAATTACCAACACACTAGTTCAATTTGATCTATTAGACCAAATGACAAACACTATATGTGCCAATCTCGGAATTCCCCCAAAATTGACACCAAAAAGCACATAACTTCCACCATAGGTCTCCGATGAATCTAACCAATTTCTATGGGTAGCCTATGAATGTGGGTTGGTTTTTCATGGTTAAATCTCAGATCTAGAGTCTATTAGAAGGGGAAAAACTAAAATATACCTTTTGGGAGATGGATTCCCATTGAAAAGTTCTCAAATGCAAACTATCTCCTCTCCTTGTAGATCTTGGCCTCCTCCTCCTTGCTCCTTGCTTTCTTCTTGTCGATCCTTGATGTAGACACCTCTAATAAAGAATAGAAAAGGTATTTGTGAGGAATTGGTAGAGGAATTATGAGGGAATGAAGGAATTTGAAAGATGGACCAATATAGATCTAAAGGAATTAGGAATTTAAAAAGTAAAATAATTTCTCTCTCCTCTAGAATGTGGCCGGCCATATACACCTCTCTAAGCAATGTGAAATATCTCATTTACCCCTTGGGGCCTCTCATTAAGAATTTAATTAGGGAGGGAAGGTTCTAGTCTAATGATTTCACTAATTAATCCAACCTCCTAATCTATGGGCCTAATTCATGGGCTCAATCTAAACTCATCTAAAATGTTGGTTCATGTATCTAATAAAATAGGTTAGGTCCACTACACAAGTTTAAAATAAATCTATAACTAACAATCAATAAATAATATAACAATTAAATAATCATGCATGCACAATATTTAAATACAAATAATCCTAAATTTAAAATACCCATATTAATTACCAAACTACCCTTGAGTAAAAATATGAGGGTGACAACGGAACCCCTCCCTTCTGGTCCTGCACATCATACAATGTGTACTGATACACAAGTATTAGTGATCCACACTGCCTCACATCCTGTACAACAACACACACCCAGTCCTTATACCCTTGGCATTGTTCACAGTCACTATTGCACCTGGGAACACCCTCACTGTTAACACCCATTGAATGCCTCATACATATACAGTAATGTTCACATTCACACACACACACATACACTTGCATATATATATATATATATATATATATATATATATATATATATATATATATATATACTTAATATCATATACTTATATCTATATAATATATTAGAGACATTAAATACAATGATATACATCTAATTGAGGTGTCAAAACCCAAATTCCTCTACAATAATCCAATATACATATATAATACAACATAATATAACTAAAGTAACTTGTTAAAATGAGAATTGAAGAGTAATTGTACAAAATACCCAAAATAGAGCTATGTATCATACGATATCACACCGTATTATGATACGACCTACTTGTGCTCAATTATGGATACGTACCTAGTCCCATAACCCTGATCTAAGTCTAATTAGATCTAATTGGTCACATGACAAATGATTGATGTGTCAATCTCATAATTCCTTCTATTTGGACACAAATCACCATGTAGAAATCACAATACACATCCAATTGACCTAGAACTTGTTCCTATAGGGAGCCCTATATTATAGGAGGGTTCCTAATGGTCAAATACATGATTTTGACCCTATAGTGAATGTGAATTCAGAATTATACCAATTGGAAGATGGATTCCCAATGAATTATTTCTACGAACATGATCCAAACACAATCTCCTTGCCAAAGATCCTCCTCCTAGTGCTCCTAGAGTGATGAGAATGAGTAGTGAGAATGAGTGGTAATATGAATGAATTGAGAGGGATTGATGGAGGGATGAATGAATTAGGAAGTAACACAATTGGGGATCTACAATTGAGTGCACAAATGAAGAGGCGAGAGAGAGAGATAGAGAGAGAGAGAGAGAGAGAGAGAAGGCCTATAAGTGGCCAGGCCCCCAGTTTTCTCTCTCCCAAGTAATTGTCAATGTCTAATTGACTTCTAATGGTTAATCATGAGGAATAATTAAGGAGGGTATAAGGGAAAGTCTCTATACTAATGCAAATTAGCCTTAATCCTCCTAATTAATTAAGGGATGAATCTAACTTGGGCCTTGTCCATGTTGGGCTCAACAATTTTTATGACAAGTCTAATTGGGTTCATTAGTGTCAAATCTAAATAATAGGTTAGCCCACTACTATAAATAAATAATACAAAACACAAATAAAATATATGTATCACTCATATTAAATCTAAAATCTAAAATAAAATAACTATGCCAAATTACTAAATTATCCCTATTTGGAAAAGTGAGGGTGACAGTAGGGGCTCTCATTGTTCATTTACTTTCCTCTAGTTGGCCACGGGTGACTCAGTAGAGCGCTACGTGTGTCTTGCATTTATTTACTTTCCTCTAGTTGGCCGCGGGTGACTCAAATAAGAAGTATGTAAGCCTAGCACTTGTGTTTGTACAGAGCTTCACATTAGGGTGACAGTAGCTTGCTTTTATGTATCTTGTTATATCCTTCTGAGGACCTAGATCCAAATTTTATCCCCAGGTGTAGAAGATCTTGACTATTCGCAGAAGTACGGACCAGAACCTGCTACTTTATTCTCTATCGAGGAGGTCTTTCCATTCGAGCCTATTTAATTTATCTAGTTGATGTACTTATTATCTTTTTTTTATTTTTTTATAGAGGTCAGACTCTATTCTTATTCTAGTTTGATAGTGTATTTGTCTCCACCCAACTATTAGTTCTTCTTAGCTATTTCATATTTGGTTGATTGGCATATTTGATTACTTATTCTATTTTGTTTTGTAGATGAGATTAGTTGTACCCATTGACTGTTATTTATCTGAGATAATTATTATATAGCGTACATGTTTATTCGTGGGATTCTATATATTGGAGTATCCTACGTATACATACGACTGTCATGCTTACGTATTCCTAGTCTTACTATTTTTGGTACTGAGATGTGACAATATTGGCATATTGTTCAATACCATATGAATGTTGGATGGTTGGCATGAACACAAAATACTGGTTGATATTATGGGACTATATTTCATTTGGATATTGATCAGATTAGTTTGTGTTGTTATTGATTAGAATATGTTCAATAGGGCAAATTTGGATCAACTACACTTCCAATTGAGTATATTGGTCAGGCGGTAACACATTAGCAGTCAACAGGCAAGTGTACCTTTCCATCGGTTACAGTTCTTTTGCCTTGTATTTATTTACTGTATCTTGTTGTATTTCTATTATCTAGCCTATTTCATATTGTGACCATAGGACCAAAGTTGATACTTAGCGTCCGAGTTATATTCGGGTACCGCCATCCGCCAATAGAGTCGTGTATTGATTAGTTGTATTATCGTCATGCTGCCATGTTAGTGCTACTTCTTGTATGATATACCTTAGGATACTTGACACAAATTGCATTTACATAATCCATACTTTAGACATTCAGGGATACCGAATTATGTGCTAGGAAATGACTCGTGACATGAGATAGATAATAAGATTATATTACAAAGTTGACTCGATACATAGTTAGTGATTGATCTTGCGTGTTTTGGACATGAGATATCATAGACATGACACGTACTCGGAGCGTTGGGCTACCACTTTTCATCATAGTTATCGTGGACACTTATCAGTGTTCCGGAGTTCACGTAATTACTACAGGTTCCCTAACAGGTTCCCTAACGGAACCTGGAGATTTTCATAGTGACTGAAGATGTCTATTGAGATCTTCAGATTCACACTTTGGTGATCTAGCATACGAGTGATGTTCTCATGTGCATTCACGTAGATGGTTACTATAGTTATTTCCTTGAGCACCCTTGTGCTATTTACTGTTTACTATTGGCATATTTTATTTGTACCTTGCTATATTCCCTGAGGACCTGGATCCAGATTTTGTTCCCAGGTTATTGCTGAGTTGGGTTAGTAGAGTATATTAGTGGATGATTGTTTCTCCATGATTCAGGTATATGTAGCTGATACATGCATCATATTCTTCCGTATTTATATTTATTTCTCGTTACTTATTTATGCTGATATAGCCTAGTGCTTGTAGACTCGTGCTATTTCTATCGAGTCTATTCGGACTAGAATTGAGTGGGGTGTACACCATGATATATGTTGTCTATTCTTGCATTTGTTTCATTGTGGATTGAGATAAAATATATTTACTATGTTATCCAGATAGTGACCATTATAGTACATCTTATACGTATTCGATTCGGACAAGAGTCTGGTTGAATGGGTAACTGTCATATTTACGTATTACTAGTCCTACATATTTATGGACTGGGGTATTAAATGTTTGTGTAGTGGCCCATGCAAGTCAAGATTATATTGTCTCGATTATGTTATAGTGCCGAGCGAGCCTGCGTTAGGATAAGTTTGTTGATCTCAATCCAAAATTATTATTGGAACTTCCTTTGACTTCTATTATCATCTTTGAACCTCTTAACTATATTCATTCATACTTCCTTTGAACTCTTATTCATTAATTCTCATCCTTTTCTATCTCGGAGAGACGAACACTCGTGTGCAGTAATTTTACCAAGAGGAGGATCTCGTCAATACAAAGAAGGCATATCTGATGGAATATTTGTAAGTAGATAGTTACCTGAGTAGAAAAGATTATGGTAGATATTTTTAGATATTAGAGTTATAATAGATTAAGGGTATTAAAATTAACGTTAGCAGTATAAAAATAAATAATATGTATTTTATCAATTGTCTAGACTAGAAGTAATGAGTTATTAATAGCAGACAAATAATTTACGGAAAAGCCAAGAGAGTTGTTAGGTATTAGTTATAGCACATGATGATACAAGGAACTATATTATAAACTTGATAAAATGGAACTACAGGCTCTCACCTTGAGGAGATTATTAGGTACAAGAATTTCAAGTAAACTCGTGCTTGGGGGATATCAATTTCCATACTATGATAAAAAAGAAAAAATAAAAACTTGGGGATAAGCGCTCATTCCCAATTAGGAATGATTTGAATTTAGGAGAATGACTAGGACTAAGTATACAATAGAAAAGCCTTATTTCAGTCTGATTGCTTGGGTTAAGCTGCTGCCTCCAGGCTACGAGAGAGTGGTATTAGGGGTTGGACTTGCAAGATCTATTTTTCTATTACCTCCCGACACGGTCATCTCACTTCGCTCGTCTTTGGGCCGCTGGTAAGCCCTTTCGATCAACTTCAAGCAAGCGCCCGCTTCAACCAATTCCTCTAATCAATAAGGGTATTACATAAGTTACATGATTAAGATTGGGACATATCTTAATTTTTAAGGTAATTCTTTTAGATGAATTTAAGATATTTTTGGGTGATGATATAACATTATATTTTGATGAAATGGTTTGACCAAACGTGGATAGATTTCTCGATTGGAAAATTATTTTTTTGAGGTTAATCAATTGTTGAAGAAGTGAATTATTTAATTTGGTACTTTGAAGCTTAAACTTCTATATGGTTTTATAAATATGAATTTCTTGCTAATATAAGGTAAAAGTTTCAAAGGAAGTGCTTTTGAACTTAATTGGAAAAAAATTGAGATAAGTGGAGATTATCGAAATTAAAATTTTAAGGAGAGCATGATGGCATATTTAAATTTAAATTTGAAGTAACCAACAAACTTTAAATTTTTATGGAGTTTAAATTTGAGGATAAATAACATTAAAATAAAGATTTGAAACTTTGATAAGGCAGTATTTATAAAAAAAAAATTAGTCACAAAAAATTAAAGACTTGACTTGGAATTTAAATTTACGCATTTTATGATCGGATGAGGAATTCGTAAGTATTTTGATTGTTTGAATATTGTATGGAATATATATATATATATATATATATATATATATATATATATATATATATATATATATATATATATATATATATATATAAAGGAATAGTTTCAAATTTAAATTTTTAAGGATGACTAGAAGCCTTCGAAAGATTGTGGTTAGTTAAAGAGAATCCGTTATTGTGTTAGTTAAAATTTAAAATTTTGAAGGAGAATGAGGAGATCATGATAAGACTGAACTTGGACTTTAAAATTGGATGAATTTGGGATATGACAGTGATGAATTCATATTTGATGATTTTGTAAAATTAATTATTATCGTCTTAGTAATTAAAAAAATGGAGGAGTAATTTTGATGGAACAATTATTAAAATTCAAATTATAGATGAGAATATTTTAAAATCTTTGATTAGATTCTAATTTTAAGAATAGATAAAATTAAATTAAATTTTGATATTTTGAGGAGATAAAAATATATAGTATTAAAGATTATAAATTTTGAGGATTTGATTTGATCTTAAGAGATTGACTATGATTAGATATGTCATATATAAATCATTTTGTTGGTTATGATTTCTAGGTTTAATAATGTTATAGAGGATAAATTGATTAGTTATAGGTATTATGGATTCAAAAAAAAAAATTACATTCAATAACCTGAGGAATTGAGGAGAAGACGTTGTTGAGAATTGAAGTTAAAATTTTGAAATTTGACGACTTTGAGGATAAAATTTAAATGTATTATGGGGTAATATTAAAAATTTAAATTTAAATTGGGTTAATAATTTATAATTTTAAGGAATTTAAGAAAATTACTATAGTTCTTGGACTACAAGATGTGGATTTTAAATTTATATTTGAAGATTGGAATTAAATTCAAGTTTTGAGAATGTGAGGACTTGGAATCTTATGGATTTATTTTTGAGAATTTTAAAGAAATTTGATCGAGTAGAATAATGATAATTTTAAAAGTTAGAACTAAATTTAATTTAAACCTTGAAGTGGTTAAATTTTGAAGATTTAATTTTAGTGTGGAGAATAAAGTAAATGTTTGAGGACTTGTGAAATCAAAACAAAGGATTTGATCCAATGATTCTAATGTTTGTTGAGTTTAAAATTTGATGGAAAAAAAATATTATTGAAGATCTTAAATTTTGAGGACAAAATTCTTTTTTAGGTTGGTAGATTGTAAACCCCCTAATTTTCATATATGGTTATTTTGGTAACTTGGATTTATTTTTATTATTAATTTAAATAATAGATTTAATAAACAATTTCTTGAACTTTAGAAACCCTTTACCGTAGTCTTAAGATCTTGAGTGCAACTCTACTCTTTTTCTTCCAACGAACTTTGTATATTAGACTTGGAAATGCCAAATTAGATTCATTCCATGACTGTCACTCATAAATTTATATTCTCATGCTTCGTTTTGGTCACACAACTTTTGTGACACAATTTCAAGAAAATGGCAATAACTAACTATTGTCGTTGCGTACGATTTGAATGCTTAACACCAATCCATTTCGTCCAACTAATTTATATACATTAGCCTAACCGGACCTACTACGTCCATGATAATTGTGTCCCATTTATTTGGGTCTCCACATTCTCCATAAACTTTGCATGATTCAAATCTTTGATTTAAATTCATATCTTCCATTTTTAGAAACCAAATATTTGTATCTATCTTTTACAACTCGTTTAAAATAAAATAAATATTCATAAAATTAACCCCATTAATTAGGGATTCCTTGCATGCTATATTATACTCTCTAATAATCCCCTCCATAGGATCTAGATGTGTATATAAATGTCAATAAAATCATTTAATAGAACCAAAACAAAAATATTTCCTAATTAGGAAACCATGTGTACAAATCTCTTTTGCTTCTTAATCAAATCTAAAATAAATAATTAAAAGTCAAATTTATAGATTTAATTATATCCCATTTAATGCTTCTTAAATCATAGCCATTGGAATCTAATATTAGATCTAATCTCCCCCACCCAACTATACAACTAACTACATATACAAAACCCTCCCTATCTCTTTGTTCAGCTGACCGCGCATTTTCTTCTCCTCACATAAAGGATCAGATCCTGGACCCTTTATCTCTTTTTCTCGCAAAAATATCCTTCTCCTCCTTCCTTCCCTTCTTCCTTTCCCTTCCCCACAGCCCAAAAAAAATTGATACCCTAACCCTAGCTAGTTTCGGCCCCAAAGCACCCAAGTGATGTTCGAAGCAGCACATAGCCCCAAAATCTTTTCCAAACCTGAGAAAACCCTTCCCTTTGAAGCCCTCTAGCACCCCGTCAAGTTTCGAAAAGTTTGGACGTCGTTTGACCCTCCGGAAGATCCGTATCGCGACAAAGGGCCCGCCATAATCGCAATCGGGAAAGTTCTTGAACTGTATTTCTATCCTAATTTCCAGGAGTAAAACCTCTTAAAAACTCATTTCTATATTAGATATCAAATAGCATGACCACTACAACAACAAAATATTTTTATGACGGCTAAAAAATGTCATAAATGATATTTTATAACGCTTTTTCGTAAGCTTTCAGGCGTTATGAAAACTAGTGATATAAATATTTTCTAAAACTGTCATAAATGTTTTGTACATATTTTTTTTTCCTAAGAACGTTATAAATAAGACAAACATATATAACATTTATTTACCAATTTTTTACAAATAAAATTTATATATATGACACTTATTTTTAAACTATTAGAAATAGAAAATCTATATATAACACTTATTTTTCTAGCAGTTATAATTTTAATACATATATATATCAGATTATAAAGCGTTATAAAAATAATGCTAAATACTGCTCAAATTCAAAAGAATCTGAACTAGGTACATAATAAATTTAAGATATCAATTTAAGAAACTCTTGAAACAATAGTCAAGTGGTTTCATTTACAGAGTGTGCACCAGAATAAAATGAATTTGGTACAACAAAAAAGAGTAGCAACAAAATTCATATTTTTGAGAGTACAACTCGACTCCCTCTCGCATGATCCAGAGTTGGAGTCATAGCAATCACTTGGACATGGGGTCATTACATCTGATTCAATATTTGCTCCACTTTATGCATTTTTGTGCAGTCATGTAAACTGGAGGAGACACACATAATTGTAACCAAAAGCAAAGCACACAAGCTTACATTTTTACTCCTTCGTAGTAGGGATCTATTATTTCTTTTTGACAGTCCTCGATAACCAAAAAATTAATTATAGATCAAAAAGATGAACTCATAACCACCTAACAGTGACACAACATAAAGAGCCTTTATACCATCAAGAAAATCCATATCCCTTGTTAAACCTAAAAGGAGAAAAAGCTAAGAAGTGAACATATAAAGAATCCACAACTTTCAACCGAAAAAAAATGCATTGTTCTTTATTTTTTAGGTTATTAGTGAAAATCGATATCAAGTTTACCTATTATAGCTCCAGTCTCTGCAGGAGCTTCTCTACCGTATCTTTTGTTGCGTCCTACTCAAAAACTCTTATTGTATTGGATAGAGTGATAACCACAAATGGATCCGAAGCATTTACCTGGAGATTTAACAAAGGCGTGCACAATTAATTTATATATTAGAACATGAACAGAAACTAAAGTCTAAGAAAGAATTCATGAATAAATCTGCCTAATCCGCTTAAGCTGAATAAAGCTAGGGATAAGACAACACAGCCACTTCCCAGATTTTGTTTTAGCAATGGACACAATATTACAACCTTTTAAAGTAATTGTACAGGACTGCACCTAGATTTCAGCCGGGGCCGAGAAGCCTGCCCGATGTACATTGAACATCATCCCCCTAGAATAACTCCCATAGGAAAATTCAACAATCACAAGGACATAAACATGATAGTAAGTAAGAGAACAAAATTCAAAGAAAGCATTTAATAGTTCTCTTATCAACAAAAAAACTTAACAAGTTCTAGAACAACAATGACTTGGGCCATCTTCTCTCCCAGCAGAAGTTTGATAGTATCTTAATTATGTTAGCCGAACCTAAAATTCAAAAACCCATTCATATATCAATATATAAAAGAAAAAGTTTGCCACTGATTTACGGATACATGCACCCATATATCTCCAACCTTTTTTCTTACAATCCATGTGCCAAATATCGATCCAAAGAAGTCACCGTGAGAACAAGGTTCAAATCCAAAATTCCCTGAGATGTTGGACAAAATAAATATTTAGCGAACATATATCATGGTCATAGAATTTTAATGTTATCTGTGTCGAGTGGACCTCAAAGCTGCAAATACATCAGGGACAGTTATCAAAAAATTAAGAAGTCCAATAGAAAGGCGGCAGCATTTTGCCTGGATAAACCAAGATAGGTTTAAATTACATAGGAAATTTTTTTCAGAAAAAAGGAATAACATGTATATAAATAAGTAGAGGATTAATCTGTAGATATCCTCCCTGAGACACTGCTTGGACATCAGCTAGCTTTTCTAGAGCAAAAGGGTCTCTTTTACAATAGGTGGAGTAAGAAAGTCTGTGTGAAGAATTTCTATTCTTGATGATGCTCGTATCACCTTGTTACAGACAACAAAGAACATCAGTCCCAAAGAAGCATTTGTAACATGACAATTAAAAGTAATGAATAAATTTTCATTGAAAATTGAATATTTCTTTCACTATGCTCCTTTATGCCGACACTGCTAGCTTCTCCAACTAACTTATATTTAAGTTCTCTCAATTTTATAATTTGAGTTTAATTACACATCACCACATGCATGAGAAACATAAATGGTTTTATTTGAGCCAAAGTTCTACTCTTATTAGGTATATTACTGGCTATCCGACTGAAAATACTATTGTTATTCATAATAACATATCTAAAGTCTAAAGTTCCTTGAAGCAATTTATCACATGTTAACCATTTCATACACATTTTAGTACAAGTTCCTCTTATTAACATAAATAAAAGGAAATTGACTCATATATTGCAAACACGAAAAGAATACAACACTATATGGATACAGAGACATGTTACTGTTTTGATGTGTCAGTGTGTGTATTTGGAGTGTTTGTCATGTCTAATATATGTACGACACGGTGATACACTAATTTTAGAGTGTCAATGCTTCCTAGCATATAAGAGAGTATCTGAAAAAAGAGGCAAAGTATCAAAAAGTGGTCAAAACAAACTAGTATAATCGCTACCCAGTATGCTCGCGTCGTTTGTAGCATGGCAAACAATGGCCAAGGAAGCGACCTTACTTTTCCTTAGTGGCAAAAATACTTACAACTTGGCATACATTCCATTTTTTAGAAGCGAGGACAAATAAGATATACAAGAATGAAGAAAAACAAACAGTATGTTATGGCAAGCCATGGATTTCAAAATAGGAAATTAATAATGAAAGCTATAGCCAAACACAAATGCCAACAAAATTTCCAACTTGAAGGCATATTAAATCAAGCAAATAGTCAGATATAATCCTCATTCAATATTATTTATATAAAAGATATACCTCTAGAAAAACTAATTAAGCAGATAATTTGAGAGCAAAAATTGGGGAGTACTTGAATAGTAGAGCTCACTTAACAAAAAATAATATACCAATCCACCTATTTTGAATGTGTTATATTTAAATGTCACATTTCTTGCATTTAGAGGTACTAAGTCAGCTATTACCTGCAAACACAAGCTCTGTATTTGAAAAAATATTTTAGGGAAAGATCACATACAATTTGGATAATCACTTAAATATTAAGAAAGAAGAAGAAAGCAAATAGATAATGCATACTATAAATAAAATAATTTCTTATAACATTATTACTCATGAACAATCAGATGATATAATTGTAACATCCCACTTTGCTCAGTTCTTCAAGATGACTCAAACGGCATATCAGCACTTGGACTTGGAGTTTCAGCAAGTCACTCTGAGTCTCGCTTGGCCGAGACAAGCCCTCGTACAGGTGGGTGACTACGATGAACCTGTCTTTGCTTGGCCTGCATACCAAGAATTTGGATATACATGCTAGATCGCTAGGAAATAACCCTTGTATGCTAATAAAAGAAGTGAATGCACCTAGCTAAAAGAATAATCCCATCTTATAATGCTTGCATAGAATATGAAAATAAAACTTGTATAAATGTTGGTTCCTCGCACTATCCCTTAGACATGTACTAGCATAATCGCTTATATTTTCAAGTATGGCTATGTTGTATATTTTCTTAAAAGTTATATTCACACTGTTCTAATGTTTGTCTGCTTTACATATTCGCTATACATGTCATATAGAACATGCTACGAATTAATGCACTTCACTATTAATGATTCTATTAGTTGAGGTAGGAAGGGTATCAAGATAGTTGTTCTGAGCCAAGTAATGAAAATATTAAAAGGTTTCGGGATCGTTAGGTCGCCAAGGCAGTTCTTGTACTAGAGGACTGCAACATGGAAAGTCAAGCAAGATAAGATCATGACATCTCTGGAATCAACACTCGTTTTGTACTGAATCTGACGGCTTGGGGAGTCTATAATTTGTGAACTAGATCTTGACTTAAACTTGTACTTGATAAACCCTGACTTGAACCTGTACCTAATACGAGAATCTAGTAGACTTGAGGATACGCATGGTCATGGAGAAATGGTACACAAGAAAGATTTTTGAATCTCGTTACGTGGACGGTCACCTGGGCTGATCCGACCGGTCGGAACCTCCTGACTGTAGTCGCTTGCTTCGGACAGGGATGGGTGAAATGCCCCTATTTTTGCTTGCACACCATCTCCGTCCTGAGACTACACCGTCTACTACGGTGTCGTGCCAGTGAACTAGTCATATAGATTAAGTTGGCTCGATTGCGGTAATCCGCGTGCGAGTTATTTGTATTATGGCGACTGTTATGAGTAACATATATGTATCTGAATAACCTGAGAGTAACACAACTGAGTATTCGATTAACATCATCCACCTGAGTCAGAAATGAGTCATGACACTTGTGTTTACTTATGTGATTTACTTGATTTCATACATATATTTGTTCTCGGTTTAACTTGGTTTACATTGAACAAGAAAGGACAAATGGTAAGTTGGTAAGTGTCGACATGTTACTCTTATATCGCATAGCATGCTACAACACGAGTTATGCTTTATATCTCTGCCATAAAACTGATTCTAAGAAAAGACTAGAAAGACAACAATAATAGAGTACACATAACTAATTGAACATGTTGGATTTGTTGAGCGGGCGAGAAACCTCCTCACCAGTGCATTCATGTACTGATAACCCACCAGATTATGTGCATGGTGCGGGAGAACCTTATTCGATGCGGAGTATCCCCTTATGTTCGCTAAGTCATGGAGTTTGCTCTGGAGCCTTGTACGTTGCGTTCGGAGCAGAAGCACAAATACATGAAATAATGTTGGAACATCGCCTATGTATCATTCCTTGTTGTAAGCCACTTGGCATGCCTTTATTATTTCAAAAAGAGAGAGAGCCTGAGCGACTTGTAATATCCGTCTGGCACCGCTTGTAATACTTATTCAGAATCAATAAAGAGCTAGTTTTTGTATCATTCTTGTATTCGTTCTATGCTTCTGCTATATCGACCTTGCAAACTAGTTATCTCACCGCCCGTTCTATGCATGGCCTTGCACGGACACAACTTAGGCTTGTATGGCATCATGCCCATACGAGGATGAACGGCCCTGCGGGGTCAAGGCATGACAATAACATTATATAGATAATGTCATCAAAACAAGTCAATAGACTAATAATGTTCTTGCCTTTGCACTAAGCCCCAATGTTGATGCTTACTTCACTGTAACTAACAAATAATTACATAAATAATGCATGGAATAGTATAAAGATGATATAATATTTTATATTTTAAAATTATCTTTAAATCTAATCTAATTGTTTGAACTTGATAATCTGATTTGAAACAGTTGAAGTTGCCATTACTGATACTCATTAAGAGGGTCTGATAGTGAGATTTAAAGTTTGTATAGAATATATTGAGCTGTCTCATATGCATAATGGACAATTCATTAAATGGCATGCTCTCATGCAGGCTCTACTAGTCCCATATATAAAACATGTTCTTAAGATTCCCTGATTAACTTACCTTTTCTATTCTCTGGTTGTACTGGCATTTAACGAGCATGGAGCAAATGGATCAGGTGCTATGCCAATTACCCTTCCCAAGTGGGTATTGGAGATTGGAAAAGATAACCAAGATATATTTTTCACATATCGTCGAAGGGAGGACAAACACGTAAAGTCTTACTTGGGGAATTAATAAAGAACGTGTACTCAATATAAGAACAAATATTGAGGTATTATACAATGTCATACTTTCTAATACCAAAATTGTGCAGGTATATAATTTTAGGATAATGTTAGCCATTTGAGCTATATTTCTTATGTTATCGAAGAAGAAAGAAAACTTATAGTTTTTTAAAATAGTAGTTGTTTCTTTTATATTTTATTTATTTCTCTATATGCATGTTATTTCTATCAATTGACCTAGTTTATTCATGGATACCTTTTTTTTTTACTTCATATAACAGAGTTAGTGCTTATTTTAGTTGAATTTGATTGGCTATTAAATCCTATTGACTATTTTGTGACACTTATATATGCATCTTGACATTTGTTTGTTTATAACTTCGGAGGTTTATATTTATAATGATATTGTGGACATTTTTTATTCACTTAAACAAATTCAGGTCTATTTTGACTTCATAAGAAGCTTTCGAACAGAATTTGATGACTTATTTGAGGAGGGTCTTATTTCTATTGTTGAAATTAGGTTGGGTGCTTCCGGAGAACTGAAGTATCCTTTATTTCTCGAGAAGATGGGTTGGAGATACCCTGGTGTTGGTGAGTTTCAGGTATCTTTTTTTTAAGACTAAGGTCTTTGTTTTCTTATTAAACTTGTAACGCATATTATATATATTCTTCTGTATAATTAAGTTAATTTTTCCAACTAACATTATATAAAAGGCTTTAACCATTATATCTCGTAGAGTTGAGTGTTCAGTTACTCCTTTCTTCTCTTTTTCTTTTTTCTTTTAAAACTAGGTAAAAAATCTACGAATAGTGAAATCCTACCGAGATGTCAATAGGAAATTAAAATTTTTCAAGAAAATATTAATAGTTATTTTATTTTACACCCATTATAAAAGTTCAATATACCAAAATTTAATTATTGTACTTGAATGTTTATTGCATTGCTGCTCTATGTGTGTGTGTGTGTGTGTGTATGTGAGTGAGTGAGAGAGAGAGAGAGAGAGAGAGAGAGAGAGAGAGAGAGAGAGAGAGAGAGGTAACAGTCTAGTCATTAATAACCATCCTTGCCCTTGGATACATCATGACTCCTCTTATTTAGTTAAATTTTGTTTGGGTTATGTCACTACCATATTTTATAGGAAAGTGTATTTTGGTCATTTCATAATTAATTAAATACTATAAATGTGTAAATTTATTTATTGTATTATTATTTATTGTTAGATATTAGTTTATTATTTTAGACTTGTGTTAGTGGACCTAACTAGTTTAAATTAGATCCATGGACCAACATTTAATTCTAGTTAGAATTGGGCCCAATAATAAGCCCAATCATTTGGAGGATGATTAATTAAGTTAAACTAATTAGACTGGAACCTTTCTTCCTTAATTATTCCTTCATGACAAGCCCTAAGGGATATTTTAGACATTTCATAGTAGCTTGGAGAAGGGGGAGTGTGGCTGGCCTAGTTATTAATGGAGGGAAAATTCTCTCTCTTTATTTTTTATTTCAAATCTTGATATAGAGTTTTCTTTTCCAATTTTCTTCATTTCCACATCAAATTCTAGCCAAATTTCTTCCTAATTCCTTCCCAAATCATCATTGGAGGCCATTAGAATAAGGAGAAAGTAAGGATTTATAAGGAGGAAGCAAGGATCTACAAGGAGGAGCAAGGATCTATAAGTTGGAAGCTCTTTTTACTCAATTTGGAGGTTTCATTGGGAATCCATCTTCTAATAGGTATAATTTAATTTTTCTTCTCTAATTAGACTCTAAATATATATTTTAATTATTAGAAACCACCTCATATGCTAATTCTACCCATAGGAATTGGAATTAGGTTCATAGGAGGCCTATGGAGAAAGTTATGTGGTATTTTGTGTCAATTTTGGGAAATTTTCAAGATTGTCATATTTTGTGTTTGTCAATAGGTCAATTAGACCAAATTAACATGTGTTTGATTGTGTATGGCTAGTGTTGTATCAATAATTGGATATGTGTAGGCCGTATCCCAATAATTTACGGATACGGGTTGATTTGGAGGTTTTCCTCCGACACGAGGGTTTGAGCATCTCACATTTTGATATGGACACGTAGATGAGTAGTTAGCTCTTCATATTATTCATAATTAAGATTTTAGACTTGCTCGGGTCTGTTGGGATACATTTGGTTGTGCGGTGGAGCCGTATCGCAAGTGTATCATAGATCTAGTGTGATACGGGTGCGATGTACTTCATGTGTTTATTTTATTTTATTTTAATTTATTTGCCTTTATTATAGATATTGTAATTATAATTATTATGTGAGATATATGTGTATATATATTTATATGTATGATGCATAATTCTTGTTGATGTGTTGGTGATTATGGGAGAGTAGGAGTCATGTGCTTCTCTAATATGGTCATATGTATATATATGTATTATAATATTATAGTTACATATATATATATATATATGTGTGTGTGTGTGTGTGTGTGTGTGAGAATGTATATTTATGTGTGTGAGCTTAAGGAAAGAAAAACCATGGAAAACAGTGAATAAAATAATAGAAAACATGGAGAAAATCAATGGAAAGCAGTGAGAGAGAAGTAGTGAGAAGCACTGAAAAGCAGCAGAAAGCAGAAGCCAAGAAGCAGCAGCAGAAAGCAGAAGCAACTGCAATAAGCGGCAGCAGAAGCTGCTGCAGCAAGCAGCAGTAGCGGCGGTAAGCAGCGGCAGCAGCAGTTTCAATAAACAGTGGCTTATTGATAAGCCGGTAAGTTGGTAACTTAGTATATATATATATATAAGTTAGTTAATTTATTTGATAAGCTAGTAAGTTAGTAAGCTAGAATATATATTATATATATATATATATAAATAAGTTAGTTAGATTTATTGGTAAGCTAGTAAATTAGTATATATAAATATACATGATATATATAAGTTAATTATTTTATATTAATGAGCTAGTAGTTTACGTATATATTATTAAAAAGTTAGTATATTATATATATATATATATATATATATATTATATATATATATATATATATATATATATATATATATATATATACACACACACACACATAAGCACTAGTTAGTATTAGTTAGTATTATTTCTAGATTACCTTGAGATACTCCAAGGTAATGAGAGAGGAGATATCTTGGGGTATGGGTATTGAATATCGGAAGGGGTATGTTAGTATATAGTTTAGTATAGTATTGTTATGAGTTTAAATACATATTAGTATATAGTGAGGAGTATGAGCAGTTTGTTATAAGTTAGATATTGAATTACCTTGTGATACCAAGGTAATATCATAGTATTGGATTTTACTCAAGGCATTGAGTTTGCACATCAAGATAGTAGTGTATGTGATGTGATACCTCTTTTGGTTCAAAGCCAAGGTATCCACTTAGCATTAGTTTAGTTAGGAGTATTATATATTGTTGTTTTGTATACATATTATAATATTTTCACATTTAATAAATTGCGTATCTTATATTACGGTATCTTGTTGGATTTCTAGTATCCAAGTATAGCTAGTATGGCCTAGTTACATAGTGTATGGACCCAATATCCTAGAGTTGGACTCATACAACTTAGAAATAGCTAGTTTGACCAAGTTTGACTATTTTGACCTAGAGTTGACCTAGTTTGACTATTTTGACTTAGAAATGGCTTTATGACCTAGAAGTTGACTACTTTAACTTATTTTTATTCCAAAACCTTGTATTGATGTAATATTCTATATTTAGGTCTTTGAAGCACCGTACCGAATATATTTGATACTGTTTACTGAATTTCAGGCGAGTACATTCTCTAATAGTTTTTTATTTATAATATCCTTTATGTCTCTTGTATTTATTATAGATATTTTTGATTTCTTGACACAGTAGTTATACGGATTGGTATATCCAAATTTTGTCATAAGATATTGTTCCTTGGTATTTATGGTGTATCTTGTGGAAGCCTTGTTTCTTGTTCTTCTTGTACATATACATACATTGATTCTGGGGTAGACTAGCTATCTACCCAGTGAATCCTGTGTCATAATGTACCATGGGTGGATCTACTATAATAGTCGGGGGTGGGGAGTATGAAGTATAGATATGTGATCATACCCTCCTTGTGCATGTCTTGTTCCTTGAATAGTATTAATAATACACCGCACGCATGATTAACCAGGCCATAATCCTTGTGCAAGTTCCCAAGCTGATCACATGTTAAAGCTGGTACTCACTCACTTAGTAGTGTTATTTATTGTTCATTCCTATGATGCACATTATTATATTTATTTTTAGTATTTCTTTATTTTATATCTCTTATACCTTTATATTGTATCTTGTATATTCACTTTATTTACTACTACATAGTTTATATCATTTATTAGAACTGCTGTTAGAGATCTACTTTGCTCATTTCCTAACTAGATATATTTTTTCCAGATGACACTGAGGAGTGGTACCCCACTCACTACGGGCCTCAGGATGTCATAGGCTTAGAGCCAGAGACTTTGGCTCAGGAGGGTCTCATCTCGACTAAGAGAGATAACCCAGGACTCGTAGCATAGTAGTTAGACGCTTTTGTACTGGATTTGTCTCTAGCATTGTTATTAGTATTTCTTTGATATGACTCATTGGATATTATTTGTCTTTTGAGCTGTATTGTGGCTCTTCTGTTCTTTTACCTTATTCGTACGATTGTTCCATCTTATGGATCTATGATTTGAGTATTCATATTTTATTGGTGGCATTATTATATATTAACTTCTAGATAGATAGTTTACCAAACAGCGTTCTACCGTTGATGTTGCGGCGTAGGCTGGGCGTTGTTCACTACTCGTGCCCCTACATCGGGTGTGGGTCGTGACACATTTTTAGTGGTAGCCCATGCAGATCTTTGAGGTTGCAATAAGTGTGATTCCTAGTGGCACACTTATCTGAGTGCTATTACGAGCCTATTTCAGGATATAGGATATAGGCTATAGGCTGGGAAAATCATATTTAGAAAAGACTCTTTTGATTCAGTTCAACTCTTCTTACTTGATATTGATAATTGATCTTTAAATGTCCTTCTTTGAATGCATTACATCATGTGCCATATTGATTCTTTCGTTTTGCTTTGCCCCAGGATGCCGCCTAAGACTAGATCACAGCTGAGAGGAGCAGTTTCTGAGAGATCTGCGACCTTCCGAGAGCCTGCACCAGTCACTTCTCTAGTAATTGGCATATCAGCTGCGTTCGGGGGTCCACCTCCAGCTCAGAGGAATGTTTTGGCTATATCTGAGGGACTTCCACCTCAATATTCTGTACCGACAGATGCGACTCAGGTGTTCGTATTGTTTTGCAAGATTGTGGAGGCTAAGAGGTCCCAGTCCGAGGCACACTAGAGGCAAACCGACATGTTGTGGCAGGGCATTGAGAGCGCTCATCATCTTTCCCTTGCTTTAGTAGAGAGAGAAGTTCTGGTCCAATAGTAGGTTGTTCCGTAGGTTGCCCAGCTCTGACCGGGTAATATCTAGGACTTCAAGAAGCTGGAACATCGGGTCTTCAAGGGGACTGAGGGCATCGTCTACGCTGATGATTGGATCGAGGATATTGAGTGTCTAATGAGGGTATCTCATCTTGCTGAGGATCTGAAGGATGAGGTAGTAGGACTTCAGCTGTTCGATATCGCCCGCACTTGGTTCAGGAATGAGCCACTTCTTGCTGATGCTGGAAAGTCATGGGAGGTGTTCAAGGACCTCTTCAAGAGGAAGTTCTTTGCTCGGGCGGATAGGTTAGACTTGGGGAGGCATTTTTAGAGCCTTACTCAGGGCAGTATGTCCATAGAGAGTATGTCGCAGAGTTCGGTAGGCTGAGCCAATTTACGGAGTATTTGGTGAGGGAGCCGGAGGTTCAAACTATCCATTTCCACAAGGGTCTGAACTGGGAAGTGAAGATCCTTATTCTATTTTTCTTTGAGACCTATTCGGAGATACTTGCGGAGGCACGCAAGGTTGAGCGGGAGTTGGGCTTGAAACCCAAGAGAGATCGTAATTTTTTTCTGGGGGCTAATAGCAGCACAATGAATGTTAAGCGTCCTCATTTCCAGTCCAAGCATTTTTAGCAGCCACAGCAGCACCAGACTCCAGCTAAGGCATCATTTTACTAGGCACCACAACAGAGACAGTTAAAACAAGCTTCCTGCCACTACTGCAAGAAGCCCGTCCATATCTGGAAAGTTTGCAGGAAGAGGTTGAGAGTTTGTTTGTATTGTGTGTCGTGGGGCATCCGCTGAGAGAGTATCCTTCCAACCCTCGTCGTGCAGTTTAGGGAGCAGCTCCAACTCCGATGACACAGGCGAGACAAACTGTAGTACAGCGAAGGGGACCGCCATTTTCGACCCAGCAGCAGCGTTATGCCTAGCACTAGCATCAGGGAGTTGCACGTCAGGGACGAGTGTTTGCTATGACGGTCGATAAGGTCGAGCCCACTAGAGATATCATTGCAGGTTCTGTTCTTCTTGATTCTATTTTAGCTTTAGATTTATTTGATGTTTCCCATAGTTTTGTATCAATTTCTTTTGCTCTGAAGCATCTTTTGGTAGCTGAGTCTTTGCTTAGGACTTGTTAGTCATGGTCGAGGGAGACATTATCCTGGTTAGTAATATTTGCAAGGATCGGAGAGTTACTCTGGGAGGCCGGGAGCTAAGTGCGTGTCTACTTGTAATGCCACTTCCGAGCTACGACATTGTACTCAAGATGGATTGGTAGAGTAGGCACCATGCTAGTATAGATTATAGACGAGATAAAGTTTTGTTTAGCCCGCTAGGAGAGGCAGAGTTTGAGTTTGCTAGAGGAGCTACAGAGCAGAGAGGGCATTATCTGTGGAGCTATGGTGGAAGACAAGGAGTTGCCGCATCCGTTGATAGCAGAGTTCTTGGATGTAGTTTTTGAAGAATTGCCAGGATTGCCGCCAGATCGAGATATTGAATTCTCTAGGGACTTTGTGCCAGGTGCAGAACAAATTTCACAATATGTCTATAGAGTAAACAATAACGAGCTGGTCCAGATGAAGAAACAAGTGGATAAATTGCAGGATAAGGGGTTTATCAGATCCAGTTCTTCACCGTAGGGAAACCCGGTATTGTTTGTACCAAAGAAGGATAAATCGGTACGCATGTGCATTGATTATAGGGTATTGAATAATCTCACTATCAAAAATAAATATCCGTTGCCATGGATTGATGACCTATTCGATCAGTTGAGTAGCGCCAAGGTGTTTTCCAAAATAGACTAGAGATCTGGCTACCACCGGGTAAAAGTGAAGCCGGAGGACATTTCGAAGGCTACTTTTAGGATTCGGTATGGCCAGTATGAGTTAATGGTGATGCCGTTTGGGTTAACTAATACCCCAGCTGTATTCATGAATTTGATGAATAAGGTATTCTATCAGTACCTTAACAAGTTCATGGTGGTGTTCATCGATGACATACTCATATACTCGAAGACACCGGAGGAGCACGAGGAGCATTTATGGATTGTGTTGGATGTGCTGAGGAAGGAGAAGCTGTTTGGAAAGCTTTCCAAGTGTGAGTTCTTCCTGAACAAGGTGGAGTTCTTAGGACATATTGTGAATGGTGATGGAATTTCAGTAGATCCGAAGAAGATCGTACCAGTAGATTCTTGGAAGACCCCTAGTTCAGTGGCAGAGATCATAAATTTCTTGAGTCTAGTAGGCTACTATAGAAAGTTTATGCAAGATTTTTCAAGGATTGTCGAGCCGATGACTAAACTCACCAGGAAGGATGCAAATTTTGTTTGGACAGAGGAGTGTCAGGTTTCTTTTAAGAATTTGAAGACGAGGTTGACGTCTGCTCCTATTTTGACGTTTCCATCAGGGTCAGAAGATTTTACTATTTATAGTGATGCATCAGAAAAAGGGCTGGGTTGTGTTCTTCAGCAAAATAGGAAAGTGATTGCCTACGCATCCAGGCAATTGCGTCCTCATGAGAAGAACTATCCTACCCACGATTTGGAGTTGGCAGCAGTCATCTTTACCTTGAAGTTGTAAAAATACTATTTGTACGGAGAGCGTGTGGAGATCTTCACAGACCATAAAAGCTTGAAGTACGTTTTTATTCAGAAGGAGTTAAACATGAGGTAGCGTCGATGGCTGGAACTGATAGTTGCCGATGCCTTGAGCAGGTATCCGGTAGCTATGTTGTTGACGCTTGGGCATTAAAGTGAGAGTTCTTGATTTTGCCATGCAGTTGCAGATACACTCAGAGTTGATAGATAGGATCAAGGTAGTCCAATATGAGGATATGTCTCTGAGGAGCATCAGAGCTCAGGTGAGAGCAGGATTGGAGGATGATTTCACTATTACAGAGGATGGTTCTTTGTGGCATGGTGTTAGATTATGTATGCCTAGTGGGGAGCTGCCTAAGAAGGTATTGCAGAAGCGCATCGCTATCAGTATTCCATGCATCCAGGTACCAACAAGATGTATCGGGATATCTGAGAGAGTGTGTGGTGGTTTAGCATAAAGAGGGAAGTGGCATAGTTTGTATCCAGATGCTTAGTATGCTAGCAGGTGAAAGACGAGAGGCAGAAGCCAGGTGGTTTACTTCATCTATTACCCATTCCAGAGTGGAAGTGGGACACATTACTATGGATTTTGTGTCCGGACTTCCACGATCTCCAGGAGAAAAGGACGCGATTTGGGTCATCATTGACAGGTTAACCAAGTCGGCCCACTTTTTGCCTTTCAAGGTGGGTTTGTCTACGGAGAAGTTAGCAGAGATGTATGTGAGGCAGATCGTCAGGATACATGGGGTTTCTGTCAGTATAGTCTCGGATCAGATAATTGTTTCACTTCTAATTTCAGGAGGAGTTTGCAGGAGATTTGGGCACCCAGCTCAAGTTCAGTACTGCATATTATCCCAAGACAGATGGGCAGTCAGAAAGGACCATTCAGACTTTCGAGGATATGCTGCGCACCTGTGTACTAGATTTTGGGAGATCTTGGGAAGACCATCTCCATTTGGTAGAGTTTGCTTACAACAACACCTACCAGGCTAATATAGAGATATTACCATTTGAGGCTCTGTACGGTCGGAGATGTCGCACTCCCTTATCATGGTACGATGTTGGAGAGAGAGTTTTGTTAGGGCTTGAGATAGTTATGGATGCAGCAAAGAAGGTTAAGCTGATTAGAGACAGACTTCGAGTGGTGCAGGACAGACAACGGCATTGGGCCGATAGCCACCGGAGACCTTTGGAGTTTGAGATATAGTTTTAGATTTTGTTTTGTGCTTGATATTGGTTGTTTGTTATAGATTAAGTTCATAAGGTTGTATTTTATTCTAGGTGGGTGGTTTGGTGTTTCTGAGGATTTCTCCGACATGAGGCATGATTCATTTTGGTGGAGGCAGAAAGCTTAGTCCGCGATTGATCGGACCGTTCAGTATTCTCGAGAGGGTCGGTACAGTTGCTTACAGACTAGACTTACCAACTGCATTGTAGGGAGTGCACAACATGTTTCATGTGTACAGTTGAGATAGTACGTAGCGGATCCTAGTCACGTGTTGGATCACTGGAGATAGTGGTGGGCCCTACTCTTAGTTATCCTGAGCAGCTAGTTAAATATTTGGATCAAAAAGAGAAGGTATTGAGGAATCAGACCATTTTCTTTGTACGCGTTGCATGGAGGCATCATTTTCCGGGTGAGTCTACCTGGGAGAGGAAGGATGAAATGCGAGAGCGTTACCTATATTTGTTTGTTCCTTGAGGTATATTCTTTCTTGATTCAGTTCTGTTTTGTTTTCTGGGGGCAGTTTCGTTTATGAATTTTGAGGACAAAATTATTTTAAGGGGGGTAGACTTGTCACTACCACATTTTTGAGGAAAGGTTATTTTGGTTATTTCATAATTAATTAAATATTTTATATGTTGTAAAGTTATATTGTATTATTATTTATTGTTAGATGTTAGTTAATTTTTTTGGACTAGTGTTAGTAGACCTAACTAGTTTAGATTAGATCCATGGACCAACATTTACTTCTAGTTAGAATTGAGCCCAATAATAAGCCGAATCATTTGGATAATGATTAATTAAGTTAAATCAATTAGACTAGAACCTTCCTTCCTTAATTATTCCTTCATGACAAGTCCCAAGGGATATTTTAGATATTTCATAGTAGCTTGGGGAAGGAGGAATGTGGCCGGCCTAGTTATTAATTGATGAAAAATTCTCTCTTTATTTTTTATCTCAAATCTAGATCTAGACTTTCCTTTTCCAAATTTCTTTATTCTCACATCAAATTCTACCCAAATTTTTTTTTCAATTCCTTCCTAAATCATTATTAAAAGCCATTAGAACAAGAAGTAAGCAAGGATCTACAAGGAGGAAGCAAGGATCTATAAGGAGAAGCAATGATCTACAAGTTGGAAGCTCTTTTTACTCAATTTGGAGGTTTTATTGGAAATACATCTCTCAATAGATAAAATTTAGTTTTTTTCCCTTTAATTAGACTCTAAATCTGTATTTTAATCATTAGGAACCACACCATATGCTAACGCTACCAATAGGAATTGGAATTAGGTTCATAGTAGGCCTATGAAGAAAGTTATGTGGTGTTCTGTGTCAATTTTGGAAGAATTCCGATATTGACATATTTTGTGTTTGTTAATAGGTCAATTAGACCAAATTGATATGTGTTTGATTGTGTGTGGCTAGTGTCGTGTCCATAATTGGATACATGTAGGCCGTATCCTGACAATTTGGAGATACAAGTTGAAAGGGGTTTTTTCCCGACACGGGGGTTTGAGTATGTCATATTTTCACACGGACACGTAGATGAGAAGTTAGCTCTTCGTATTATTCATAATTATGATTTTAGACTTGTTCGTGTCCGTTAGAATATTTTTGGTTGTGTGGTGGAGCCGTATCGCAAGCGTATCATAGATCTAGTGTGATACGGGTACGATGCACTTCACGTATTTGTTTCATTTCATTTTAATTCATTTGCCTTGATTATAGATATTGTAATTATAATTATTATGTGAGATATATTTGTATATATATTTATATGTATGATCCAAAATTCTTGTTGATGTGTTGGTGATCATGGGAGAGTAGGAGTCATGTGCTTCTCTAATATGGTTATATGTATATATATGTATTATGATATTATATATATATATATATATGTGTGTGTGTGTGTGTGTGTGTGTGTGTGTGTGTGTGTGTGTGAAAGAGAGAGAATGTGTATTTGTGTGTGTGAGCTTGAGGGAAGAAGAAACATGGAAAATAGTGAATAAAATAATGGAAAACAGGAAGAAAAGCAATGGAAAGCAGAGATAGAGAAGTAGTGAGAAGCACTGAAAAGCAGCAGAAAGCAGAAGCAGTGGCAATAAGCGGTAGTAGAAGCTACTGCAGTAAGCAGCGGCAGTAGTAGTTTTAATAAGCAGTGGCTTATTGATAAGCCAGTAAGTTGGTAAGTTAGTATATATATATATATATATAAAAGTTAGTTAATTTGTTTGATAAGCTAGTAAGTTAGTAAGCTAGAATATATATATATATATATATATATATATATATATATATATATATATATATATATATATATATATATATATATATATATATATACATACTAACTTATTAACAATATATACATAAACTACTAGCTTATTAATATAAACTAATTAACTTATATATATATATATATATATATATATATATATATATATATACACACACACACACACACATAAGCACTAGTTTGTATTATTTAGTATTATTTCTAGATTACCATGAGATACACCAAGGTATTGATAGAGGAGATATCTTGGGTACGGGTATTGAATATCTGAAGGTGTATGTTAGTATATTGTTTAGTATAGTATTGTTATGAATTTAAATACATATTAGTATATAGTGAGGAATATGAGTAGTTAGTTATAAGTTAGATATTGAATTACCTTGTGATACCAAGATAATGTCAAGGTATTGGATTTTACTCAAGGTATTGAGTTTGCACATCAAGATGGGAGGGTAGGTGGTGTGATACCACTTTTAGTTCAAAGCCAAGGTATCCACTTAGCATTAGTTTAGTTAGGAGTATTATATATTATTGTTTTATATACATATTATAATATTTTCATATATAATAAAGTGTGTATCTTATGATACGGTATCTTGTTGGATTCCTAGTATCCTAGTATAGCTAGTATGGCCTAGTTACATAGTGTATAGACCCAATATCCTAGAGTTGGACTCATACAACCTAGAAATAGCTAGTTTGACCTAGTTTAACTATTTTGACCTTGAGTTAACCTAGTTTGACTATTTTGACTTAAAAATGACTTTATGACCTAGAAGTTGACTAGTTTAACTTATTTTTATTCCAAAACCTTGTATTGATGTAACATTCCATATTTAGGTCTTTGAGGCACCGTACCGGATATCTTTGATACCGTTCACCAGATTTTAGGCGAGTACATTCTCTGATAGTTTCTCATTTATGATATCCTCTGTGTCTCTTACATTTATTGTAGATATGCTTGATTTCTTGACACGATGGTTATACGGATTGGTATATCCGGATCTTGTCATGAGATGTTATTCCTTAGTATTTATGGTATATCTTGTGCAAGCCTTGTTTTTTGTTCTTTTTGTATATATACAGACATTGATTCTTGGGGAGACTAGCTACCTACCCAGTGAATCATGTGTCATAACGTACCATGGTTCTACTATACCAGTCGGGGGGCAGGGAGTATGTAGTATAAATATGTGATCATACCCTCCTTGTGCATGTCTTGTTCCTGGAATAGTATTAATCATTTATCGCACGCATGATTAACCAGGCCATAATCTTGTGCAAGTTCCCAACCCGATCATATGTTAAAGCTGGTACTCATTCACTTAGTAGTAGTATTTCTTGTTCATTCCTATGATGCTCTTTATTATATTTATTTCCAGTATTCCTTTATTGTTTATCTCTTGTACCTTTATATTGCATCTTGTATATTCACTGTATTTACTGTTACATAGTTTATATCTTTTATTAGAACTGTCATTAGAGATGTACATTGCTCCTTTCTTGACTGGATATATTTTTCTCAGATAACACTGGAGAGTGGTACCCCACTCACTACGGGCCTCAGGATATCGTAGGCTTAGAGCTAAAAACTTTGGCTTAATAGGGTCTCATCCCGACTGAGACAGATAATCCTGGACTCGTAGCATAGTAGTTAGACTCTTTTGTACTGGATTTATCTTCAGCATTATTATTAGTATTTCTTTGATATGACTCATTGGATATTATTTGTCTTATGAGCAATATTGTGGCTCTTTTGTTATTTTATCTTATTCGTATGATTGTTCTATCTTATAGATCTGTGATTTGAGTATTCATATTTTCATTGGTGGTATTATTATATCTTAACTTCTAGATAGATAGTTTACCAAACAACGTTCTTTCGCCGATGCTGCGACGTAGGTTGGGCGTTGTTTACTACTCGTACCCCTACACCGGGTGTGGGTCATGACACATTTTTAGTGGTGGCCCATGCAGGTCTTCGAGGTCGCAGTTAGTGTGATTCATAGTGGTGCTCTTATTTGAGTGCTATTACGAGCCTGTTTCAGGATATATGATATATACTATAGGCTGAAAATACTCAATCACATCTAGGAAAAACTTTTTTGATTCAGGTCAATTATTCTTCCTTGATATTGATAATTGATCTTTAATTGTCCTTCTTTGAATGCATTACATCATGTGCCATATTGATTTTTTTTCTTTCGCTTTATCCCAGAATGCCGCCTAAGACTAGATCACAACTGAGAGTAGCAGTTTTTCAGAGATCTGTGACTTTTCGAGTGCCTGCACCAGTCACTTTTCCGGTAATTTGCATATCAGTTGTGTTCGGGGGTCTACCTACAGCTCCGAGGACTATTCCGGCTGTATCTAAGGGACTTCCACTTCCATCTTTCATACCGACAGATGCGACTCAGGTGTTCGTATTATTTTGCGAGATGATGGAGGCTAAGAGGGCCCAGTTTGAGGCACACCATAGGCAGACCAATGTATTATGGTAGGGCATTGAGAGTGCTCATTAGCTTGCCCTTGTTGTAGTAGAAAGAGGAGTTTCGGTCCAGCAGTAGGTTATTCCACAGTTTGCCCAGCTTCGGTCGGATAATATCTAGGACTTCAAGAAGCTAGAACCTCGGATCTTCAAGGGGACTGAGGGCATCATCTACGCTGATGATTGGATCGAGGATATTGAGTGTCTCATGAGGGTGTCTTATTTTACTGAGGATCTGAAGGTTGAGGCAGTAGGACTTCAGTTGTTCGACATCGCCCACACTTGGTTCAGGAATGAGCCACTTCTTGCTTATGCAGAGCAGTCTTGGGAGGTGTTCAAGGGCCTCTTCAAGAGGAAGTTCTTTGCTCGGGTGGACAGGTTAGACTTGGGGAGAAAGTTTGAGAGCCTTACTCAGGGGAGCATTTTGGTGGAGGAGTACGCCGCAGATTTTGGTAGGCTGAGCCAATTTACAGAGTATTTAGTGAGGGAGCTGAAGGTTCGAACTATTCGTTTCTGCGAGGGTTTGAACTGGGAAGTGAAGATCCTTATTCCGTCTTTCTATGAAACATATTCAGAGATACTTGCGGAGGCACACAAGGTTGAGCGGAAGTTGGGCTTAAAATCTAAGAGAGATCACGATTCTTTTCTGGGGGCTAATAACAGCATAGTGATGGCTAAGCATTCTCATTTTCAGTCTAGGCCTTTTCCGCAGCCGCAGCAGCACCAGACTCCAGTTAGGATACCGTTTCACCAGGCACCGCAGCAGTAGAGACAGTCACAGCAAGCTTTCTGCCACTACTGTAAGAAGTTCGGCCATATCTGGAAAGTTTATAGGAAGAGGTTGGAAGTTTGTTTGTATTATGGTGTCGTGGGGCATCAACTGAGAAAGTATCCTTCCAACCCTCATCGTAAAATTTAGGGAGCAGCTCCATCTCCGAGGACACATACGAGGCCACGTACAGTACAGCCGAGGGGATCATCGCTTCTGACCCAGCATCAGCGTTATGCCCAGCACCAGTATCAAGGAGGTGCACGTCTGGGACGAGTGTTTGCTATGACGGTCGAGGAGGATGAGCCCACCGTAGATGTCATCGCAGGTTTTGTTCTTCTTCATTCCATTCTAACTTTAGCTCTATTTGATAGTGGTGCTTCCCAAAGTTTTGTATCTGTTTCTTTTTCTCTAGCATCGTTTGGTAGCTGAGTCTTTACTTAGGACTTGCAAGTCATGACCGGGGGAGGCATTATCGTAGTTAGTAATATTTGCAAGGATCGGATAGTTACTGTGGGAGGCCGGGAGTTGAGTGTGTGTCTACTTGTAATACCACTTCCGAGCTATGATATTGTACTCGGGAAGGATTGGTTGAGTAGGTACCATGCTAGTATAGATTGTATAAGAGGTAGAGTTTTGTTTAGCCCGCCAGGAGAGCCAGAGTTTGAGTTTGCTAGAGGAGCTGCAGAGCAGAGAGAAGGCATTATCTGTGGAGCTATGATGGAAGACAAGGAGTTACCGCATCCGTTGATACCAGAGTTCTTGGATTTATTTTCTGAAGAATTGCCAGGATTGCAGCCAGATGGAGATATTAAATTCTCTATAGACTTGGTGCCAGGTGCAGAACCAATTTTATAGCATGTCTATAGAGTAAACAACAGTGAGTTGGTCGAGCTGAAGATGCAAGTGGATGAATTATACCATAAGGGGTTTATCAGATCCAGTTCTTCACCGTGGGGAGCCCCGATATTGTTTGTATCGAAGAAGGATGGATCGGTGCTCATGTGCATCGATGACAGGGCATTGAATAATCTCACTATCAAGAATAAATACCCGTTGCCACGGATTGATGACATATTCGATCAGTTGAGTGGCGCCAAGATATTTTCCAAGATAGACTTGAGGGCTACCACCATGTGAAAGTGAAGCTGGAGGACATTCTGAAGACTGCTTTTAGGACTCGGTATGGCCAGTATGAGTTTATGGTGATACTGTTTGGGTTGACTAATGCCCTAGCGGTATTCATGAATTTGATGAACAAGGTGTTCTACCAGTACCTTGATAAGTTTTTGGTAGTGTTCATCGATGACATCTTATATACTCGAAGACACACCAGAGGAGCACGAGAAGCATTTACGAATTGTGTTATTTGTGCTGAGGAAGGAGAAGCTGTATGGGAAGCTGTCCAAATGTGAGTTCTTCCTGGATAAGGTAGAGTTCTTAAGACATGTTGTGACTGGTGATAGAATTTTAGTAGATCCGAAGAAGTTTGCAGCAGTGGAGACTTGGAAGACCCTGTGTTCAGTGGCAGAGATCAGAAATTTCTTGGTTCTAGCAGGCTACTACAGGAAGTTTGTGTAAGATTTTTTAAGGATTGTCAAGTCGATGACTAGACTCACCAGGAAGGATGCAGAGTTTATTTGGACAGAGGAGTGCCAAGTTGTTTTTGAGGATTTGAAGACAAGGTTGACATTTGTTCCTAGTTTGACGTTGCCATCAGGGTCAGGAGATTTCATTATTTATAGTGATGCATCGGGGAAAGGATTGGGTTGTGTTCTTCAGCAGAATGGAAAAGTGATTGCCTATGCATCCAGGTAATTGCGTCCTCATAAGAAGAACTATCCTACCCACGATTTAGAGTTGGCAGCAGTAATCTTTTTTTGAAGTTATGAAAATACTATTTGTACGAAGAGTGTGTGAAGATCTTCACAGACCATAAAAGCTTGAAGTACATTTTCATTCAGAAGGAGTTGAACATGAGGCAGCGTTGGTGGCTGGAACTGATGAAGAATTTTGACATATCCTTGCAGTATCATCCTGGAAAAACCAATGTAGTTATCGATGCCTTGAGCAGGTATCCGGTAGCTATGTTGTTGACGCAGGATCGATAATTGCTGGAGGACTTGGAGAGCTTGGGCATTGAAGTGAGAGTTCCTGGTTTTGCCATGCTGATGTGATGGTTGCAGATACACTCAGAGTTGATGGATAGGATCAAGGCAGCCCAGTATGAGGATGTGTCTCTGAGGAGCATCAGAGCTCAGGTGAGAGCATGATTGGAGGATAATTTTACCATTACAGAGGATGGTTCTTTGCAGTATGGTGCTAGATTATGTGTGCCTAGTGGGGAGCTACATAAGGAGGTATTGCAGAAAGTACATCGCTCTTAGTATTCCATGCATCAAAGTGCCAAAAAGATATATCGGGATATGCGAGAGAGTGTGTGGTGGTATGACATGAAGAGGGAAGTGGCACAGTTTATATCTAGATGCTTAGTGTGCCAGCAGGTGAAAGTCGAGGGGCAGAGGACAGGTGGTTTACTTCAGCTATTATCTATTCAAGAGTGGAAGTGGGAGGATATTTTGTATCCAGATTTCCATGATCTCCAGGAGGAAAAGACACGATTTGGGTCATCGTTGACAGGTTGACCAAGTTGGCCCACTTTTTGCCTTTCAAGGTGGGTTTGTCTATGGAGAAGCAGGCAGAGATGTATGTGAGACAGATTGTTAGGAAATATGTGGTTTTCGTCAGCATAGTCTCCGATCGGGATAGTTGTTTCACTTCTTATTTATGGAGGAGTTTGTAGGCAAATTTGTGCACCCAGCACATGTTCAATACTGTATATCATCCCCAGACAGATGGGCAGTCAGATAGGATCATTCAGACTCTCCAAGATATTTTGCACACCTGTGTACTAGATTTTAGGAGATCTTGGGAGGACCATCTCTATTTGGTAGAGTTTGCTTACAACAACAGCTACCAGGCTAGTATAGAGATGTCACCATTTGAGGCTCTGTACGGTCGGAGATGTCATACTCCTTTATCATGGGACGATATTGGAGAAAGAGTTTTGCTAGGGCCTGAGATAGGTGTGGATACAGTGAAGAAGATTAAGCTGATCAGAGACAGACTTCGAGTGGCGTGGGACAGACAGCGGCATTAGGACGATAGCCACCGGAGACCTTTGGAGTTTGTGGTATAGTTTTAGATTTTGTTTTGTGCATGATATTGGTTGCTTGTTATAGATCAAGTTCTTAAGGTTATTTTTTGTTCTAGGGGGTGCTTTGGTGTTTCTGAGGATTTCTCCGACACGAGGCACGATTCGTTTCAGTGGAGGCGGGAAGCTTAGTCCGCAATTCATCGGACCTTTCAGTATTCTCGAGAGGGTCGGTAAAGTTGCTTACAGATTAGACTTGCCACCTGCATTGGAGGGAGTGCACAACGTATTTCATGTATCACAATTGAGACAGTACATGGCAGATCCTAGTTACATGTTAGATCACTCAGAGATAGAGGTTGGCCCAACTCATAACTATCCAAAGCAGCCAGTTGAGATTCTGGATCGGAGAGGGAAGGTGTAGATGAACTAGACTATTTTCTTGGTACGCATCGCATGGAGGCATCACTTTTCGGGTGAGTCTACTTATAGAGGGAGGATAAAATGCGAGAGCATTACCCATATTTATTTGTGCCTTGAGATATGTTCTTTCCTGTTTCTGTTCTGTTTTATTTTTTTGGGGTAGTTTCGTCTTTGAATATCAAGGACAAAATTATTTTAAACGGGGTAGACTTGTCACAACCACATTTTTTTAGGAAAGGGTATTTTGGTTATTTCATAATTAATTAAATATTGTGCTTATTATAAATTTATGTATTATATTATTATTTATTGTTAGATGTTAGTTGATTTTTTTGGACTTATGTTAGTGGACCTAACTAGTTTAGATTAGATCCATGGACCAACATTTAATTCTAGTTAGAATTGAGCCCAATAATAAGCCCAATCATTTGGATGATGATTAATTAATTTAAACCAATTAGACTAGAACCTTCCTTAATTATTCTTTCATGTCAAGCCCCAAGAGATATTTTAGTATTTCATAGTAGATTGGGGAAGGGAGAATGTGGCCGACCTAGTTATTAATAGATGGAAAATTCTCTCTCTTTATTTTTTATTTCAAATCTAGATCTAGAATTTTTTTTTTACCAAATTTCTTCATTCCACATCAAATTCTACCCAAATTTCTTTTCAATTCCTTCTCAAATCATCATTGGAGGCCATTAGAACAAGGAGAAAGCAAGGATCTACAAGGAAAAAGTAGGGATCTACAAGGAGGAGCAAGGATCTACAAGGAGGAAGCTCTTTTCACCCAATTTGGAGATTTCATTAGGAGTCCATCTCTCAAAAGGTATAATTCAGTTTTTATCCTCTAATTAGACTCTAAATATAAATTTTAATTATTAGGAACCTCCCTATATGCTAAGGCTACCCATAGAAATTGCAATTATGTTCATAGGAGGCCTGTAGAGAAAGTTATGTGGTGTTTTATGTCAATTTTGGGAAATTTTTGAGATTGACATATTTTATGTTTGTCAATAGGTCAATTAGATCAAATTGATATATGTTTAATTGTGTATGGGTAGTATCGTGTCCATAATTGGATACGTGTAGGTCGTATCCTGACAATTTGGAGATACAGGATGATTTGGGAGTTTTCCTCCGACACGGAAGTTTGAGCATGTCATATTTTAACACGGACATGTAGATGAGTAGTTAGCTCTTCGTATTGATCATAATTATGATTTTAGACTTGTCTGTGTCCGTTGGAGTACATTTGGTTGTGTGGTGGAGCCGTATCGCAAGCGTATCATAGATCTAGTGTGATACTGGTGCGATGCACTTCACGTGTTTGTTTTATTTTATTTTAATTCATTTGCCTTGATTATAGATATTGTAATTATAATTATTATGTGAGATATATGTGTATATATATTTATATGTATGATCCATAATTCTTGTTGATGTGTTGGTGATAATAGGAGAGTAAGAGTCATGTGCTTCTCTAATATGGTTATATGTATATATATGTATAATGATATTATATATATATATATATATATATATATATATATATATATATATATATATATATATATATATATATATATGTGTGTGTGTGTGTGTGTGTGTGTGTGTGTGAGAATGTGTATTTATGTGTGTGAGCTTGAGGAAAGAAGAAACCATGGAAAACAGTGAATAAAACAAGGAAAAAGAAAAAGCAATAGAAAGCAGTGAGAGAGAAGCAGTGAGAAGCACTGAAAAGCAGCAGAAAGCAGAAGCAGCGGCAATAGACGGCAGCAGAAGCTGCTTGAGCAACAGCGGCAGTAAGCAGCGGCAGCAGCAGTTTCAATAAGCAGTGGCTTATTGATAAGCCGGTAAGTTGGTAAATTAGTATATATATATATATATATATATATATATATATATATATATATATATATATATAAGTAAGTTAATTTATTTAATAAGCTAGTAAGTTAGTAAGCAAGAATATATATATATATATATATATATATATATATATATATATATATATATATATATATATATATATATATATATATAAAAGTTAATTAGTTTATATTAATAAGCTAGTAGTTTATATATATATTGTTAATAAGTTAGTATATATATTATATATATATATATATATATATATATATATATATATATATATATATATATATATATATATATATATATATAAGAACTAGTTAGTATTATTTCTAGATTACCTTGAGATACACCAAGGTAATGAGAGAGGAGATATCTTGGGTACGTGTATTGAATTTTCGAAGGGATATGTTAGTATATAGTTTAGTATAGTATTGTTATGAGTTTAAATACATATTAGTATATAGTGAGGAGTGTGAGTAGTTAGTTATAAGTTAGATATTGAATTACCTTGTGATACCAAGGTAATGTTAAGGTATTGGATTTTACTCAAGGTATTGAGTTTGCACATCAAGATGGAAGTGTAGGTGGTATGATACCGCTTTTGGTTCAAAGCCAAGTTATCCACTTAGCATTAGTTTAGTTAGGAGTATTATATATTGTTGTTTTATATACATATTATAATATTTTCATCTCTAATAAATTGTGTATCTTATGATACGGTATCTTATTAGATTCCTAGTATCCTAGTATAGCTAGTATGGCCTTGTATGAAACCAATAGCCTAAAGTTGGACTCATACAACCTAGAAATAGCTAGTTTGATCATGTTTGACTATTTTGACCTAGAGTTGACCTAGTTTGACTATTTTGACGTAGAAATAGCTTTATGACCTAAAAGTTTACTAGTTTAACTTATTTTCATTCAAAAACCCTGTATTGATGTAACATTCCATATTTAGGTCTTCGAAGCACCGTGCCGAACATCTTTGATACTGTTCACCGGATTTCAGGCGAGTACATTCTCTGATTGTTTCTCATTTATGATATGCTCTATGTCTCTTGTATTTATTGTAGATATCATTGATTTCTTGACACGATGGTTACACGGATTGGTATATCCGAATCTTGTCATGAGATGTTATTCCTTGGTATTTATAGTGTATCTTATGCAAGTCTTGTTTTTTGTTCTTCTTGTACATGTACAGACATTAATTCTTTGAGAGACTAGCTACCTACCCAATGAATCTCGTGTCATAACGTACCATGGTTGGATCTACTATACCAGTCGGGGACAGAGAGTATGTAGTGTAGATATGTGATCATACCCTCCTTGTGCATGTCTTGTTCCTTGAATAGTTTTAATCATACACCACACGCATGATTAACCAGGCTATAATCTTTGTGCAAGTTCCCAAGCCGATCACATGTTAAAGCTGGTACTCATTCACTTAGTAGTAGTATTTTTTATTCATTCCTATGATGCTCATTATTGTATTTATTTTCAGTATTCCTTTATTGTATATCTCTTGTACATTTATATTGTATCTTGTATATTCACTCTATTTACTGTTACATAGTTTATATCAGTTATTATAACTGTTGTTAGAGATGTACTTTGCTCCTTTCCTCCCACTCACTACGGGCCTCAGGATGTCGTAGGCTTAGAGACAAAGACTTTAGCTCAAGAGGGTCTCATCCCGACTGAGACAGATGACCCAGGACTCGTAGCACAGTAATTAAACTATTTTGTACTGGATTTGTCTCCAGTATTGTTATTAGTATTTTTTTGATATGACTCATTGGATATTATTTGTCTTGTGAGATGTATCGTAGCTCTTCTGTTTTTTTATCTTATTCGTGCGATTGTTCCATCTTAAAGATCTGTGATTTGAGTATTCGTATTTTCTTTGGTGGCATTATTATATCTTGACTTCTAGATAGATAGTTTACCAAACATCGTTCTACCAGCGATGTTGCGGCGTAGGCTGGGCGTTGTTCCCGACTCGTGCCCCTACACCAGGTGCGGGTCGTGACAAGTTGGGATTTGAACCCACGTCCACTCCTCCACTTCCTTACTAGTGCTACTCTTATTGGTGTTTCCTTCTCACAGTTACGACACATGTTCCCGTAAATCAACTTGCACTAGATTCCTTATTTTACTTGCAAGATCTATAAAATTTTCCCTTGTAAAGTGTTAAAATTTTGCCATTTGCACAAAATCTCTCGAGTTGTGGTGAGGGTTAAATATTTGTTTTATTAAACACGCCCCCGCCAGTCGAAGGGCAATTCATGGGCTAAAATCTATATTCACGTAGCTGCATAGTTTTAAAATCCACTTAAAATACATGCCAAAGAAGATTCGAACTTGGGTTGCTCTGACACGTTAAAATGCATGCTACTTGCACCAAAACTCTAGAGTTGTGGTGAGGATTCAGGATTCAATAGTTATATTACTCAACAACAAAAATATGTAGGAAGCCTAAAGTTATAATAGGCAATAGTGACCAGAAGCATATGCAAATATTTAGCTTAAAGTGAAGATGCATAAATAAGGTAATCATTATGCAGTCTTAAGAGTAATAGTAAAAAAATTTGATCATGAAATGTACGCTCCACAATAAGCCCTAATTTGATGGAAGAAGGCATGGATGATGATGATGAAACTTATGCATTTTTAGGGTATCTTTTACTCTAATCTAAATGTTTGGATGGCCATGTATTAGTATTAGAGAATGCACAGATTAGAAAAATCTCTGATAAAACCATTACATAAGCATGTACTAGTATTTGCCCTTTAAATAAAATATAACTTGTACAACTAGATGAGAATATGTTCGTGTTACTGCACAAATTTAACTGTTAGGAAAAACAATTCAACTTGTTTTCTGAAAATAAAATAAAGCTATGATTCAGAAAGTGTGGTACTAAAAGTAATCTTTTTACAAATTACTTTTTCTGAATGCTATTACAACAGTTTTATCTACTGCAATTCCTGGCACAATGGTAGCTTTTGATGCAGCAACAGAGAGGTGGTTCTTACAGTGTTTAGGTTTTAGAAAACATAAGGCTATAGATTATCCATTTTTAGCCTTAATTTTATATTGGAATACAAAACTGGACACAAACCCAACATTCTTGACTACTGCAGTTTTGAGACCCAAATACATAGCCTGATTGATTTGATGTCACCTAGGTTAAGAAAGCATAAAAACACCTCCCAGGTTTTTAGACCAGTCATATTGTGTATTTCTCATAAGAGACGCCAAAGGGATGGGATACATGTACCCAGTATCATAATCTCTATTTCTTTGAGATCAGTCAGATTGTGTATTTCTTATAAGGACACCAAAGGGATGGGATAGATATACCATCTCACTTATCTACAGTACTTAAGGTGCTTTCACACTATAATTGGTGATACCTATCCATAGCTTCTACTACTATTGCTCCCCAACTTAAGAAGCTAAAATAATTTCCAAGGAGAAAATCAATAAGTAAGCAGGGTCTGCATAATCATATAGTAGACATTGTGAAGGGTTATCAATCCATGGCTATATACAGGGTACATGTTACAAGTGGTCGGTACTGATTTTGCACCACTTCGAATTCAATAGGAGGTTCTCATTTCTTGAAACGCATCTCCCACTAAGATTCTAACCATTGAGACCACGGTTCGACCTCAAAGAACTTGAGCGATTGATCATCTTTTTGATGTCATGTTGATAGATAAAGATCATTTGAATATTTCTTTGATACTTGTATCAAAGTCCCAGATAGAATACTTTGAAGAATGAGAGTGCATCACAGCCTTCACTTCTGAACATATAGGAGTTGTTGGAGGCATAACGTATCCCAGACCATGGTTTGTTCGTTGGTAATATATTTTGGGCTTTCCTGCAGGGGCATAGTGACGCAATGGCAAACGTCATACCTTGCCATAATTGAGGCCTTAATTGCTCTTCAAGTCATAACCCATCTTATGTATGACGTTCTTAGCTTGTGAACTGTAACAATAAAGCTATATTTTACCGCTATCAGGTTCTGGATCGTCTAAGGAAAAGTTTGGGCAAGCTTCCACGCTACCGTAGATGATAAGATTTTCTTCTGTCTTCCTTGCTGGAATTATAAAAAAATTACCCCCATATGGAGTATCTTGTTGACTGTATACATTTTTGTTACTGGCATATGCAGTTGTGAAACTAGGCCATGTTCATCAAATAAAGGAGCATTAGTCATGCCCGTCATCTTCGGTGTCTGCCATAAATGCAAAAGGTCAATCAGGAATCCTCTTATTAGGGCGACAAATGTTTATCACCAGGGGTTTAGAGACATTTATAGCAGGAATAAACTTATTTGGTGGACGATCTGGTATTTTTGTCACCCTCACTTTCCCGACTAGGGATAGTTTGGTAATTTGACATGGGTAAAAAAAATTAAGGAATAAATAGTAATATTAGTGTGTTATAGTAATTATTTTATGATTGTATTAATTATTTAGATATTAGTGAGTTATAGATTAAATGTGACTTATATTAATTATTTTGTTAGAGGCAAGCCCAATGATTAGACTTGTCATGACAACTAGTGAGCCAAGCTTGGATTCAAACTCATTAGACAATTTTCATCAATAAATTAGGGGGATTAGCTTAATTAGAATTAGTTAGAAGCTTTCCAAAATAGCCCTTCCCTAATCCTATTTATAATTGGATGGAGAGGGACATTTTGGACCATGCACATAACTTTGGGAAGGGGGAAGGGGACCAGCCACTATTAGAGGGGGCTCTCCTCTCTTTCTCTCTCTCTCTCTTTCCTCTTATTTGCATTCATTTAGATCTAGAAATTAGATCCGCAATTTCCCATCATTTTGTCTATTGAATTCCCACTCATTTTACCTTAATTTTTCTATCTTATTCTTGTTCTACAAGGAACTTGGAGCTTGGAGAAGCAAGGAGCACAATGAGAAGGAGCTTGGGTGGAGATATTGTGTCCGGATTGTGTTAACTTTAATTTTTATTGGGAATCTATCTCCCAATTGGTAATTTCTGAAAATTCTTTCTTTTTTAGCTTTCAAATCATGCATTTGACCATTAGGAATGACCCTATGGCATAGAACTACCTATAGAAACAAGTTCTAGGTTACTTGGTTATGTATCATGAATTCTATGTGGTGATTTGTGTGCATGTTGGGAAATTTACGAGATTAAAACATCAATATTGTGTCATGAGACCAATTAGATCTAATTAAACTTTGATCGGGTTATGGGACTAGGTACGTGTCCATAAATGGATACGTGTAGGCCGTATTATGGTATTTTACGATACGGAGTGATACAAAAACTATTTTGGGTGTTTTGTGTGAATACTCTTTAACAACTATTATAATTAGTTATAATAAAGGTATTATTATGCAATTGGTATATGGGAAGAATTATTGAGGAGAATTGGAGTTTTTGGCTCGTTGTTTGGATGCGTATCATAGGTATCCCAAGCTTGCACTCTAGGTGTTTGTTTAATGTCTTTTGTATACATTTTCCATACGGGAATATATTTATATGAGTGTTATATATATTATATATACATAAATAGTTATATGTATGTATGTTTATATATATATATTAGATGTGTGGTATATTGGGGTACATAGAGGGAACACATTAGGCTCGGGGCTGTGCACAGAGTTGTGCATAGCAGTATGTGAGGTGAGAAGAGTATAACCATGTGTAATATTATATTACTGAGCAAGTGATAAATAAGTGTTGTGCACTGAAGGGTTAATTACAGCAACAACAGAGAGGTACACTTGGAACTATGTTGCAGGGACATATCGGGCTCGGGCAAGCAACCAAGGCACTAGCAGCAGGTTCGAGGCAGGGATGTACTGCCAGGCAATTAAGGAAGTAGATTTGTTGAACAGACCTGTACATGCTCGAGGTTGAGCAGTGGAGCCACATCAGTGGATAGGTGCAACAGAGGTAAGAAATCAGTGTGCACTGTGATGGCTGTGTCAGTGTATGTGTGTGTGTGTGTGTGTGTGTAGGTGTAAGTGCAGTGAGAGAGATCGGGCAGTTTGATGTCAGGTATGTGGGTGTGCTTAGTGTGGACCTGAATACTGCAAGTTCACTTGTAACATCAAGCAGTTTCGTATCAGATTGCATTTGGGGCCCGAGCATGATTGGAGTTTGGATATCAGCTATCAGGTGATACACTGAAGTGAATCAAGGGTTATGCACGGTTATTGATTCAGTTAGGGTGATATCGACAGATTTTTGTTGTGTATCATTACAGAAAGTATGGGGAAATGACAGCTAATAATCCATCATTTATGAAATTGTATCATGTATCAGTTTCACATGTATCAACCATTCCCTTTATTCATTCTTTTATTCCCTATTTAGTATTATCCACCATATTAGTTTACTTAAGTATCAATCACTTAGCCTCATTTTACCATCAACCAGTATGCAGTTTAGTAGGAGTATAGCATCAGTTAGTGAGATGATCAAATGGTGTTCAGTTGATTCTATCCTAGAGTATCAGTTTATGTTTAAGTATCAACCAGCAGGTTGTATAAATGGGGAGGAGGATTCCTGTGAGCATTAGTTGGTGGGTGCCAATGTGTATGTCTCTGTGTGTTTTAGACCTATGTGTCATGCCTGTGTGAGAGAGGAAGGAATGGTTAGTTGAAGTATGTTAGTGCGAGAATATCTCGATTAAGTATGGGGTTGTTGTTACAGCAGTATGGAATTTGGGGAGAGTTTAACTTGTGTTCAAATCAGATGAAGAGTTCATGCTCAGTTGCACTGAACTGTAAGGGGTGTACCTGTGTGGGGTTAACTGGGTTCAGAGGGTGGTGCAGTACAGTCTTGGACTGATGTGCAAGCCAAACGATGATAGTGTATTTCAAGTGATGCTGTGAAAGTTATTTTAATGGCAGTTAATATCAGTAGGTATCAAGCAAAGGTTGTGGATATCAGTTCATGGCAGCATTAAGGGGGATTCAGGAGGGGATGTATACAAGCATAATATTCAAGTGTCAACATGAGGTAGATACTAATTAGCAAAGTGGACGTGTCTTAGTATACAAGTGGAGTACCAATGAAGTGCTCATGAGTATATCCTAGTCTTGTACTTGTAGGAAGAGTAAGGTATCACTAATGTAAGTGCTAGCTAAGGTATTAATTAGCTAATACAATTATAGATACTAAGTTATTCTAGTAATATAGCTAGTACAATTGGTATATATTAGTTATGAACCTAGGAAACTAGATATGACCTAGTATCATCTAGTAACTATTAGTATGGACTAGTAATCACCCTAGAAGATAGTTTTGGACCTAGAGAATCATATTAGTGCATTCTTGGACTCTTTTCTCTTTCTTTCACCATTTAACATAATATTTCCTAAATAGGACTGTGTGACACCAGCTTGGGCATCGAGAGACACCCTTTCCTCAGGACCAGAGATGAGTACATCTCTCTGTTATTTTTTATTTCATAATAGTGTATATATCGCATATTCAAGAACTGTATACTTGATTCCGACATAGTAGTTACACGGACTGATACTATATGGATCATATAAGGAGATGTTATCCCTTATCGTATTCAGCTGGTACTCCTTTATATGTATTTTATTGTGTGTATCGGGTATTAATTTTGTGTACTTTGTGTTCACATACTGCTCGTGTTTAGTGTGCCCATATTCGGGTTCGTAACGTGTCGTGATTGGATCCATTAGTATTGGTTGGGGACGGGGGAGTAGGAGTTGGTTATGTGATCAAACCCAAGTGTATTCCTGTACATGGAATGGCTTAGAATCATATTAGTGGATTCTTAGACTCTTTTCTCTTTCTTTCACCATTTAACATAATATTTCCTAAATAGGTCTGTATGATACCAGCTAGGGCATCGAGAGACACCCTTTGCTCAGGACCAGTGGCAAGTATGTCTCTCTTTTACTTTTTATTTTATAATAGTATATATATCACATATTTTAGAACTGTATACTTGATTCTGACACAGTGGTTACACGGACTGGTACTATTTGGATCCTGTCAGGAGATGTTATCCCTTACCGTATTCAGCGGGTACTCATTCACATGTATTTCATAATGTGTATCGGGTATTGATTTAGTGTACTTCGTGTTCACACACTGCTCGTGTTTAGTATTTCCATATTCGTGTTAGTAACGTGTCGTGATTGGATCCATTGGTATTGGTTGGGGACGGGGGAGTAGGATTTGGTTATGTGATCAAACCCAAGTATATTCGTGTACATGTCGATTATATATCACATGTGCAATAGAGTTACCATATTATATTCGTGTTCAACCCAAACCGATCACATAATGAACTTGTACTCTATGGCACATTAGATAGTTTTATCGGTTCCTTTACTTGTAGTTATTCTATTGCATGTTCTTCATTCCAGTACAACTTGTTCACTCTAGTTTACTCTATTTCTTATGGATAGTTATCCTGTATTCTTTTCTATTATCTGTTATATGTGCTCGATTATGTATTTGGAACTACTTTCAGAGTTATGTATTTTGCTTCAATCCTGACTGGATATATTTTTCAGATGATTGGCTTGTGGACCAGTATCCCACCTACTACAGGCCGTAGGACGGCGTACTATTAGAGGATACTCCTTTAGAGCAGGAAGATCTACTACAAGAGGCTGAGGAGGCTTAGACTTATTGTTTAGACTGTATTAGACTCTATTGAGGTTATTGGCATGCATATATATTATTTCGGACTTGTGGATGTATTGTGACTCTTTTCCTTCGTTATTCCATATTGTGCTTTATCTTCCTTAGTTTGACATTGTGATTGAGTATAGTTTACCATTATCATATACTATATTGTTCCTCCGTTTGGAGTTGAGATGATAATGACAGGTACCTTTTTCATATTGTGTGAGGTGTTAGATGGTAGGTTGACCAGACAGCGTTCTACCGTCGGTACTGCAGCGTAGGCTGGGCATTGCTCACTACTCGTGCCCTTATTTCGGATGTGGATCGTGACACATTTTTAGTGGTAGCCCATACTGGTCAAGAGTCACATCTAGAGCAATATTGTAGTTGTGCTCACCTAGAGTACTGCTACGAGCCTGCTTTAGGATATAAGATATCGGCTGAGAGTATACTCAATCACAACTAGGAAATATTTTCAAATATCCGTTTTGCTACCCATATATATTAGAATGCTTGCTTTACTTAAATAATTTTGTCCTTCTTTGATAATATCGTATCTTACTAAATATTGATTCCTTTGTTAAATCTATCTTCAGGATGTCATCGAAGATGCGTTCCCAGTGCTCAGGCACAATGTCAGTGAGGTCGGTCACTTCGTCGCCTTTGAGGGCAGCACCAGCAGACACTGTTCTAGCAGCTACAGTTCAGAGGTCCACTTTATCGATCCAGGTGGGCATTTTTGTAGCAGCTTTCGGGGGTGCTCCACCTCCGGTACGGAGGGCAGCACCGACAGTTTCAGGGGATCGTCTACCCCTACCACCCGTAGTCAATCTGACGAAGACGTTTATGCTCTTTCAACAGATGATGGAGATGCAGCAATGCCAGTAAGAGGTTTAGAGGCAGGACATTGATAATGCCCACCAGATTGTGCTCACTGCAGTCGAGAGAGTTGCCTTAGTCCAGCCACAGACGGCACCATCTCAGTTTACCCTGTAGCAGCCGATGCCGGGGACAATTATAGACTTCAAGAGGATGGGGCCGAAGGAATTTAAAGGCACTGAGGGGATTATTTATACTAATGATTGGATAGAAGACATTGAGAGGAACCTGCGGGTGGAGCAAATTTTAGAGAGGTTGCTGGTAGAGGCCGCAGAAAACATGATGTTTGACATCGCATTGACTTGGTTCAGGATGGACCCCAGGATCTCAGCACCGGGACTTACTTGAAAAGATTTTAAGGAGCTCTTCAAGGAAAAGTTATTTTCATATGTGGCTCTGACATCTCTAGAGAGCCAGTTTCAGTACCTTGTTTAGGGTGGTATGACGGTGCATGAGTATGCGGCAAAGTATTATAGATTAGGCTGGTTTGTGGAGGGGTAGAACCCTAGTGGAAGGGCCAGGAAGTTCAGGAAGGGCCTAAATAAGGAGATCAAATCACATACGAATGGAGACCCCACTGCTACTTTTGAGAATATTCAAAGGCAGGCACAGCGGGCAGAGGATGATCAAGATCTTGGCTCCAAGAGGCCAAGGGACATAGGAGGTTTCAGTACTAACACGGGTCCCACGAAGCAGCCTCACTTTCGGCAGTAGCATCAGAGATACTTCCAGCAACCGAGGCAACAGTACCCGGGACCAGCTAGAGTGCCAGTGCAGCAGACGTACAAGATCCAGAGGCTAGCTATTCCTTGCCTATTCTGCAAGAAGCAGAGATATGGATGGGATGCATGCAGGATAAGATTGGACCAATATTTATTCTGCGAATCAGGAGACCATCAGTTGAGGGCTTGTCCTAGAGCTCCAACTCATCCAGCTTATGGTGGGGCCCAGGCACAGAGAGGACCTACGAGACCACCAGTGGGACAGCAGAGAGGGCCTCCTCTAATATCACAACAACAATAGTTCACTCGGCACCAGCAATAGCAGAGAGGTGCTCAGCGACAGTGGATAGCTTTCGCTTTGATCGTTGGGGAGGAGGAGCCAGTCGGTAAAGTTATTTTGGGTTCAGTCTATCTTGATTCTTTTCTAACTCATGCTTTATTTGATTTTGGTGCTTCATATAGTTTCGTATCTGTATCTTTTGGTTTGAAATATCACCTTGAAACTGAACCGTTGGCGAGGACTTCAAAGATCACGATCGGGGGTGGCATTAACCTGGTCAGTGTTGTTTGCAAGGATCGAAGAGTTTCTTTGGGAGGCCAAGAGTTGAGCGTGTGTCTACTTATAATATCACTTTCGAGCTACGATATAGTACTCTGGATGGATTAGTTGAGTAGGCACCATACTAGTATTGATTATCGTAGAGGCAGAGTTTTATTTCAGGCGCTAGGAGAGCCAGAGTTTGAGTTCGTCATAGGAGCAGCAGAGTAGAGCGAGGGAGACTTATGTGGAGCTATGGTATGAGAGGAGGAGCTTCAACATCCACTGATTGCAGAGTATATGGACGTATTTCTAGAGGAGTTATTGGGGTTGCCACCAGACAGAGATGTGGAGTCCTCTATAGACTTAGTTTCAAGCATAGAGCTAATATCAGAGCATGTCTATAGAGTAAAAAACAGCGAACTGGTAGAGTTGAAGAAGCAGGTGGATGAGTTGCAGGATAAGGGCTTCATATGCTCTAGTTCATCACCATGAGATGCTCTGGTATTATTTGTACCGAAGAAGGATTGGTTGGTACGCATGTATATCAACTACAGGTCACTCAACAACCTCACTATCAAGAACAAATACCCGTATCATGAATTGACGATTTATTTGATCAGTTGAGTGGAGCGAAGATATTTTCAAAGATAGACTTGAGGTTGGGGTACCACCAGGTGAATTTGAAGAAGGAAGATATTTCGAAAACAACTTTCAGGACTCGGTTTGGGTAATATGAGTTCTTGGGGATGCCGTTTGGGTTGACCAATGCCCCGACGGTATTCATGAACATGATGAATAAGGTGTTTCATCAGTACTTAGATTAGTTTGTGGTGGTATTCATTGATGATATATGGATTTATTCGAAGACCCCGGAGGAGCATGAGAAATACCTGAAGATAGTTCTAGAGACCCTCAGGAATGAGAAGCTTTATGGCAAGCTTTCGATGTGTGAGTTCTTCCTTGATAAGGTTGAATTCCTCGGGTATGTGATTACAGGAGATGGGATCTCAGTAGACCCGAAGAAGATTTTAGCAGTTGAGTCATGGTTTACCCTGAGTTCTATGGCAAAGATCAGGAGCTTTCTGGGGTTGACAAGCTATTATCGGAGATTTTTCCAGGATTGCAGAGCCGATAACTAGACTAACCAGAAAGGACGTAGAGTTCGTCTGGACTGAGGTTTGTCAGGCTCCTTTTGAGGAGCTAAAGAAGAGGTTGACTACAGCTCCAGTGTTGACGTTGCCATCAGGGACAGAAGGATTTTCTATATATAGTGATGCATCGGTTAAGGATTTAGGTTGTGTGTTACAGCAGAACGGCAAGGTGATTGCCTATGCTTCTAGGTAATTATGTCCGCATGAGAAGAATTACCCTACCCATGACTTGGAGTTGGCCACAGTTATTTTTGCTCTTAAGCTGTGGAAGCACTACTTGTATGGAGAGCGGGTAGAGATCTTTGCAGATCACAAGAGCTTAAAGTATGTATTCACACAAAAGGAGCTCAACATAAGGCAGAGGCGGTGGTTAGAGTTGATAAAGGACTTCGATATCTCATTGCAGTATCATCCAGGGAAGGCCAACGTAGTTGCGGATGCCTTTAGCAGGTATCCAGTGGCTATGTACTTGACGAGGGACAGACATTTATTGGCCGATCCTGATAGCTTGGGTATTAAAGTGTTGGTTCCTGGAGTTATGACACAGATGTGAGGACTTCAGGTATAGTCAGAGTTGATGGACCGGATCAGAGCCGCACAGTTCGAGAAAGAGTCTCTGAGGAGCATCAGAGCGAAGGTCCGGATGGGATTGGCAGAGGACTTCAGTATTGCAGATGATGGATTATTGCGGTACGATACCCAATTATGTGTGCCGAGTGGAGCATTGAGCGAAGAGGTCCTTCAGGAGATGTATCGATCTCAATACTCTATGCATCTAGGTGCCAACAAGATGTATAGAGACATGAGAAAGCATGCTTGGTGGTATGGTATGAAGTGGGAGATAGCTAACTTCGTATCCAAATGTTTGGTATGCCAGCAGGTAAAGGCAAAGAGATAGAGGCCAGGTGGATTATTTCAGCCTTTACCCATTCCAGAGTGGAAGTGGGAGCATGTGACGATGGACTTTGTTTCAGGGCTTCCGTGTTCTCTAGGAGAGAAAAACACGATTTGGGTCATCGTGGACAGGTTGACCAAATCGGCCCACTTTCTGTCTTTCAAAGTGGGTACGTTTATGGAGAAGCTCGTAGAGATATATGTGTGTCAGATAGTCAGATTGCATTGAGTTCCTATGAGCATAGTATCAGATCGGGATAGTCGCTTCACATAATATTTCTGGAAGAGTTTGCAGGCTAGCTTGGGCATCCAGTTCAACTTTAGTATATGTACTATCACCCTCAGACAGACGGGCAATCAGAGAGGACTATCCAAACTCTTGAGGATATTCTTCGCACTTGTGTTTTGGATTTTAGAGGCTCTTGGGAGGATCATCTTCACCTGGTAGAGTTTTTTTTATAGAAACAGCTACCAGGCCAGTATCAAGATATCACCTTTTGAGGCATTGTATGGACGGAGATGCCATACTCTGTTATCATGGGATGATGTTGGTGAGAGAGCCTTATTAGGACCAGAGATGGTTGTGGATGTAGCTGAGAAAGTGAAGCTTATCAGAGAAAGACTTCGGGTAGCGCATGACAGACAACGACATTGGGCCGATAGCCACCGGAGACCATTGGAGTTTGAGGTATAGATTTTGTTTTATATTTCTTGTGATTACTTTTTAGTTATAAGTGCTAAGGTTGTATTTCGTGCTAGGTTGGCGATCTGGTATTCTTGAGGATTTCTCTGACACGGGGAATAATACTCTTTGGTGGAGGCGGGAAGCTTAGTCCGCGGTACATCGGACACTTCGATGTTCTTGAGAGGGTCGGTGTAGTGGCATACAGACTAGACTTGTTGTCTGCACTAGAGGGAGTGCACAACTTGTTCCACGTGTCACAGCTAAGATGGTACATGGCAGATCCTAGCTATTTATTGGATCACTTAGAGATCAAGGTTGGTCCAACTCTCAGCTACCCAATACAGCCCGTGGAGATACAAAATTGCAGGGAGAAGGTGCTGCAGAACCAGACGATTCCTTTGGTGTGTGTCGCATGGAGGCATAACTCGCCAGGAGAGAGTACTTGGGAGTGAGAGGCCAAGATGCGCGAGTGATATCCTTATTTGTTTGAGCCGTGAGGTATAAGCCTTTCTTTCTTGTATTGATTTCTTTTGGTAGTTAGTTTCTTCCTTAATTTCGATGACGAAATTTTTCTGAGGTGGGTAGGATTGTCACCCTCACTTTTCAAACTAGGGGTAGTTTGATAATTTGGCATAGGTAAATAATTTTAGGAATAAATAGTAATAATAGTGTGTTATAGTAATTATTTGATGATTGTATTAATTATTTAGATATTAGTGAGTTATAGATTATATGTGGCTTGTATTAATTATTTTGTTAGAGGCCAGTCCAATGATTAGACTTGCCATGACAACTAGTGAGCCTAGCTTGAATCCGAACTCATTAGATCATTCCCATTAATAAATCAGGGGGATTAGCTTAATTAGAATTAGTAGAAGCTTTATGTTATGCCCTAGTTCAAAATATAAGGACTGAGCCATGTGGCATTGGCCAGCGGGTACACTCCGACGGACATTCCAATCTAATGGACCTGATAGAGTGCACCTAAGTTATAAAGTACAATAATATAACCCAACATTTAAATATAAGCAATGTAACTAATCTTATCCACAGACATAAGAATATAAAATACATAAAAAAAAAGTCTACTAATGTACAGAAAGAAAATAAGTCTGAAAATGTATCATAATACAAAACGGATAGAGTCCCATGGGGACAAACACGCTAATACAAGTACTAAATGAAATGAAGTAATAAGATAACTAGGACCGATATCAGCTAACTAGATAATGATACTGGACCCAAGGTGAAGTCACTACTAATGATCAAGCAAAGTCCTCGGGAAGGATCTCGTCCTCTGTTATAAGTCCTGCTCCTGGATATACACCCGATCCATACTCCTCCGGGTAGTCCTCCTAACCTATGCCTGGAAGGGAACCAGGTCTCAGAGGGATGTAACAAGGTACAAAAATAGTATGCCATAGTAAAATAGAAAGAAAATATATGATACGTCGGTATAATCTAGAATAACCACCTAAGTGAGACACAACTTGAAGACAATGTTCGACACGTGGGCTTTCCAAATATAAATACGTAACAACGAGGCACAAAGACACACAGTACGTACCCGTAGCTCCGAGCACAGAGTCACATAGTAAGTACTACGACTCCGGATACATGATCTCTACGTAAATAAGGATATATATATATATAGTGCATGCGAAGTAGCCCAAGCGTCTAGTAACTGTCTACCCCTCCCAATGCGATCAACGAGACGCATCCGCAACTCGCTGAGTCAGAACCTCTATCTAACAGTCTCGTCGTACTGAAGTAACTAGCACTAATCACGATCCTATAGTCATCACAGGTTCTGGTCATGCTGACATTATCAGGATACAGGAAGTCTGGAATGATGACAGTATCTGAATGTGTCCTAAGATTCTGATGTAACCAAGTATGTATATAAAGGTATCAAGATACACCTAACAATCGATACTAGACATTACCAACGAACATCTACACCCAGATATGATCCGGACGCTAAGTAACAATTTTGATCCAAAGTGTACATAATGTATAGATGAAATAAATAAGTAAAACTGGAACTGAGTTACAGAATGGCAAGGTACACTTGCCTGGATCAGGGTGCTGAAGGCGGGGCTCCGGTATAACATCCAAGTCCGAGGATCCCAAATTACCTAGAGATAATATATAAATTAATTAATAATCTAGCTCGAAACTATCCAAAATAAGAGATGACATCATGAACTAACATAAATTTTTGTCTTAGTTACAAAACTCACGTCTAAAGTACTAATTAGAGGGTTGAGCAAAGTTGACTAGAAAAATGTTACATTAAGTACGAAATCACAAAATCACATATCGTCCTCAAATAATATCCTCAAATACTAATATTATCAAGTATAATTTTGGTCATCTATAAAAAATGTTCATCCTCGACCATACCATCATCACTACTAAATAAAATTACATTAGTATAACACCATCGAGTCTATACATGCAAAAATACTCAAGTCTGAATTTATATTCAAATCGTGTTATGATCCCAAACACTAAACCAATAACGCATATCATGTTTACATTCTCAAATATGTATTTAATTAAACATGGACTAATAATCAACCTAACTTTCCTAACTTACTATAATGCTCATTAATATAAGACCTAGTATTCAAGAGTGTGGAAGAAGAAATGAATAATGAAGAAGGAAAAGATGTTACCAAGGGTGGCTGTGGGTGGTGGCAGCGGTGGTGCTGCGGCTGCTGTCGGTAGTGGTATTGACCGTGGTAGTGGTGCTCGTGTCTACAATGGTAGTGGGGGTGATGCTCAGTGGTGGTGATGGTAGTGGTGCTCGGTGTTGGTGAGAATGGTGATAGAGGTGGCAGCGACGGTTGATGGTGGTGGTGATGCTGTGGTGGTTGTGTCGACGGTGGTGACTGGATGGTGGTGTCGACGGTGGGACTGGGGTGGTGGTCAGTGGTGATCGATGGTGGTGATGGTGGTGGTGATAAGAATGGTGAGAAGGTGATGGTGATGGTAGTTGTCCTCGATGGTGGTTATGGTGGCGGTGCTCGATGGTGGTGGTGTCATGAGGTGGTGGCAGCGGTAGTGAGGTTATGGTGGTAGTGGTATTGGTGGAAGCTGGCGGTGGTAGCAATGGTGGTGGTGGCGTGATGAAGGTGGCGGTGGCAGTTGATGTGGTAGTGGTATAGACTGGGGTGGTGGGGTCATGAGGTGGTAGCAGTGGTGGTGAGGTCATGGTGGTGGTGGGGGTGGTGGCAGTTGACTGTGGTAGTGTCGACTGGGGTGGTGATAAGAATGGTATTAGCGGCTGTGGTGATGGTGGTATTGAGGTTGTGGTGATGATATTGGCCGGAGGGTGTGGAAGAAGAAGAAGTTGAAAAAAAAATGGAGGTGAAGAAGAAGAAGAATGGAGAGGAGGAGAAGAAGAAGAGTAATAAAGAAGAAGGTTCGGATATGAGAGGGAGGGAAGAAGAGAGAGTAAGGCGAGTAAAAAATAGGTTTCCTAAGGATTAGGGCCGGCCACATAGGGATGGATGTGTGTGTGTTAAAATAGGGGGATTGGGTGGTTGTGATAGGGGGAGATTGAATCAAGGGCTATGATTTAGTATGAGTGAATAGTACTATGCAAGGGGGTGTGTGTGTGTGCGTGTGTGTGTGAGAGAGAGAGAGAAAGAGAGAGAGAGAGAGAGAGAGAGAGAGAGAGAGGTGACCGGTCACATAAGGATGGGGGTTTCTCCATTTGATTTGCACCAATAGTAGTTTGACACCTAGCGACCCCTTTGCATTTGAGTCCCTTAAAATTTGGGGTTTACAAATGAAGGAGAAAGAGAGAGGATTTGATGTGGGAAATTGGTGTTTGGTATTTTGTAGGATGGAGAGGGTGTTGGATATTTTGTTTGAGCCTCGTGATTGGGTGTGAGGGTTTAGTTGGGGTTAAGTTAAGTCAGTTTCACCAATTTAAATAAAAGTTGTGTCATAGGTGCTCTTAAATAAAAGTTGTGTCATAGGTGCTCTTAAATAAAATGGAAGTACATGGGGTCTCAATTATGAGTGACACAAATATCATGGACTGTGTAGGCTTTGTGTTAGTCTTGGACCCTTTAATTGCTTTGGCGAAACGGGTTGAGTTTGTGTCCCAAAATCGATTGCAACGACATAGGTACAAGGCATAGGATTAAAGAATTAATTTTTGTGACTAGAAGGTTGTGCAATTAAAATAGAGCACAAGGGATTATGTTTGTGAGTGACAGAAATGTCCAGTGCCTAGGTTGGCTTGTCAGGTCAAGAGTACAAAGATTTGTTGGAAAGTAAAGGCTATTGTTGTACTCCAATTATCGCCAACACACTCAAAGATGTCAAAAGGTCTGATGTACCTCAGACTCAGCTTGCCTCTGCCCCCAAATCTGATGGTACCTGAGTAGGCGATATCTTCAAAAACATATAATCATCTTTCTTGAATTCCAAAGGTCTACGGTGCATATCTACCTAATGCTTCTGCTTGTCCTGTGTTGCACGCAGGTGGCTCTGAATCTGCTTCACTTTTTCCACTGTCTATGTCACCAACTCTGGACCAAGTATCTGACGCTCTCCCATGTCACTCCAACATACCGGCGACCTGCACTTTCTGCCATATAGTGCCTTATAAGGTGCCATCTGTATGCTTGCTTGGTAAGTGTCATTGTAAGAGAATTCTACCAAGTGTAGATGGTCCTCCCAAGATCCTCAAAAGTCGATCATGCACGCTCTCAATATATCCTCTAGTATCTGAATCGTGCGTTCTAACTGACCATCAGTCTGTGGATGATATATAGTGCTAAACTTGAGGCGAGTTCCTAGACTCTCCTGCATAGTCCGTCATAAATATGATATTAATCTGGAATCACGATCCGATACAATGCTGACAGGCACTCCATGTAGTCGTACTATCTACCTTATGTACATGTCAGCCAATATCTCCATGGATTGTCCAATTATAAAGGGCAAAAATATGCCGACTTAGTGAGTTGGTCCACGACAACCCAAACTGCATCCTTCCCGCTAGGGGTCCTCGAAAATCCTGTAACAAAGTCCATGGTAATGTGCTTCCACTTCTACTCAGGAATGGGAAGCGATTGCAATAGTCCTGTAGTTCTCTGATATTCAGCCTTGACTTACTGACAGACCAAATATCTCGCCACGAATCTCGCAATCTTTCTCTTCATCCCATGCCATCAGTAGTGTTGTCTCAAATCTTGGTAGATCTTCGTACCCCCGGGATGAATAGAATAAATCTCATCAACTCCTGGCGTAGCTCTCCACTTAAAATATATAGGCGATCTCCACACCTCAACATTCTGTCTTTGTGAATCCGAAGTCCCGTCTGCATGCCGGTCTCTGTCCTCTCTCGCAGTTATCGGAATCTCCCATCGGTAGGCAAGGCTGCCATGATCCTCTAGACTGGCCAATTGTTCATCCATGCCTGGTAATAAAACCTCTATCCCAAGCACCAAAAGATTCTCTAACAACTGGCGCTGAGTCACCAAGAAGTATGCCATGGACTTCCTGCTTAAGGCATCTGCTACAATATTTGCCTTGCCAGGGTGGTTCTGTAACTCGATATCATAGTCTGTCATCAACTCTAGCCAACGCCTCTATCTTATGTTGAGCTCGTTCTGATTGTAAACATACTTCAGACTTTTGTGATCTGTATAAACCTCAACCCGCTCTCTATAAAGGTAGTGCCGCCATAGCTTTAGTGCAAAAATCACCGTAGCTAGATGTAGATCATGTGTCGGGTAATTCTTCTCATGAACCCTCAGCTGTCTCGATGCAAAAAGTACACATTCTAGCCCTTTCCCAGATGCATCGCTATACACCACAAATCCTCAAGATCCAGAAGGAAGTGTCAAGATCGGTGTTGTCGTCAGATGCTTCTTTACCTCATCGAAAGCTGTCTGACACTCCTCAGTCCAGATAAACTCCTTGCCTTTATGCGTCAACCGCGTCATAGGCCCAGTGATCCTCAAGTAGTTTTTCATGAACCTCCGATAATATCCGACAAGTCTGATAAAACTTCTAACCTCCATAACTGATGTAGGGGTAGGCCACGTCTCCACTGCGGCGATCTTCTCCGGGTCAACTGATAGCCCATCTTCTGTGATTATGTGACCAAGGAAAGGTGCCCTATCTAAGCAAAACTCACACTTGCTGAGCATGGTATACAGCCTCTCCTCCCTAAGCGTCTCTAACAAGATTCTGAGATGCTCCTCGTGCTTCCCCTGGCTATTGGAATAAACCAAAATATTGTCGATAAATACCACCACGAACTTATCCAAGTACTGGTTGAAAACCTTTTCATCAGGCTCATAAATATAGCTGGCACGTTGGTTAAACAAAATGGTATGACTAGAAACTCATAGTGCTCATACTTCATCCGAAAAACTGTCTTCAGAATGTCCTCCTTTCTCACCTTAATCTAATGATAGCCGTATCTGAGATCGATCTTCGAGAATACACATGCACCTCTCAACTGATCAAATAAATTATCGATGGGCGGCAAAGGGTACTTGTTCTTTATCGTTACATCATTTATCGTCCTGTAATTGATACACAAACGTACCGTCCCATCCTTCTTCGGCACAAATAAGATGGGCGCTCCCCATGGAGAAACAATAGCCTGAATCAAACCCTTGTCTAAGGGATCATCTACTTGGACATTCAACTCAACCAACTCTTTCGGTGCTAGTTTGTAGACGAAAAAAGTAACTGGCTCAGCTCCGGAAGTCAACTCTATAGTAAACTCTATCTCTCTGTCAGGTGGCAGGCTCGGATGATCCTCGGGAAACACATACTCAAACTGAAATATAATGCGGGGGTACATTAGTTCACCTTCTGTAATATGTATCGCTAAGGTAGGTTGTACACCATGCTCTCGGGCTCCCCGAAGAAACTTAAACTCAGGGTGATCTGGTAGTCTAAATATAACGCATCCACGACGACAATCTAGCATCGCATAGTATTGGCTCAACCAATCCATGCCTAGGACAATGTCATAGTCGGGCATGGAGAAGACTAGAAATTGAGCACGAATCTCTCGCCCGCAAACAACTACTGAACAAGATCTACAAGTATCGCTAACCGATACTATTCTACCTCCTGTAAGAAGTCATGTTTAAGATCAGCGTTAAGGAATTAAACAGGATATAAATTCGCAAAAAAAAATCAAAATTGAGGTGTTATGTGAAGTACTCAACCATGTAGATGAGATCCTAATATATATTCTTAATTGCAGGCTCACTTGGCACAGTCAGGTAACCAAAAAGATTTAAATTGGACCTGCATGGGCCACCACAAAAACCATGTCACGCCCAAGTTCCAAATATAAGGAACTGAGCAACGTGGCATTAGTCAGCAGGTACACTTCGACGGGTATCCCAATCTAATGGACCCGATGGAGTGCACCTAAGCTGTAAAGTACAATGATATAACCCAAGATTTAAACATAAGCAATGTAACTAATCTCATCCACAAATATATGAATATGAAATACAGAGAAAAATAAGTCTAATAATGTGCAGAAAGAAAATAAGTCTGGAAATGTATCATAATAAAAATGGATAGAGTCCCACGGGGACAAATCCGCTAATACAAGTACTAAATGAAAGAAAAAAATAAGATAACTAGGACCGATATCGGCTAACTAGATAATGATACCGAACCCAAGGTAAAGTCACTACCAGTGATCAAGCAAAGTCCTCGGAAAGGATCTCGTCCTCTGCTACAAGTCCTGCACCTGGATATACACCCGGTACGTACTCCTCCGGGTAGTCCTCCTCACCTATGCATGGAAGGGAACTAGGTCCTCATAGGAATGTAACAAGGTACAAAAATAGCATGCCATAGTAAAACAGAAAGAAACAAGTGATACGCCGGTGTAATCTAGAATAACCACCTAAGTTAGACACAACTTGAAGAAAATATTCGATATGTGGGCTTTCTAAATATAAATCCGTAGCTCCAAGGCACAGAGACACACGGTGCGTACCCGTAGCTTCGAGCACAGAGTCACACAGTAAGTACTATGACTCCGGATACTGGATATCTACGTAAATAAGGATATATATATATATATATATATATATATATATATATATATATATATATATATATATATATATATATATATAGTGCATGCGAAGTAGCCCAAGCGTCTAGTAACTGTCTTTCCCTCCCGATGCGGTCAACGAGATGCATACGCAGCTTGCTGAGCATGAACCTCTATCTAACAGTCTCGTCATACAGAAGTAACTAGCACCAATCACGATCCTATAGTCATCACAGGTTCCGGTCATGCTGATACTATCAGGATACATGTAGTCTGGCACGATGACAGTGTCTGAATGTGTCCTAAGGTTTCGAAGTAACCAAGTAGGTACATAAAGGTTTGAGAAACATTAAGCAATTGATACTACATGTTACCAATGAACGTCTACACCCATATATGACATGGACGCTAAGTAACAATTTTGATCCAAAGCGCACACAATGTATAGATGAAATAAATAAGTAAAATTAGAACTGAGTTACAAAATGGCAAGGTACACTTGCCTGGATCAGGATACTGAAGGCAGGGCTCTGGTATAATGTCCAAGTCTGAGGATCCCAAAGTACCTGTCACTACCACATCCTGAAGATAGGGGTATTTTTAACTTTTTATATATTATTGATATTTTGGTAGTTATTTTTAAAATAATTGCATGATATGTGTATTTATATTATATTATATACAGTGTTCTTAATGTTTGAGCTAGTAGACTTGACCTAGAAGCCCACTAGATGAACACCTGACCGAATGATAGGATTATGAATTTAATTTGTATTATTCAGGATTTAATTTTTTAAGGTTTTAATTTATTACCGTGATTGTTACACCCTACCGTTGTTGTAGTATTCGGAGCCCAGCCTTAGCCCATAATTTTTAACAAGTTGTTGCATTCTAGACTTGATACGCCAATTTAGGCGTTGGACTTTTCCATCACTCAAAATCATAATCCCTTGTACTCTAATTTAATTGCACAATTTTCCGTATCCAAAATCTATTATTTAATCTTGTGTCACGCACCAGTGTCGTAGCCATCATTTTTGAGACACCAACTCAACCCGTTTAGCCGGACCAATTAAAGGGTCCAAGACTGACACCAAGCCTACATCTTTCAAGACCTTTGTGTAACTCATAATTATGCTCCCTTGTGCTTCATTTTAGCCGCACAATTTTCGTCACGGACGTTTATTTAATTTCTAAATAAAATCCAACTTTGTATCGTTGTGCGTTCCAATCAAAATTGGAGACACAATCTCAACCCATTTTCGTGCAACCCAAATTAGGGTAATATCCTGTTCTGGGTTCTTCACTAATGATACTTGTGTCCCAACCTAATTTTAGCCCCATGTATTTCTAATTAATTTTAGAATACTGCTTGCATTTGTTTCTATTTAAATTGGGATAACAACTTTTACTAATCCAATTTGAACCCAATTTAATCTAAATACCCTATTCATTAAGCCCATACAAAACACACAATACCCCATCACCCTATAAAACACCAAACACCAATTCCTCCACCAATTTTTCATTATTTCATGTATCTGTGCAAATACCCAAATTTAAGGGGGCTTATTTACAAATGTTGCATTAGGTGTCAACACCCCATTGGTTCAAACCAAATGGAGAAGCCCTAATATTTGACTAGTCAACCCAACCCTCTCCTTGCATGAATGCTTTCCCTCATGTCAAATCCTGGCCACCCATTCAAAATGGGGCTCATCATCACCACACATTCAAACTCACATCTCCTATTTCATGTCTCTTCATGCACCCTTTTCCAAGAATGCCCTAATCCCCAAACCTAGAAAACCCTACCCCTTTCTCTCTCCTTCCTCCTCACAAACCCAACCGTTGTAATTTTTTCCCATTTTCTTTTCTCTTCTTCCCTTCTTCTTCTTCTTCTTCTTCTTCTTCTTTTTTTAAAAAAAAAGAGGAAAAGAAAACCAACTCCACCACTATCACCCGATCCCAGCCACCGGTCCGACCCGACCCCGGCGGTCGACCCGCTCCTCCTCCCATCGACAACCTCCCCGCAACCTCCTGCTGCAACCTCCCCCCCGGCCTCTACTCCGGCAGATTCCCCACGAGCCGCAGCCGCCTCCCTGCTCCGGCCAAGACTTCCCCTGACCGGTCCGGCCATCTCCCCTCGACCACCCGCTTCATCCTTTCACCGACCATCTCCCCTCGAGCTCCACCACCTGATGCTCCCCGACCCCGCTCCACCTCCGGCCAGCTCCTTCTCCGGCGAGCCATATTCAGCAGCAACCATCAGCCGGACTAGACGAGCAGCAACCATCAGCCGTACTCGACGAGCAGCAACCATCAGCCCTACACCATCTCGACCAGCCTCCTCCACCAGGTCCCCCACTCATCGTCATCTTCGTCATCGTCTTCGTCGTCATCTTCTTTGTCATCATCGTCGCCTTCGTCTTCTTCGTCGTCGTCGTCGTGGACACAGTCGTCATCCTCGTCGTCATCGTGCACGCACACAAGTTCGGTTCTCCCCTCTCGCGTATACGTACGCATGTACGTATTTGGTGTATGGGTGTATGCATGTATGTATGTAGTATATGTATGATTCGTATGTATAAAAATATACATATATATAGTATATTTTCAAATTAGTATATATATTCAATAAAATATGTTAGTATGTATGTATTGATATATATATATATATATATATATATATACATATATACATATATACATATATATACAGGTATATAGTATATGTATATTTTAACTAGTATATGTATATATATATATATATATATATATATATATATATATATATATATATATATATATATATATATATATTCAGTATATGTATTCTTTCGTATACATAAATATTGGTTGTTGTATATATATAAATATGGGTACGTATATATAAACATATATATATATATATATATATATATATATATATATATATATATATATATATAGTATAAAATTCTATTTAGAATATATACACTTATACATATTTTTGTATGTAATTATTTGGTATGCACATATATATATATATATATATATATATTTAATTAATGATATATGCTAATTAATAAACATACTAGGCGACCCGAGTGTAATTACGGATACCCCGTATTTACATTAACCTGTGGCCCTGTAAATGTTAGAAGACTGGCATATGTACACTGACGTACTGGCAAGACCCGTATCACCGACTATTTGTCTTACACAGCATTTGCAGACGTGACACCCATGCAATCTGATGCACTCTTGACCTTTGTTGACCAGAATTATACCTTGTGTAGTCCTGAGTTCAGAGTATTTATGACTGTGTGTTAGTGTAATGTCTGATGCAATATTGTATGTTGTCTATAGGATTGTTTGATTATTTAGACAAGACTTCAGAATCAGGTTATTGGTATTGCCAGCAGCAGGACCACAGGCGAGTACATTCTCTGACAGTTTCTATTATGTTGATTATCTCTATAACTCTTGTTGTATAGCGTACATGACTCTGACACTATTATTTACACGAGTTGGCATCATTGAGACCTGTCACGAGGAGTCGTGATTGAAATTTATCGTGCTAGCTGGGAGAAAACGGGGAAATATTAGTAGCTTATGTGATCATACCCAACTTTACATGCATCATAGCTCACCCATACCTCACGTCGGTGCAGCCTTACCATTACATGCCTCGCTATTACATGTGGTTAGCCTGACTATTACTCGCATCATAGATATCCGGATGGTTAGCCTGACCTCAAGGATGATCGCTAACCAATGTAATGAGTCTTATCAGTCCCAAGCCGATCACATAATATGCTGATGTTTCACACACTTAGTTAGATGATTCCTGACATGTTTCTCTAGTATTTTGATATAACATTCCTTATGTTCTAGTCATGATTCTAGTATTCACATATATACCAGTTCATTGTTCTTGCGTGCACTTGTATTTCTATTTCACTGCTTGATGTACATTGATGATGACATGCTCCAGTATCCTTTTATTCCAGTATTTCTATTTCCAGTATATCCATGCTCGTCAATATTTCCTATTGCCAGTATTCATATCTGTCTTGTATTTCTTTATATTGTGTTATAGTTTTTGTCAATATATGTGGAACTGCTGTTAGAGGTGTATTTCATTCCAATCCTGACTGAATATTTTTTCCAGACTGTGACATAGAGGACTTATTTCCAGCATACTTGGAGATTGGATGTTATTGATTGCAGGTTAGACTATTTATTGTGTTTAGACTTGTCTTGTATTTCATTGCTTGCTTCGATATCTTATCGTGCTTTATTTTCCGTGATTGAGTATATTCCGTATTATATAGTGATATTTGTGCCTCCTTATAGAGTTGGATATTCATGTGAGATTGATTAGATAGTTACATGACCTAGACAATGTTCTACTGCCGATGTTGCGGCGTAGGCTGGACGTACCCACGCTCTCGTGCCCCTATTCCGGGTGCGGGTCGTGACACATTTTTAGTGGTGGCCCATGCATGTCAGACTTCGCAAGTTGTGCGATGTCGTGGTAGTGCGATGTCTTAGTTGCACTACTGCGTGCCTGCTATAGAATATAGGACATAGGATACTAGGATGAGAGAGGATACTCAATCAAAAATTTTTTTGAGAGATTCCTGTGACGACCCCTTGAGAATCTTATTATAATTTTTAATTTAAATATTTTTCCTTGTTTCCGTCCACTCTCGCTTGTTGTTATTGAACTTGATTCTTGTTGATCAGTTATTAAATTAAAATCTTGGTATCATTGTTGAGTTTGATTCTTGTTGACCAGTTATTAAATTTAATTCTTGGTATCGTTGTTGAGTTGATTTCATATCGAGATGAATTTTACAGGCTAAAATTTACGGTATCATCTGATGACATATATTAATGAGGACAGTGAGAAAGGTAAAATATCTACTTTTGTTATGGAACCTAGAGTTTATCGCAGCCATATTAGCTGTCGTGACGAGAACGTAGGAACCTAACTTGGATGTACATACTTTAGTTATGAAATTTAGAATTTCTCACAGCCATACCGGTTGGCGTGGCAAAGATTCTAGATGACATGATTATAGAGTTGTATACCTTAGTTACGGAACCTGTCGTTTATTGCATCTATGCTTACTGGCGTGGCAAGGATTCTGAGTGTCATGATTTTGGACAGACGTGTATGATTATCAGGTTGTATCTTAAATTGGTTCTTAAAGTATTATCTCAATACTTATCTATTTTCATTATTACTGGACTTTGTTCCATTATTTCCTTTGCTAGCAGTAGCAATACCATCAGTCCTTAATCTAGTTCTTTTTTGAGCTTCTTTTCTTTGAGGATTCCTTGTTAGTACGATAATTAGTGACTTGCAATTTTGTCTGTGTCTTAGTGTTGACTGAGTGTGACTTATGAGTTTGTAAGTGTTTCTTAGTTGGACATGTGAGCAATAGGCATTAATCTAGAGACATCCATAGCATAGTACCTTGTAGCAATAGTTCTATGATAGGCATTATTATAGTTTGTATTGGCACTATAGATAGAAGGAGAAAAGAGTATCAGTGATGGTTCCAAGAGTTAGTATCAGGGCCAGCATATCCATCCTGGATAGTCATAAATTTATGTAATTGGATGATCTATGTAAAAAATTAAGTATCAAGGAATTGTGTTAAAGATTAATGGAGCATGATGTTCAATTTGATGATTGATATTGGGTGTGTTAAGGGTAAAGAAATATATATGCATAAAGGGTTTTAATAAGATGTCATAAGTAGAGAAATATCAAGATTGGTAATGAAAGTTATGAATTGTATCACAAATTAGTTTAACATGCTGTAAAAGGTTTAAGAGATATGCGTATACATAAATCGAGATATTGAACCATATACCTGCCTTTGAGAGTGAAGTGAAACATGAGAGTTATAACTAGTGCGAATGATCGTGAGTTCTAATAAGTGACTAGATGATCTAAATGATGAAGCTAGTATTACCATACCAAGAGTGCTAATATTTCTATATCGAGGATTAGTTGAGCAAGGTTCTAATAACAGTAAGTACTTTGTGTGTTAATAATTAGATTGGTGTATCAGTTAATATAGATAGAAAATCATTGGAGAAAATACGTGGGATGATAACTTTAATTATTGGGAGTAATATTATAAGTAATCCAGGCAGTACAAATTTTAGTACACAGTTGAGAGTTGTAGACAATTGGTGTATTTGTGTGTACCTTGAATATTAGAGACTGTGAGTATTTATATGTATACTTGTGGATTTAAAATTGAAGAGTGGAAATGAATTTTAATTTTTAAGAATTTTGAGGAGTTGAGATTTTATGTTATTAAAATGTTTGAGGTTTCAAATTCAATTCAATAAACATAGTCAAAGCTATAAAGATTTTTGGGAAGTGATTAAAATTCTATTTCGATATGTAAATATTTGACTTTTGAGGGAAGTATATGCATTTTATTTTAAATTGTTCAAGAAGTTAAACTTTGATGATGTTATTTTAAGGATAAAATTTTATGGTGGGTAAGAAGTATATATTAGTATATGAGTAGATGATATACATGTATAAGGATCTGTTGAGTTGAGCATGATTGAGATGGCACTGCAAACTGACTTGGGTGTCCATCTAGAGTAGTATTAGAGGGAGTAGTACTTAGTGTGCCATGTTGCACTTGGTGTGTACTTGAGTGATAAGAACAACTGGTATGAACAATTACAGTAGGTAAGAGAGTTAGCAGTGGGTGTGCTTGTAGTAGAACAATGGTACCTAAAGGGATAGAGGTATCAAACTTTGGATGCATTATTCAGCCGATGATTATGTTAAGAGGTCCTTGGTATCAGATTTTGGTATTAATAGACAGATATGTGTAATATAGATGTATCCATGGATATCTTATGGACTAATGATTAGATGAGATGGGTATCAGTGTATAGGGACAGGAAATTTATGAATAAATGTGCCAGAGTTAAGTATATGAAAGAGGTTGAAGATGTCCCAGTAATGGGTTAGAATACTGTATTCTGTTCTTTCCTTCTGTTCCTTTTTCCGTCTGTTTGATTGATTGCTCGATCCCTTAGTACCGTAGCATGTATCAATGATTCTCTTGCTAGAATATAGCTATTAGTACACCCCGATAGAGACTGCAATACCATGACAAAAGACACCATAACCATACATATTTTCCTTAGATTGCATTTTGTATGATTGTAGGTAGGATTTTTCTTAGACCTTGATTATTGGGGGTTTGACCATAGTAAAGATTAATGAAGAGGTTATGACTTGACAAGGAGAGACAAGATGCTTAAAATTTTGAGGACAAGCATTAATTTAAATAAAGAGATAAGAATTTAACATGGCAGAATTGATGATTTATTAATTTTAGGAAGATTATGATATAATTGAAATTATTATTAAAATTTAAGGAAATTAAGGAGATTATTATTATATTTATTTGATTACAAGATATGAATTTAAAAATTTATATTATGAATGTTGCATTTGAAGATTCCATAAGTATCGCATTGTTGAGTATTTTGTGGAAAAAGAAATCAAGGAATAAGATCATTAATGGATTAGTGTTTGAATTCAATTTTCGGGATGAGAATTTAGATTTTATAAATATACATCGATTGGATTTATGGATTAGTATTTTTAGATGGGATTTCTTAATTTATAAAAGTGTACATTGATTAATTTTAAATTAGAGGATTGGATATCAAATTTTGAGTATTTAGATATGAACTTAAAATTTTGGAGGAGATTGTGATAAGAATTGAATTTGATTCTTAATTTAAGAATTTTTTTAGGAATATGATATTCATAGAATTTTGAGAAATTTAGTGAAATAATAATATGGATTTACTTTATGATTATAGGGTTGATGAATTTAAATTTTGATGAAAAATATATATAATGAGTAATACTACTATTGAGGATCTTAAATTTCGAGGACGAAATTCTTTTAAGGAGGGTAGACTTGTCACTACCACATCCTGAAAATAAGGGTATTTTTGACTTTTTATATATTATTGATATTGTGGTAGTTATTTTTAAAATAATTGTATGATATGTGTATTTATATTATATTATATACAGTGTTCTTAATGTTTGAGCTAGTAGACTTGACCTAGAAGCCCACTAGATGAACACCTGACCGAATGATAGGATTATGAATTTAATTTGTATTATTCAGGATTTAATTTTTTGAGGTTGTAATTTATTACCGTAATTGTTACACCCTACCGTTGTTGCAGTATTCGGAGCCCAGCCTTAGCCCATAATATCCAACAAGTTATTGCATTCTAGACTTGACACGCCAATTTAGACGCTGGACTTTTCCACCACTCAAAAATCATAATCCCTTGTGCTCTCATTTAATTGCACAATTTCCTGTATCTAAAATCTATTATTTAATCTTATGTCGCGCACCTGTGTCGTTGCCATCATTTTTGAGACACCAACTCAACCCGTTTAGCCGGACCATTTAAAGGGTCCAAGACTGACACCAAGCCTACATCTTTCATGACCTTTGTGTAACTCATAATTATGCTCCCTTGTGCTTCATTTTAGTCGCACAATATTCGTCGCAGACGTTTATTTAATTTCTAAATAAAATCTAACTTTGTATCATTGTGCGTTCCAATCGAAATTGGAGACACAATCTAAACCCATTTCGTACAACCCAAATTAGGGTAATATTCTGTTCTGAGTCTTTTTCACTAATAATACTTTTGTCCCAATCTAATTTTAGCCCCATGTATTTCTAATTAATTTTAGAACATCGCTTGCATTTGTTTCTAATTAAATTGGGGATACCAAATTTGACTAATCCAATTTTAACCCAATTTAATCCAAATACCCTATTCATTAAGCCAATACAAAACACACAACACCCCCTCACCCTACAAAACACCAAACACCAATTCCTCCACCAATTTTTCATTATTTCACGTGTCTGTGCAAATACCCAAATTTAAGGGGGCTTATTTGCAAATATTGCATTAGGTGTCAATACCCCATTGGTTCAAACCAAATGGAGAAGCCCTAATATTTGACTAGTCAACCCAACCCTCTCCTTGCATGAATGATTTCCATCATGTCAAATCCTGGCCACCCATTCAAAATGGGGCTCATCATCACCACACATTCCACCCACCTCTCCTATTTAATGTCTCTTCATGCACCCATTCCCAAGCATGCCCTAATCCCCAAACCTAGAAAACCCCACCCCCTTTCTCTCTCCTCCCTCCTCACAAACCCAACCGTAGCAAAAATTTTCTATTTCCTTTTCTCTTTTTCCCTTCTTCTTCTTCTTCTTCTTCTTCTTCTTCTTCTCCTCCTTCTTTTAAAAAAAAGGAGAAGAAAACCCACTCCACCACTATCACCCGATCTCGGCCACCCGTCCGACCCGACCCCAGCGGTCGACCCGATCCTTCTCCCGTCGACAACCTCCCCGTGACCTCCTGCTGCAACCCTCCTGGCCTCTACTCTGGCAGATTCCCCACGAGCCACAGTCGTCTCCCTACTCCGGCCAAGACTTCCCCCGACCGGTCTGGCCATCTCCCCTCGACCACCCGCTTCATCCTTCCACCGGCCATCTTTCCTCGAGCTCCCCCGCCTGAAGCTCCCCGACCCCGCTCCACCCCTGGCCAACTCCTTCTCCGGTGAGCCATATTCAGTAGCAACCATCAGCCGGACTCGACGAGCAGCAACCATCAGCCGAACTCGACGAGCAGTAACCATCAGCCCTACACCACCTCGACCAGCCTCCTCTACCAGGACCACGACTCGTCGTCATCTTTGTCATCGTCTTTGTCGTCATCTTCGTCGTCATCATCGTCTTCTTCGTCTTCGTCGTCATCGTGGACACCGTCGTCATCCCCGTCGTCGTCGTGCACGCACACAGGTTCGGTTCTCCCCCCTCGCGTACATGTACGCGTGTATGTATTTGGTATATAGGTGTATGCATGTATGTATGTAGTATATGTATTAGTATATGTATAATTCGTATGTATACAAATATACATATATATATAGTATATTTTTTTAATTAGTATATACGTATTCAATAAAATATGTTAGTATGTATGTATGTATTGATATATATATATATATACATATATATACAGGTATATAGTATATGTATTAAATTGGTACATACATATATATATATATATATATATATATATATATATATATATATATATATATATATATATATATATATATATATTTAGTATATTTATATTTTCACTGGTATATGTATATATATATTCAGTATACGTATTCTTTCGTATACATAAATATATATATATATATATATATATATATAGTATATGTATATTTTCACTGGTATATGTATATATATATTCAGTATACGTATTCTTTCGTATACATAAATATTGGTTGTTGTATATATATAAATATGTGGAACATATATATAAACATATATATATAGTATAAAATTCTATTTAGAGTATATACACTTATACATATTTTTGTATGTAATTATTTGGTATGCACATATATATATATATATATATATATATATATATATATATATATATATAATATATATATATATATATATATAATTAATGATATATGCTAATTGATAAACGTACTAGGCGACCCGAGTGTAATTACGGATACCCCGTATTTACATTAACCTGTGGCCCTGTAAATGTTAGAAGACTGCCATATGTACACTAACGTACTGGCAAGACCCGTATCACCGTCTGTCTGTCTTGTACAGCATTTTCAGACGCGACACCCATACAATCTGACGCACTCTTGACCTTAGTTGACCAGAATCATACCTAGCGTAGTCCTGAGTTCAGAGTATTTATGACTGTGTGTTAGTGTAATGTCTGATGCAATATTGTATGATGTCTATAGGATTGTTGGATTATTCATACAAGACTTCAGAATCAGGTTATTGGTATTGCCAGCAGCAGGACCACAGGCGAGTACATTCTCTGACCATTTCTATTATGTTGATTATCTCTATAACTCTTGTTGTATAGCGTACATGACTCTGACACTATTGTTTATACGAGTTAGCATTATTGAGACCTGTAACGAGGAGTCGTAATTGGAATTTATCGTACTAGCTGGGGGAAAACGGGGAAATATTAGTAGCTTATGTGATCATACCCAACTTTACATGCATCATAGCTCACACACACCTCACGTCGATGCAGCCTTACCATTACATGCCTCGCTGTTACATGTGGTTAGCCTGACTATTACTCGCATCATAGCTATTCGGATGGTTAGCCTGACCTCAAGGATGATCGTTAACCAATGTAATGAGTCTTATCAGTCCCAAGCCGATCACATGATATGCTGATGTTTCACACACTTAGTTAGAAGATTCCTGACATATTTTTCTAGTATTTTGATATAGCATTCTTTATGTTCTAGTCATGATTCTATGTTCTAGTCATGATTCTAGCATTCACATATATACCAGTTCATTATTCTTGCGTGCACTTGTATTTCTATTTTACTGCTAGATGTACATTGATGATGACATGCTCCAGTATCTATTTATTCTAGTATATCCATGCTCGTCAGTATTTCCTATTGCCAGTATTCATATTTGTCTTGTATTTCTTTACACTGTGTTATAGTTTTTGTCAATATATATAGAATTGTTGTTATAGGTGTATTTCGTTCCAATCCTGATTGGATATTTTTTCCAGACTGTGACATAGAGGACTTATTCCCAGCATACTTGGAGACTGGATGTTATTGATTGCAGGTTAGACTATTTATTGTGTTTAGACTTGTCTTGTATTTCATTGCTTGCTTCGATATCTCATCGTGCTTTATTTTCCGCAATTGAGTAAATTCCGTATTATATAGTAATTAGAGTTGGATATTCATGTGAGATTGATTAGATAGTTACATGACGTAGACAACATTCTACCGCCGATGCTGCGACGTAGGCTGGACGTACCCACTCTCTCGTGCCCCTATACCGGGTGCGGGTCGAGACAGTACCTAGAGATGATATATAAATTAATTAATAATCTAGCCCAAAACTATCCAAAATAAGGGATGACATCATGAACTAACATAGGTTTTTGTCTTAGTTACAAAACTCACGTCTAAGGTACTAAATAGTGGGTTGACCAAAGTTGACTAGAAAAATGTTGCATTAAGTACGAAATCCCCAAATTGCATAACGTCCTCAAATAATATCCTCAAATACTAGTATTCATCAAGTATGATTTCGGTCATCTATAAATAATGTTCATCCTCGACCATACCATCATCACTACTAAATAAAATTACATTGGTACAACACCATCGAGTCTATACATACAAAAGTACTCAAGTCTGAATTTATATTATAATCATGTCATGGTCCCAAACACTAAACCAATAATGCATATCATGTTTACATTCATTAAATATGTATTTAATTAAATATGGGCTAATAATTATCCCAATTTTCCTAACTCACAACAATGCTTATTAATATAAGACCTAGTATTCAAGAGTGGGGAAGAAGAAATGAATAATAATGAAATAGAAGATGTTACCAAGGGTGGCTGCGGGTGGTGGCAATGGTGGTGTTGCGGCTGCTGTCGGTGGTGGTGTTGATCGTGGTAGTGGTGCTCGTGTCGACAGTGGTGGTGGGGGTGGTGCTCAGTGGTGGTAATGGTATTGGTGCTCGGTGGGGGTGAGAATGGTGATGGAGGTGGCAGCGGTGGTTGATGGTGGTGGTGATACTGTGGTGGTGGTGGTGTCAACGGTGGTGACTGGGTGGTGGTGTCGACGGTGGGACTGTGGTGGTAGTCAGTGGTGATGGTGGTGGTGATGAGAATGGTGAGAAGGTAATGGTGATGGTAGTGGTGCTCGGTGGTGGTGATGGGGGTAGTGCTCGGTGGTGATGGTGTCATAAGGTGGTGGCAGTGGTGGTGAGGTCGTGGTGGTGGTGGTGGTGGTGGTGTTGGTAGCAGCTGACGGTGGTGGCAATGGTGGTAGTGGCGTGATAAAGGTGGTAGTGGTTATTGCTGTGGTGGTGGTGTCGACTAGGGTGGTGGTGTCATGGGGTGGTGGCAGTGGTGGTGAGGTTGTGGTAGTAGTGGTGTTGGTGGCTGCTGATGGTGGTGGTATCGACTGGGGTATGATGAGAATGGTGTTGGTGGTTGTGGTGATGGTGGTGTTGAGGTCGTAGTGGTGGTGTTGGCCGGAGGGTGTACAAGAAGAAGAAGTTGAAGAAAAAAATGAGAAAAAAAAGAAGAATGAAGAAGTAGAAGAAGAAGAAGAAGAAGAAGAAGAAGAAGAAGAAGGGTAATGAAGAATGAGGTTCGACTGTGAGAGGGAGGTGAGAAGAGATAGTGAGGTGGGTAAAAAATAGGATTCCTAGGGATTAGGGCTAGCACATGGGGATGGGTGTGTGTGTGTTAAAATAGGGAGAATGGGTGGTTGTGATAGGGGGAGATTAAATCAAGGGCTAGGATTTAGCATGAGTGAATAGTACAATAAAAGGGTGAGAGAGAGAGAGAGAGAGAGAGAGGGTGAGCGGTTATATGAGGATAGGGGTTTCTTCATTTGATTTGCACCAATAGGAGTTTGACACCTAGAAACCCCTTTGCATTTGAGTTCCTTAAAATTCGGAGTTTACAAATGAATGAGAAAGAGTGAGGATTTGATGTGGAAAATTGGTGTTTGATCTTTTGTAGGATAGAGAGTGTGTTGGGTATTTTTTATGAGCCTAATGATTGGGTGTGAGGGTTTAGTTGGGGTTAAGTTCAGTCGGTTTCACCAATTTAAATAATAGTTGTGTCATAGGTGCTCTTAAATAAAATGGGAGTACATGGGGTCTCAATTTTGAGTGACACAAATATCATGGACGGTGTAGGCTTGGTGTTAGTCTTGGATCCTTTAATTGGTTAGATAAAACGGGTTGAGTTTGTGTCCCCAAATCGATGACAAGTACATAGGTACAAGGCATAGGATTAAAGAATTGATTTTTTGACTGTAAGGTTGTGTAATTAAAATAGAGCACAAGGGAGTATGTTTATGAGTGACAGAAATATCCAGTGCCTAGATTGGCTCTTCAGGTCAAGAGTGCAAAGATTTGTTAGAAAGTAAAGGCTATCGTTGTGCTCCAATTATTGTAGCAATGGTAAGGTCCACCAAGAGTTTAGAATTAAAGAACTAGTCTACATAATCCCTAATTTCTAATCCTTAATCAACCTGAAGCTAAACTATAATTTTCACCATACCAAGTCTACCAAAAAAAATTGTTGAGGGGGCTTACACTTTCTAAAATAGCCCTTTCCTAATCCTATTCATAATTGGATGGAGAGGGACATTTTGGACCATGCACATAACTTGGGAAAGGGTGAAGGAGGCCGGCCACTATTAGAGGGGGCTCTCATCTGTCTCTCCTCTCATTTGCATGCATTTATATCTAGAAATTAGATCTCCAATTTTCTATAATTCCCTCCATTAAATTCTTACTCAATTCACCTCAAATTTTCCCTCTCATTCTTATTCCACAAGGAATTTGGAGCTTAGATAAGCAAGGAGCACAAGGAGAAGGAGTTTGGGTGGAGAGATCGTGTCTGGATCATGTCTACTTTGGTTTTTATTGGGAATCCATCTCCCAATTGGTAATTTCTGAAATTTCTTTCTTTTCTAGCTTTCAAATTATGCATTTGACCAATAAGAATGACCCCATGGCCTAGGACTACCTATACGAACAAGTTCTAGGCTACTTGGATATGTATTATGAGTTCTATGTGGTGATTTATGTAAAAATTAGGAGAATTACGAGATTAACACATCAATATTGTGTCATGAGACCAATTAGACTTATATCGGGGTTATGGGACTAGGTACATGTCCACAAATTGATATGTATAGGTCGTATCATGGTATTTTGCGATATTGAGTGATACGGAACCCATTTTGGGTGTTTTGTATGAATACTCTTCAACACCTATTGTAATTAGTTATAATAGAGGTATTATTATACAATTGGTATGTTGGAAGAATTATTGAGGAGAATTGGAGTTTTTGGCTCGTTGTTTGGATGCGTATCATAGGTATCCTAAGCTTGCACTCTAGGTGTTTGTTTAATGTCTTTTGTATACATTTTTTATAAGGGTATATATTTATATGAGTGTTATATATATTATATATACATAAATAGTTATATGTGTGTATGTTTATATATATATATATATATATATATATATATATATATATATTAGATGTGTGGTATATTGAGGTACATAGAGGGACATATTGGGCTCGGGACTGTGTGAGTTGAGAAAAGTGTAACCATATGTAATATTATTTTAGTGAGCAAGTGATAGAGAAGTGTTGTGCACTAGAGGGTTAATCACAGCAATAGCAGAGAGGTGCACTTGGCACTGTGTTACAGGGACATATCGGGCTCGGGCAAGCAACCAAGGCAGTAGCAACAGGTTAGAGGCAAAGATGTACTGCTAGGCAATTGAGGAAATGGACATGCTGGATAGACCTATACATGGTCGAGATTGAGCAGTGGAGCACAACAACAGATAGGTGCAACAGAGGAAAAAAATTAGTGTGCACTGTGAGAGCTGTGTCAGTGTGTGTGTGTATAGGTATAAGTGCAATGAGAAGATCGGGCAGTTTGATGTCAGGTATGTGGGTGTGCTAAGTGTGGACGTGAACACTGCATTTTCACTTACAACAGTAGATAGTTATATACTAGATTGTATTTGGGGCCTGAGCATGATAGGAGTTCGGGTATCAGCTATCAGCGAATACACTGAAGTTAATCAAGGGTTATGCACAGTTATTGATTCAGTTCGGGTGATATCTGCAGATTTCAGTCGTGTTTTATTATAGGAAGTATGGGGAAATGACATCTAACAATCCATCCTTTATGAAAATGTATCATGTATCAGTTTTACATGTATCAGCCATTCCCTTTATTTATTCTTTTATTCCCTGTTTAGTATTATCCACCATATTAGTTCACTTAAGTATTAATCACTTAGCCTCATTTAGTATCAACCTGTGTGCAGTTCAGTAGGAGTTTAGCATCAGTTCGTGAGATGATCAAATGGTGTTTAGTTGATTCTATCCTAGAGTATCAGTCGATATTTAAGTATCAACCAGCAGGTTGTATAAATGGGGAGGAGGATTCCTGTGAGTATTAGTTGGTAAGTGCCAATATGTATGTCTCTGTGTGTTTTAGACCTATGTGTCATGCATGTGTGAGTGAGGGAGGGTTGTTGTGAGTGGTTAGTTGAAGTATCTTAGTGTGAGAATGTCTCGGTTAAGTGTGGGGTTGTTGTTACAGCAGTATGGAGTTGGGGGAGAGTTTAACTTGTGTTCAGATCAGATGAAGAGTTCATGCTCAGTTGCACTGAACTGTAAGGGGTGTACCTGTATGGGGTAAACTGGGTTCAGAGGGTGGTGCAGTCCAGTCTTGGACTGATGAGCAAGCCAAACGATGATAGTTCATTTCAGGTGATGCAGTGGAAGTTATTTTGATGGCAATTATTATTAGTAGATATGAAGCAAAGGTTGTGGATATTAGTTCATAGAAGCATTAAGGAGGATTCAGGAGGGGTTGTATCCAAGCATGAAGTTCAAGTGTCAACATGAGGTAGATACTAATTAGAAATGTGGATGTGTCTTAGTATAGGAGTGGAGTACCAGTGAAGTGCTCATGAGTGTATCCTAGTGTAGTAGGAAGAGTAAGGTATCACTAGTGTCAGTGCTAGCTAAGGTATTAATTAGCTAATACAATTATACACACTAAGTTATTCTAATATAGATTACTAACTAATTATTAGCTAGTATTTATAGATACGCTAGTAATATAGCTAGTACAATTGGTATATATTGGTTATGAACCTAGGAAACTAGATATGACCTAGTATTATCTAGTAACTATTAGTATGGACTAGTAATCACCCTAGAAGATAGTTATGGACCCAGGAATGTCTTAGAATCATATTAGTGCATTCTTAGACTCTTTTCTCTTTCTTTCACCATTTGACATAATATTTCCTAAATAGGTCTGTGTGACACCAGCTTGGGCATCGAGAGACACCCTTTGCTCAGGACCAGAGATGAGTACATCTCTCTGTTACTTTTTATTTCATAATAGTGTATATATCACATATTCTAGAACTGTATACTTGATTTTGACACAGTGGTTACACAGATTGGTACTATATAGATCATGTAAGGAGATGTTATCCCTTATCGTATTCAGCTGATACTCCTTCACATGTATTTTATCGTGTGTATCGGTTATTAATTTTATGTACTTTGTGTTCACACACTGCTCGTGTTCAGTATGCCCATATTCGTGTTCGTAATGTGTCATAATTGGATCCATTGGTATTGGTTAGGGACGGGGGAGTAGAAGTTGGTTATGTGATCAAACCCAAGTGTAATCGTGTACATGTCGATTACATATCACACGTGTAATCAATTTACTATATTGTATTCGTGTTCAACCCAAATCGATCACATAATGAACTTGTACTCTATGGCACATTAGATAGTTTTATCTGTTCTTTTACTTGTAGTTATTCTATTGCATGTTCTTCATTCCAGTATATTACATGTTCATTCTAGTTTACTCCATTTCTTATGGCTAGTTATCATGTATTCTTTTCTATTATCTATTATATATGCTCGATTATGTATTTGGAACTACTTTCAGAGGTATGTATTTCGCTCTAATCCTGACTGGATATATTTTTTAGATGATTGGCCTATAGACCAGTGTTCCACCTATTACGGGCCGCAGGACGGCGTACCATTAGAGGATACTCCTTTAGAGCAAGAGGACCTAGTACTAGAGGCTGAGAAGGCTTAGACTTGTTGTTTGGATTATATTAGAGTCTATTGAGGTTCTTTGCATGTATATATATTATTTTGGACTTATGGATATATTGTAACTCTTTTCCGTCGTTATTCCACATTGTGCTTTATCTTTCTTAGTTTGACATTGTGATTTAGTATATTTTATCATTATCATATACCATATTGTTCCTCTATTTGGAGTTGAGATGACATTGACATGTACCTTTTTCAAATTGTATGAGATGTTAGATAATAGGTTGAATAGACAGCGTTCTACCGTTGATGTTGCGGAATAGGCTGGGTATTGCTCACTACTCGTGCCCTTATTCTGGGTGTACGTCGTGACAGTTTCTTCACAGGATATCTTGCGAAGGTTGATTACAAGAGGCTCTACGGCTTTCTTGTGAATCTTGACGATGAGGGGCACAGGAGTGTTGGTGGCACGTCCTTTCACATGGATCATCAAGGGTCCGTCAAAAAGAAGTCTACTTCGGCTTTGTCATCAGCTCAATGTACCCTTCCTCTTGGTGCGTCCATCTATATAGTACCAAATTAGAGTAGTTGGCTTCAACATCTTTGAAGGGGTGACGACTCCTTTACTATCAACGTATTTCAGGCACTGATGAAGGGTTGATGGTACAATTATGTGTTCATGTATCCAAGGATGCCCTAGTAAGGCATTGTAGGATACATCTACGTCAATGATGTAGCAAGCGACCTTATTTCGCAGATTACCTATCTGACATTTTAGACGGATCTTGTCCAAGGGATAGCTTCTTTTTGCATTGAAGCCATTGATGATTGTATTGGTGGTAGACAGTCGGTGTCATGACCCGTACACGCATTCTCATGATAGAGACACAAGTACGTGGGTACGTCTAGCCTATACCGCAACATCGGTGGTAGAACACTGTTTGGGGTAAATTATGCTATCTAGCAATAATGATCATCAAGACATATAATGCCATTAATAAAAAATAAATATTCAAACACAGAACTATAAGATAGAATAACGCACGAATATGATATGAGAAACTGAAGAGTCAAATACAACTCACAAGACAAAATAATATCCAATGAGTCATCAAATATAATAAAGAAATACTAATATCAAATGATGGAGACAAATCCAGTATAATAAACCTATCTACTGAGCTACAGGTAATGGGTCATCTGTCTCAACCGGGATGAGTCCCCCCTGAGCCAAAGTCTCTGGCTTTAAGCCAACTACGTCCTGAGGCCCGTAGTGAGTAGGATACCACTCCTCAGTATCATCTGAAAAAAATATATCCAGTCAAAAAAGGAGCAAAATACATCTCTAAAAGATGTTCAAAGAAATAATAAAAACTATGTAACAGTAAATAGAGAGCATTAACAGGAGAAACAGAGCATGGTAGGAAAATACTGGAAAAGAAATTGCGGGAAGTACATACAAGAGATACAACCATCATATATGTGATCAGCTTGGGTACTACTCATGAACCACAGGCCTGCTAATCATACATGCGATTTATGATTAATAATATTCAAAAATAACAAGAACTCCAGGGGAATGATCACATATCTAGACTAATTACTCCCTGTCCCCGACTGGTATAGTGGATCCAACAATGGCGCGTTATGATATGAGATTCTATGAAAAGTCATGACTCTTTTTACGAATCGGTATCTATATTCATACAAGAACAACGGGCTCGCACAAGAGATATGCCAAGAACTACCGGAAATAATATATCATAACGGGATCCAAGAATACCAATCTGTGTAACCAAGTTTCAGGAAAGTCAAGGATATCTACACTAAATACTAGAAACATAGAGGATATCATAAATGGAAAACTCTCAGAGAATGTACTTGCCTGAAATTCGGTGAACAGTATCAATGATGTCCAAAACGGAGCTTCGGAGACCTAAATATAGAATATTGCATCAATACAAGGTTTTAGAATGATAACAAGTTAAACTAGTCCAAATATAGGTCATAAAGCTATTTCTATGTCAAAACAGTCAAACTAGGTCAATACTAGGTCAAACTAAGCTATTTTTAGGTTGTATGAGTCCATCTCTAGGTTATTTGGTCCATACACTACTTAACTAGGCTGTATTAGCAATATTAGGATACCAGAGTATCAATACTATCACATATCTCAAGATACTCAAAATACTCTAATATAACTACCTATTAGTAATACTAATACTATACTAGCATTATAACACTACTTGACTTTGAGCCAAACATGATAATTAGCTACCCAATTGGTATGAGATACCAATACCCACCATTACCTTGGTATCACCAGGTAATACTAATCTAGTTAACACTTAGCTAATTAGCTAACTAGCTTAACATATGAACTGACACTAATAATCATAACTTTTCTCTATTACAACTAATTGATAAGTACAACTGATACTCTCATCAACTGTTACTAACTTATAATACCCTCAGATATCCTGATACCAAATTCCAATACCTGATATCATACCACCTTATTACTGATACACATGCCTCAAAAACTTCCTCATAAGTGACAATACACATGTGCAAGAGAACTGATTCTCTGCTATAACACTTACCTCCTACCATTGCTGCTATTACATGATGATATTGTTGTCCAAACAGTATGCTGCTTTTGTTGCTATCTTGTTCAACATGTACAACGACTCTGTACAGTAAAGCACCCCCTCTCTCGAGCAAAGTTCTGCTAGAACTTAATTACCCGACTGTCACACACTTGTGACAGTCCCACATGCACAGATCTGATTGTGCATCCTGCACAACCTTTCCCAACTTACCCGACCCGACTGTGTGTATCAGTTGGTACATCACCTATAGTCCTCACAGACCTCCCCCATCTCCTCCTTGTATTGATACACCAAGGCAGTCTCCCCTTATCATCAGTTGCATAAGCAATATGCAAGCACAATGACAGAATTCTCCTCTAGACAGTCCAATGACTGAATAATAATAACACATCAAAATATACCTAGTATAGATACATATATACCTATTAGAGATCATAAACTAAGACACACACACACACACACACACACATATATATATATATATATATATATATATATATATATATATATATATATATATATATATATATATATATATACTCAATATACATATATACATATCATAATATAAAGAACATGTGCGCATGCGCACGCGGTTAAAGAACAGGCGCACTCGCCTGGGCGCTCGCGTGTTCTTTACCGTGTAACATTACTTAACGTCTGAATAACATTCGGGTGTCAACACCGTACGCGGAGTTGTGTAACGTCACTAGAGATTGATATCGAAACCCTATATTTCTTCGTGCTGGCATTATCAAGTACGTCATACCACAGGACACCTGACACTATTCATGAGACAGAATCTTCCTAAGATATTCATGGTGATTTTGTATAGGTTACATGATTCGTGACATAGATATTGCATGTGCTTAGCTATCATTATGACTTGTTGACATGAGACGTGTGATTACATTGGGTGGGTAGAGTATTACCATATCAAAGGCTGATTATATTATATATATATATTGTTATCTGGAGGTATCTTAGACTCTGACATAGAGCTTTGGCACATGAACTGTCCCTTCGAGAAAATGCTGATATGGGTTTCCCCGACACGGAGCCTATAGTAGTCTCAGCCTGAGTATGATTAATGCTCTCATCTTGCATATCACTTAGCTGGTTATATAGTTCACCCTATTTATTCATTTACTATTATACTGCATTTATTTTGGCTTGAGTTATTTTGTACTTTGCTATGTCCCCTGAGGACCTGGATCCGAATTATGTTCCCAGGTTTAGCAGAGGAGATCTACCCCGAGGAGTACGGGACAGGAGAAGTCATTAGAGCAGTACCAGTACGGGAAGACGAGGTGATCGCCGAGGATTTCTCCTGAGTATTTGCTCTATCTATACTCAGTCTTTGCTATTATTAGACTCTTTATTTCCTGTCCATTGAGTTGATGTATCAAACTCATTATCGGGTTGTTCCTCGAGTTATGTTTTATTGAGACTTGATATTGCTTTATATTATGATATTATTGTATTTATTTTTGTGGATGAGATTAGTACCATTGCCCATATTGTTATTTTACAGCTTAAGTACACCCAGATGGGTCCATTAAATTGGGTTTGCCCATCGGTGCGTGCTATTGGCCATTGCCACGTGTCTAGTCCCTCAATATTTTGGGACTGGGGCGTGACATGGTTTTTGTGGTGGCCCATGCAGGTCTACGACTAAATTGCTTCGGTTTCAACTTAGAAACTGAGCAAGCCTGCGACAAGGATAGGATAAGATTTATGATCTTATCCACTTGCTTGAATCATTCTTGATCTTTATATCGGATTCGAATTATTTCCTTAACTTGCATCCTGCCTTGATTCCCCCATGCGCCTTTTATAGTTTATTTTGGATACAGAGTAATGGATTCACAAGCAAGCAACGAGACTCCCGCAGGAATGCCACAAGTTATAGTTGTCACCTACAACGATGAAGTAATACCAGTTGGTAGAGGACAATCATCTCAACAAAGCAATCAAGCAGATCAGCACTCTTCCAGCAGGCCCAATAACAGCAGAGGGCACTACCACAAGGACAAGGGCAAGCTTTTGCGATGACCTTGGAGGACGCGCAGACTCGTGGAGTAGCAAATGCGCGTAAGTTATTCATAGATATCTATTTCTAGTATTGCTTAGCACGTGCCTGTTAGTTCATGACCTTATCTCTAAACCTAGTATTTGAACTTATTAATAATTGATAAACCTAGTTTTTTAATACTGTAGTTTTCTTTGCTCTAACCAGATTTTATTCACTCTTGAATTACCTAATTTTTATTGTTTAGGGAAATATTTTATTCATTCCCTATGTGTTTTGTTTAACTCTCGTCCTTCGATTTATCTTTGATCAGGATTCTTTGATTGTGTCATGCTTCGAACAATGCTTGCAACCATGTCATCCTTTCTGATCGTTATGTCTTTGATTGTGAGGACGTAATCCTCTTAAGGGGGGTAGATTGTATACCCCCAGAATTTTCAGGAATTTAAAAATAAAATTTAGGAATTTTTCTGTAATTTTTCAGAAATTAAAATAAGTGTTCTTCTAAATTAAATAATTTTATGTAATTAAATAAATATTAAAATATTATGAAAATAATATTATTGGGTGTTAAATAATTAATTAGACATACGGTAATTTTTCTGGATTTTATTGGACCCCAGTACTATTTTTAAATACTAAAAACTAAGTTTTTAATTAAACCCCAATTAAACCAGACTGAACCAACCGGTTCAACCCTGAACCGATTTAAACCCTAAATTAGACCAAACCCCTAAACCATCCTTAGCGGGTCGGGTCAGACCCATACCCAAACCCGACCCGAAACCCGAACCCTTATTTACAGTTACGAATCCCTAACGCCGATCCCGATTTCTCCGGCAGCCGCCCGCGCCGCTCCATCTCCTGTAACCGCCTCCGTTCAGATCCCCCACCAGCCGACATTGCACCTCTCCCTCTCCCGGCCGTCCACCTCCGCTACCGGGTCTCCCTCCCTATAAAACCCGTACCCCGACTCCGCCTCCACCATCATCCACCAATACCACCGCCATCATCCTCCGACACCCCGCCCTCACAGCCACTACCGCCACTGACCCCCCCGACCCTCTGTCCTCCGCCAGAGCCCCAGCGATGCCTCCACTGCCTTCTCCGCCGACCCGAGCTCATCCACCGCCGAGATCCCGCTGCCAACCGCAGTAGCCACCGCAGTAACCGCCACCACGCCACGTTCTTCCGCGATAGCATATGTCAGTAAGCTACCTGCTTTTCCGTGCATGTAATTTCATGTACGTGGATCCATTTTTCATTCTGTCAAATCATACGCGTACCCTGCATGACCCTCTCGAACCCCATGCAACTAGTTCGGGGTATCGCATCCTGTGGCGATCGTAAACTGCGACGCAAAATCAGGAAAATAAAATCCCTTTTCTGAAAATTTAGAAATCGTCCCGAACTCCCCGGTTCACGACCATTTTACGCATAACCTGTTAATTATTTTTAAAATCCACCTGAATAATTAATTAGACCATATGACTAAGTTTTTAAACCCTATTTTAGTTTAATTTATTGAGCTGTAGTTTGTGATATTTTCGAGGGTGAAAATGACCAAAATATTGGTTATTTAAATACCATAATTTTCCCGGAACTGGGTATGCCCCGCTAAACGGGATGACTTAGTCGTGTGCGAACTTTACCAAAAAGTGTGCGCCGTTAATACGGACGTGTGGAATTTCGCAGAAGTTGATTTGGATGTGCGTGTACACCGAAATCAACGCGTATTCGTCGACAACACCCTATATCAGCCATGTTCTGAAACTCGTTGTAACTTCGTGTACGCTCGTCGTATCAAAATAAAACTTGTGCTATCAGGTTTGTAGCATTACGCTGGTCCTGTGACCCAAGTTTGATTCGATTCTGAGAACGTTGACAAAATCTCGTATCGTGGGCCCCACGGCTCCATTTGACGGGCGATTTTGTGATTGGCTCATCGGAATCCAGTTCTGGATATTCCGTTGGGTTCGTATCGTCATTCTGGACTTGTAGATACTAAGTTTGACGAATTTGGAGAAAATTATCTCTGGCATATTTTTTGGTACGAAGCGGGCCACATGTGGACCCCGCTTTGACCAGAAACTATCATTTTTGCCCCTGTGTCCAAATTGGACTTATGGATAGGCAATTATAGCTATTTGATATCTTTTGAACCTGATGGTAATATTTATTTCAGCAACCGGAAGAGTACCTACAAATCTCGCTGATACCAGAGCAGCAGTTGGAGTCCGAACCCCAGGCAAGTGTACCTTGCCAAACTTGTAGTACCTGCTTCATATTATTATCTTGATTTATTTATATGATGTATCTGCCTAACCTAGGACCGTGTGACATTACTTAACGTCCGAATAACATTCGAGTGTCAACACCGTACGCGGAGTTGTGTAACGTCACTAGAGATTGATATCGAAACCTTATATATCTTCGTGCTTGCATTATCAAGTACGTCATACCACAGGACACCTGATACTTTTCATGAGACAGAATCTTCCTGAGATATTCATGGTGATTCTGTATAGGTTGCATAATTTGTGACATAGATATTGCATGTGCTTAGCTATCATTATGACTTGTTGCATCAGTTAGAGGTCATGATCCTGCGTGACATGGACATGAGACGTCGTGGACATGAGACATGTGATTACATTGGGTGGGAAGAGTATTACCAAATCAAAGGTTGATTATATTATATATATATATTGTTATCTGGAGGTGTCTTAGACTCTGACACAGAGCTTTGGCACATGTACTGTCCCTTCGAGAAAATGCTGCTATGGGTTTCCCCGACACAGAGCCTATAGTAGTCTCAGCCTGAGTATGATTAATGCTCTCATCTTGCATATCACTTAGCTGGTTATATAGTTTATCCTATTGATTCATTTACTATTGTACTGCATTTATTTTGGCTTGAGTTATTTTGTACCTTGCTATGTCCCCTGAGGTCCTGGATACAGATTATGTCCCCAGGTTTAGCAGAGGAGATCTACCCCAAGGTGTACGTGATAGGAGCAGTCATTGGAGCAGTACCAGTACCAGAAGATGAGGTGATCGCCGAGGATTTCTCCTGAGTATCTGCTCTATCTATACTCAGTCTTTGCTGTTATTAGACTCTTTATTTTCTGTCCATTGAGTTGATGTATCAAACTCATTATCGGGTTGTTCCCCGAGTTATTTTTATTGAGACTTGATATTGCTTTATATTCTGATATTGTTGTATTTATTTCTGTGGATGAGATTAGTACCATTGCCCATATTATTATTTTACAACTGAAGTACACCCTTGTGGGTCCATTAAATTGGGTTTGCCCATCAGTGTGTGCGCCTTTGTCACGTGTCTAGTCCCTCGATATTTTGTGACTGGGGCGTGACACGTGCATATGCTGAAAAGTTACTGCTTTCAGTCTATGCGCACATAATTTTTGGGCTACCGCATGGTATTATCAACAGCATATAGTTGCAACCGTGTACACATATCACGGTAGAGTTACCACATGACATTAGTTGGGATGGGCTGTTGTTGAGATCCTGGATTGTACCCATATAATCAGGACAGTTTACACTCTTTTGTATACATGACTCGGTCAACTTGACACGTGGCAAGCACTAGCTATCAAGGAACGATCATATCGCAGGGAGACTCCTGGGAGCATTATCGCATAGAGAGTCTGCCGCATAAGGACCACGCCGCATGAAGGCTATGTTGTATGGAGAAGATGTTGCATAAAGCCTTGTTGTGTTAGAAACATATAGCACTACACAGTTGTATCTGACAGGAATAATTATGAGGTTGACGTAAGCACTAACGTCCATCGTTTGCACCAAATACGAGACACTCAGAGAAATAAATGATGTTAGTACCATTAATGTGGTGACTGACAGAAGTGACACCATTCGACCAACTTATATGCGCCTAAGATCTTTGTCTCATGCTTTTAGGCCTGTTGTCGGTGTCGATTAGGTGCAGACTTGAATTGGTGCCGCATGAACTACATGTCGCATATATGCCTTAAACTTTTTGTATTTATGCGGGTTGTAGTACGAGCACATGGATTTAGATTTTTTTTCTATGCTTCTACACCAACGAACAATATTGTTAGCAAAGCATCATCTTTTGGTATATGCAATATCTGAGAGATGAAGTGATGCATGTGTCCCCGAGGAGACCACAATCCGTCATAAGGGAGCATTGATTGAGTCTTGTACTTCGGAGTACAAACAACATTGTCCTATTTGAGAGGATATATCTGGGATACCCCCAGATTTGCCAGGTTCTCTTTGTTGTCAATAGAAGCAATACTAGATTCTAATACACGAAAAGCTTCTGAGTCAATTGTGTTGACTGCCACAGTTGGTTGTATGACGGAGGGTTGAGGGGTTGCTGCTTGAGGCACAATTTGTGGCCATTGTGATTGTCCACCCCCAGGGTTTACAGCTAAAAATTGATTGTCATCCATATCCTGATTTGAATTCCTTGCATGTGGTGGGGTTGGCGCAGCTGTAGCAGCATTTTATGCTATCAACAACCGATGCATGTTTTGCATCATTGCATACATGTCTCTGACCATGGCCTCAAGGGTATTGAAATGCTGGTCAGTATTTCTGGATGTAGTAGCATCAGGTTCATCATCGATTACATATACACTAACTTCCCTGTGGAGTGAGGGAGTAGTAGATTGGATTGTGTAGTTGGAATCTATACTATCTATTTCAGATTCATGTGGTATACTACCTTGAGGAAAGTTTGTATTGATGTATGCTTCGGACTCCAAAGACTGACTACTCCCCATCTAGGAGAGTTATCTCCTTCAGGAATGAGTTTTTCGATACATTCCTTCAAAAGATTCAACGAGTTGGTCGAATCTTCGTTTGCTAGTGGAGGTGCTTCGCCTTAAACGCCTTCCATTGTGGGTAGCCTCGATGCCATATAGACAGGGGCAATGGATAACTCCTCGTCTTCTTGTTGTTCACTCTGTTTTCCAGAACGATGTCTAGTTGACAAAGTATAATACAATTGGTCAAACACAGATCATTTTATGGATGGTTTAATTGCTTTTGAACAACATCAATTGATTACAATGTTGTAGCAATGATGCTTATTTGGAAGCGCCATTGTAGAAATAGAAGTTTTCTTTCCTTTACGTTTCTGAACAAGAACATTGCATAAATCTAAAGGAGGAAGGGAAGAAGGAGAAGGAGGCATATTCTGCCTCTGTACATTACATTCACATAATTTTGTGCGAAGGTCTTGAGCACCGTGTGCAGAATCCGGTTGGGTCGCATACAGTTTCCCATCTTTTGTGGGTATAATTTTTATTCACGGATGAGAATCTTTTTCTACTGCCCTCTTTTGTGCGCGTGAACAGAAGTCTGGGAATAAGGCTTTGAGATTCCCCATCTTCGAATTTTGTGGAGTTTGAAGGATTTCTTTTCTATGCTGGTTAAAAAAATTTGTGCGCGCACTCTTCCTTCTCCAAGAGTTGTTTTGGACTACAGAGTCCATGCAAGGGTTGCTTTGCACATTACACTGAATTTTGCAAACAGAAGTAGGGGAATGAGGCTTGCCTGTTTGGTTGGGAGCTACCCCATTGGCATCGTATTGAATTCCTCTGCCAAGGTGGTGACGGCTCGTACCAATTTTTTGTTGCAAGAAGTTTGCGATTTTCTTCCTTTGGTGAGTGCACTGGCTCGGCCAAGGATGTTGTCAAGGATGTTGTCCACTGAGTCATGGACTAGAATTAGTGAAGTAGGGCGGTCTACGAGTTGCTCCTCGTTGGCAGAATCCATCATTTTCTTTCCCTTATCATCAGTGACATCGAGATAAGAATAGCGGCTTTGGCAGCCAAGTCTTACAAACTTTCCTTGACTTGACCATCGGCAAGGGTTTGAGTATCCCCTAGAGAGCATCTCTTCATAGGCATGTTGGTCAAACTCGACGACCAACGTCTTCTGCCTTGTACCGATCAATGTCGTGTCTAGTTGAGCCACCACCTTCTCGTCTGTGGAAAAGGTTATCCCCAGCAGAGTCACCATTTTGTTTGCCATGAAAAATTTTGTACAAACTTTTATTACAAACTTTGAAAAGTACAAAAATCCTAGACAAGAATCTAAGTACAAAATTCTGGGAAAATAATAGCTATGGAGATCGGATATGTAATCGATCACTTTACACCTTGGACCACCAAACACACAAAGAATAAATGCTAAGTCTTAATCACAGGAGAAATTGACAGCAAGAAGGCTCTGGCAATGGGCGTTAAGACTTCCGTTCTGAGGAATAGCACTGATCCTCATATTTCTAGCTGTTTAGCACTTGATACCAACATGTCATACCCCGATCTCCCGCAGGCATATCGGCCGTTCCAGCTAGGCGAGAATCACCGCGCCAGCGCTCCCACGGAACGATCGCTTGACCCATCCGGGCGTGATGCCGCACGAACGTGAGCCACGCCCGTGCAAGGTCATGGTTCATTGGCTGGCGGTAAGAGTTCTAAGCCACAGAGTTGCACAAATTGTCCGAGTGCAGCGGAGTCATAAACGCATAGGCGATTGATAACAGGTTTACTGAGTCGACAATATAGCGGAAGCATTGAAACACAAGTTGAAGTAAAGCAACTCTTTATTGATATAAACAAGTGTTACAGGTGGCGTATAGTCGAGATTTCAAGTTGCTCAAGCCTCTCTCTTTGAAACAGTAAAAGCATGCCAAGTGGCTACAATTATGGAATGATTATACAGGCGTCAGGCAAGTTCCAACATTATGTCTTGTATATGTGCTTCAATTCCGGACGCACCGCTGCTTCGGAGTGATGTCCACGCCTTGGAACGTACGAAGGAGGCATCCGCACCGAACGAGGTTTTTTCGCACCCTGCAAACGATCTGGTGGGTTATCAGTACATTGAATGCACTGGTGGGGAGGCTACTCGCCCGCTCGACAAATCCAAACACGTAATACAGGTTTCGTACACCAACTATTAAGTTGTCTTTCTAGTTGCCTTAGGATCAGTTTTATGCAAATATTAAATAGCCTAACTCGTGTGGCAGTGCGCAGTGCGACATGAGAGAAAACACGGCAAGACTTACCAACTTACCATTTTACCTTCCCTGTCCAAGGCAAACATTGTTAATTCAAGCATGGGCAAGTATAAACATTCAGGGGCATTCATAATGAAAACCAAAGCAATAGCATATGCAACACGAGAGTCATTATATCCAGATCGTTCAGATGTTCAGTTGTTTCTTTTGACACGATGCAATGGCTCGCACGCGGATAGCCGCTAAGCGAGGATGACTTATCTATATGAACATGAGTTGCTGGCATAGCCATTAAGGACCGATCGCAGACGAAAATGGAACGCAATGAAAGTACAAGAGGCGCTACGAACCATCTCCTGCACACGATGATCACACATGAAGTAGTCCAAGGCCAAAATGGAATGCAACAAAAGTACACGATGCGCTACAAACCATCTCGCCTGCACACGATGGACTACACACGAGTTTCATTCAGATCGGATCGGCCCCAGTGTCCTGGTGACCGTCCGTAGAACTATACCTCATTTCCGAGTTGTCCACGATATGCACTATTTGGTCTTTCCAATTTTATTATTTCGCCAAGCAGGCAACACAAGTACGTGATTTATTTGCATAGGAACGGTATCATTATTTTACCAATCATTTCCATGCGATTCAGGCAACACGAGTACACGAGATACACGAGAACATGTGAACACGGATACACGAGCTACTTGAATCTTGATTCTTTGTTCAGTGAATGACTTGCTTTGATGCATTCCCCTGGTTCGGGGCTGCCTTGGGTGACCTAACGGTCCCGGATACTTTCTGGTTCGTTCATGCACGGAACGACTACTTAGTAGTCTTCCGAGGTTTTGGATGAAAATAAGGCAACATACAAGTCGACAAGCATGCAATTGTATAAACACAAGTATTCACGTTATCTCGGGCCCGAAGGTAAGCCGGGGAGTGAGATCATTAGGGGACTTCCCGAGCAACACGTTCTAGGGTAGCATGCGAGGGTCTGAACATATATATAAGCAATGTTTCATTTTTATATTCTAGCATAAGCAATATAAGTTGGGATTGATAGCTCGGTGCATTGGATTCTTATTAGCATACAGGGGGTGATTCATCTAGCGACTAGCATGAAACATTCATGTTTTATGTGTGCTGGCTAAGCAAAGACAAGTTTACCGTAGCCACCCACCTTAGCGATGATTCGCCTCGGTCGAGTGATACGCCAAGCGAGGCTCTGAAAGCCTAAGCTGAATTCCTGTATGGACAAGTCTGGATATCCTTTGCCTCAAACGAGTATTCTCGCCTGAGCAAAGTGGGTCAGGACATGCACTTTTGCCATTTGAATCGGCAGTCCACTTGAACGGAATGGGGTGTTACATCCTACCCAACTCAGAAAAAGTCTCGTCCTCAAGACTTACTGGGGACAAGCAGTACGTTTCAATCAATTTTGATTTAACGATACAAGGCTGAGGCAAACCTATATAAGTCGTTTGCTATTTTGTATGCGCACGTATGGATAACTGCTACCCATATTATACTTAGTGTATATACAACTTACGGTCAGCTCGACACGTGGCTACCTGTACGAGGAAGGCCTTGGTCATGGTAACAACTGTTTGTACATGTTTTTCGAGAATCATGGCATTAAACACACATAGTCTCTTTGAATTCATAACTGCCCACTATCTGTTAAAAATGAATAAGTACGCGTACATTTCTTCCTTAGCAAGGAGAAATGTTTGAGATGTGCATACTTTTTATGCCTGTTAGACTGCTACATAATTACTTTCCTTGGGAGAAGAAATATGGGTCATAATTGCCCTGACGTCATGGATATGATTACCTTGAATTCTACGAGATTCATCAGCCATTGGGCACATTCTTCAATGAAAGTAAAGACTTCCATAATTTATGTTGGAGAAAAACAACTTATTGGTACTTTTGTTAAGGAGAGACACTTGCGTACTTTTATTGAGGAGAGACACTCATGCGTACTTTTTCTCCTCTGAAGGATAAATGTATGTATACTTTTATTTGTTGAACAACAATCTGGACCGCCATGTGGTATCTCCTCGATCAGAGTGTGAAGATATTGGCATTAAATGAGTATGATTTCCTTTATTCTCATGAGATTCATCAGCCGTCAAGCACGCTTTTCTAGGACAAGCTGACGTAGGAGAAGATAAAATGTGCACACTTCCTCATTTACTGAGGAAGAAATATACGCACTTCTTCTCTGATAGCTGCCACATTGTTTTTCTTTAGTTGTTGTGTCCAATCTGTCATATGTCAAGCACATCTTTTGATGGAGTCTTGACATTATCTATGGAGCTTTTGTATGCGTATGTCTTTTTGAAGAAAGGTAGGCGTTTAGGCTTTGGCTAGGTAAGATGAAGAAAAGTGTGCATCCTTTGAAAACTCTGAAAAGTGCGCCTCCTTCCTTTGAGCGAGTTTTTAAAGGCATATTTTATATGCTTCTACAACAATTAAGTAGAGTAAGGTACCTATCATACCTCGATACTTACAAATATCAACCATTTTGCCACTCTTATCGTGATCAAGCTTTGTTGAAGTAGTCATAGGAGTTCTCATGGATTTGGATGTGTCTATTTCAAATCGTTTGTGAAGATCCTTGGTTTATTTGGCTTGATTGATGTAGATTCCTTTTGGATCTTGCTTGATTTAAAGTCCAAGGAAGAGTTCTTTCATCATACTCATCTTAAATTCTTGGTGCATGGCTTTAGCAAACTCTTCACAAAGCACTTTGAGAACCAAAAATGGTACAATAAACATAAATTTGAACTAGTAACAAAGTACCATTATGAGATTTAATAAAAAGAGTGATGTCAACTTTCCCTTTGCAAAAATTATATGAATTAAGAAAAGTGCTAAGACGCTCATACCAAGCACGAAGGGCTTATTTGAGGTCATAGAGAGCTTTATGGAGTTTAAAAACATGATTTGGAGAACGAAAGTCCATAAAGCCTGGAGGTTTCTCAACATAGACTTCCTCCTTGATAAAATCATTTAGAAAATTACTTTAAATATCCATTTGAAAGAGTTTAAAATCATTAAAACAAGCAAAAGCACCAAGCATTCTAATGGACTCCAAACGAGCAACTGGTGCATAACTTTCTAAATAATCGATACCTTCTTCTTGATTGTAACCTTGTACAACCAATTTTTCTTTGTTTCGAGTTACAACACTATCCTTATCAAGCTTATTTCGAAATACCCATTTAATCCCAATAACTGGATAGTCATTAGGCCTAGGAACTAGTTGCCATACTTGGTTTCTCTCAAATTAATTCAATTCTTATTGCATGACAAGCATCCAAAATTCATCATTAAAAGCATCTTTAATATTTTTAGGCTCTATTTGAGAAATAAAAGCAATATTAGTAAAAAAAAAAATTATAATGAAGATCGAGTGCTAACCCTTGTTGAGGTGAGGGATCACCAATAATAAGTTCTTTTGGATGATGAGTGACAAATTTTTATTCCTTAGACAAACCATTTGGAGAGGTTTTTATGGTTGGAGTGACTTCGGATGGAGTGGTCTCAACCTCACACTAGGTGAAGGAGCATCCTTATCTTCAAAAGAGGTGCTTTCCGCACCCCAAGAAATATCATCATTATCGGTTGAACTAGATGTGGAAGTGTTTAAGTTCATCAAAAGAGACATTGATAGATTCTTCAACCGCAAAGCTCTTTTTGTTAAAAACACGAAAGCCTTTACTATGCATTGAATACCAAGGAATAAACCTTTACTAGCCTTTTCTTTCAAATTTTCCTAGGTTATCCTTGGTGTTCAAAATAAAATATTTACAACCAAAAACTTTAAAATATTCAATAGAGGGAATTTTCTCAAATAAAAGCTCATATGGAGTCATGCTAGAAATAGATCTAATCAAGATCCTATTTATAACGTAACATGTCGTATTAACGGCTTTCGCCCAAACGTATTAAGTGATCTTATATTGGTTTAACTTGATTCTGCCATGTCGTCATGAGTTCTATTCTTTCTTTCTACTATACCATTTTGTTATGGAGTTTTAGGACATGTAAAATTATGACCAAAACCATTTTAAGCACATTTTTTAAAAAGTCAACATTGTCAAATTCTCCATCGTGATCACTTCTAATTTTATTGATTATTATGTCTTTCTTATTTTGAACATGTTTGCAAAAATTAATAAATTCATGAAAAGTATCACTCTTATTAGCAAGAAAAATAAACCACATAAATCTAAAAAAATAATCAAGTAAAACAAAGGAATAAAGCTTACCACCAAGACTAGCAACTCCACTAGGACCAAATAAATCCATATGGATAAGTTGAAAGGGTCTAGTAGTGCTCACCGAGTTTATTGATTTGAAAGAGAATTTTGTCAACTTAATCTTTTCGCATTCCACACAAACTATATCTTGTTTGAAGGAAATATTTGGGAGACATTTACTCATTACACCATAACAGACGATTTGTGACAGTTAGAGTGGTCCAACAACGACGTACTAAAACTTTTGTTGCATTTTCGACGGATTAAAATCGTTGTTTAATATCGAAACATGTTTTACTAAAATAGTATAATTGGATTCAACAGATTAAAACTATTATTTAACATCAAATTTTCGTTGAAAATTTTGGTTCCCTACTTTATTAGAAAATTTTGGCTCCCTAATTTTTACTAAAACCCGTGCCCTCCCCCTTCTTTCCAACCCGCTGCAACCAATTCTCAAAAAAGTTTCTCAGGATGGCCTCCCCTTCTACAGGATCTCTCCTTTAGTTCCCTCCGGCCATCATAGACCCAATCTTTCTCCCTTCCTGCCTTCACCAAAGGGTCATTAAACCCACTCCTCCCCCTCACCACCAACTCCGTATCCTTCTCCAGCACTAGCTCTATCATAGGCGAGTTGAATAAGGAGTTCCCAAATAACAAGCGTATGGAGTTCAAATTTTGAATGCGCTCTCCCAAATGCCTCAATTGGTACATCCTTATTTGATTTCATTCTGATTAGGATTTTTGATTCTTCTCAAGATTTTGGTGTCACCCTCACTTTTTCAACTAGGGGTAGTTTGTAATTTGGCATGGATAAATAATTTTAGGAATAAATATTAATATTAGTGTGATAATTTTATTAATTATTTTTATTGGGAGGCTAGTACAATAGTTAGACTTGTCATTTGTAAGCCCAATTAGACTTGTCATGACAACTAGTGAGCCTAACTTGGACCCAAGCCTATTAGACCAATCTCACAAATTAAGTAGGGAGAATTAGTTAATTATAATTAGTTAAAAACTACCCAAATAGTCCTTCCTAATTATTTCTCCATAATACATCATGGAGGGGTATATGGGACTCTACATGTGACTTGGGAAAGGGGGAAGGGGGTCGGCCACTAGTAGAGGGGGCTCTCCTCTCTCTCTCTCTCTCTCTCTCTCTCTCTCTCATTTGCATTCATTTAGATCTAAAAATTAGATCCCCAATTTCTCACATTTTCCTCCATCAATTTCTCTCTCAATTCACTTCCATTCCCTCTCACTTTCACCATTAGAAGATCTTGGAGAAGCAAGGAGGACAAAAAGGAGGAGCATTGGTGGAAAGATCGTGTCTGGATCGTGTCCAATTATATTTTTATTGAAATTCAATCTTCTAATTGGTAAATTCTGAATTTTCTTTTTATTCTAGCTCCCAAATTATGTATTTGACCATTAGAAATGACCCCATGGCATAGGACTACCAATAGGAATAAGTTCTAGGCTAATTGGTTATGAATTGTGTCTCCTACATGGTGTTTTGTATGTATTTTGGAGGAAATACGAGAATGACAAATCAATTATATGTCATGAGACCAATTATATCTAATTAGACTTAGATCGAGGTTGTAGGACTAGATATGTGTCCAAAAATGGATACGTGTAGGTTGTATCGTGATATTTTGTGATATGGTATGATGGTGTTCTTTGTGAAATTCTATTTAATACCTATTATAATTAGTTATAATAGTTGTTATTATATATAATTAATATGTGGGAAGAATTATTGTGGAGAATTGGAGATTTTGGCTTATTGTTTGGATGCGTATCATAAGTATCATAAGCTTGCACTCAAAGTGTTTGTTAGAATGTCTAGTTGATTATTTAGTTTAGTATTCAGTTATATATATATATATATATATATATATATATATATATATATATATATATATATATATATATATATATATATATATATATATATATATATATATATATATATATGGGTATTAGTATATTCTTTGTTAAGTGATAATGTATGTGAGGGTATATAACTATCAAGGGTGTGGTGTGTGTGCAGTTGGTATGCAAGAGAGGTAATGGTGGAGCTACTGGCAATAAGAGGGGGGTCAGGTTCTTATAGGTATATGTGTCTTGGTGTTCACTGGGTGTATCTGGACTTGGGAGTGAGGGCATTCCAACGTAAGGCAGACTTGGGTAAGGAAAAGGCTTCAAACCTGGAGCTATAATTAATAGCAGTAGTAGTAGTACATAGCAAGGGAGAGTGACCCAGTTGCTATGGTAGCTAGGTGTGCATGGTGTATGGTTTGTCCAGATAGAAGAATTGGGCATGCACTATGTAGTGAATAAGAAGGAAATAACAGCAGAGACTGTACCAGGTGGGGAGCTCGAGCACAGGCTATGGGCAGTCAGGTAAGGGTCTGTTGGTGTATTTGTTTGTTATTGTTGTGTGAGTAATCAAGTGTAGACATGTCAGGACCCACACCCGGTATAGGGGCACGAGAGCATGGGTACGTACAGCCTACGCCGCAGTATCGACGGTAGAATGCTGTCTATGTCACAATAATTAATAATATAACTAAATACCTGTCAATTATATCAATCTCTATAAGGAGGACAATATACATCTCACAATATCTCATAATGTAAACTCAATCACAACAACTATAAAGAGTATAAGGCACGATAAGAGATAAGAAAAATGACCTAGTAAAACACCATGTCTCAAAATATAGATAAATCACAGTCTAGCTGTCCAACACAAGTATCCACAAGTCTCCAATTAAACTTAACATAAGTCTAAACATAACCCAAATAAACCTTAATAAGTCTCAGATGCATAATATAAATACTATCTAAATAGCTGCAGACAATGTCTCATCTAAAGGAATAGTCTTCTCTAAGATCTCTGGTGTGTAATCTGCATCTATACCCGGTCCATAGTGTGTAGTACAGAAATCCTCAAGATCCTTTGGAAAAATATCCAGTTAGGATTGGAATGAAGTACAAGCACTAACAGCAGTTCCACATATATTGACAAAAATTATAACACAGTGTAAAGAAATATAAGACAGATATAAATACTGGCAATAAGAAATACTGGAATAAATGGAATACTGGAGCATATGTCATCATCAATGTACATCTAGCAATGAAATTAAAATACAAGTACACGCTAGAATAATGAACTGTTATATAAGTGAATGCTAGAACCATGACTAGAACATAAGGAATGCTAGATCAATATATTAGAGATACATATCAAGAATCATCTAACTAAGTGTGTGAAACATCAGCATATCATGTGATCGGCTTGGGACTTATCAGGCTCATTACATTGGTTAGCTATCATCCTTGAGGTCAGGCTAACTATCCGGAAAGCTATGATGCAAGTAATAGTCAGGCTAACCACATGTAACAGCTATGAGGCATGTAATGGTCAGGCTGTACCGACGTGAGGTGTGGGTGAGCTATGATGCATATAAAGTTGGGTATGATCACATAAGCTACTAATATTTCCCCGTTTTCCCCAGCTAGCACGATGGATTCCAAATCACGACTCCTCGTGACAGGTCTCGATAATGCCAACTTGTGTAAATAACAATATCAGAGTAATGTACGCTATACAACAAGAGTTATAGAGATAATCAACATAATGGAAACTGTCAGAGAATGTACTCGCCTGTGGTCCTTAGCTGGCAATACCAATGTCCGGGTTCCAAAGTATCGTCGGAATGATCCAACAGACCTATAGACATATCATATAACACAATACTGCATCAGACATTACTCTAACACACAATCAACATAATGATCTCAGAGACTATCGCTAGGGGTGTCACGTCTGTCGTTGCTGTGCATAACAGACAGTCAATGGTACGGTCTTGCCAGTACGTCAGTGTACATATGGCAGTCTGCTATCATGCTACATAGTCACATATTGATGTAACTACGGGGTATCCGTGGTCACATTCCAGTCATCTGGTACATATAATACATAGTACATAATATGAACTAACATATAACATAATACTAATTAATTACACATATAATAGATTTACGTATATACATACTTAATAGAATTTATTATGTACATATATATATTAATTGAGAATTATACTATATGTCTATATGTATGTATACTAATATTAACCATATACCAATACGCACTCCAATACCAACTAAATACGCATGTATACAATGAAGAATACGCGTACGCATGTATGCATACATGTACGTGAGAGGGACTCGCACCTGGCTACATGGGACGAGTCGTGTGTGTCGAGGTCATCGCGGAGTGTTCGGTTGAGGGCAGTCATGGACAGCGGGTTGGTCGGCTTCAGTTCAACGGGTCGTCGGTCGCATTCTCGACAGTGTTCACGGTGGTTCAGACGAGAGGGATCCGATCGAAGTCGGTGATCGGGACGGCAGGTGGCAAGCACCGCGTTCAGCGAGTTGGACGTCGGTTCAGGCGAGGATGACGGGTTCTCCGGCGTCGGTTGGCAGTTGCTTCAGTTGATCGGTGAAGCGGGAATGATGCAGGCGGGAACAGCGGTCGATCAGTCAGGCGAGATACGGGTTGAAGTCGAAGTCGGGCGGGTCTTCACAGCAGGTTCACGGTCTCCAGTTGGTTCAGCAGAGACGGCGGTGACTTGGTGCAGCGTCGACGAGGTCCGACGGTTTGTCGACTTCAGTGGGACGACGAGATACGAGCGGGTTGTTGGGTTCAGCTTTCCGGCATGTACAGCGAGTTAGAGGCGGCATTGGTCGGGGTTGGGCGAGACGTGCGGAGGCGGGTGAAGTAGGTCGGGGAGATTCGGTAGGGAATACTCGGCTGTGGTTTAGTTTTAGGTATAGAAAAGAAAAGGAAAAATAAAGAAAAAGAGTTTATATATGAAGGGGGTTGATTTGACCTAGAAAAGTTTAACTTTGGTCAAACCCTTGGGAAAAGGGTCTTCTCATGTAGGTATTTAAATGGCTAGGATTTCAAATAAATTAAAAGTGAATGGATGATTCCATTGGTTCAAGATTTTAGGGCCATGGTTTAAGGAGGTTGACGTTGCAATTGCACACTCCCAAAATTATAGAAAATCTACATGAAGGGAAAATAGGGTTTATTTACGTGTCATGTCCAACGGGGTGGTTACCTCAATTCACTTTTACACAAAAGTGCCCAATAATTAGAAAATTGCACAAAGTGAGATTTATGATTTTTAATTAATTAACTAAATGCAATAGGTGTTTTAGAATTAATAGAAGTACAAGTTCTGAATTGTAGTGGGATACAAGGGTTAATTAACAGTCTGGCACGTCTAGGACAAGGGTGTGAAATCTGTTGGAAGACAATGGCTAGCGTAGCGCCCTAATTATCGAAACAACGATAAAGTACAATAATTAAATAAAATCACAAAAATTTAAATATATTAATTATCATGCAATCATTTACACATTAACTAATTAATAAAAAGATGAAAATACCCCTAATCTGAAATAAGGGGGTGACAAGTCTACCCTCTTTAAAAGAATTTCGTCCTCAAAATTTAAAATAAACTAGCACAAAAACAAACAATCAAAAAATGAATTATACCTCAAGTCTCGAAGAGATACGGATACCGCTCGCGCATTTCGTCCTCTCTCTCTCCCAGGTTGACTCTCCTGGAGAGTGATGTCTCCATGCAACACAAACCAAAGGAATAGTCTGGTTCCGCAATGCCTTCTTTCTACGATCCAAGATCTCAACGGGTTGTTCAGGATAGCTGAGTGTCGGCCCAACTTCGATCTCCGAGTGATCTAGTACGTGACTAGGATCTGCCACGTATCGTCTCAGCTGCGACACGTGGAACATGTCATGCACTCCATCTAGAGCAGGTGAAAAGTCAAGTCTATAGGCCACTACACCGACCCTTACAAGAATACTGAAGGGCCCGATGTATCGTGGACTAAGCTTCCCGCCTCTGCCAAAACGGATCGTGCCCCGTGTCGAAGAAATCCGTAGAAATACCAAATCGCCGACCTAGAATAAACAATCTTAACACACAATCTAAAACAGAACAATCACAAACCAAAAGAAAACAAGCCTATACTTGAAACTCTAGGGGTCTACGGTGGCTATCGGCCCAATGCCGCTGTCTGTCCTGCGCCACTCGCAGTCTGTCTCTGATAAGTTTTACCTTCTCTGCTGCATCTACGACCATTTCTGGTCTTAACAAAGCTCTCTCTCCAACATCATCCCAAGATAACAGTGTACGACACCTTCGTCCATATAAAGCCTCGAATGGTGACATCTTAATTTCTGGCCTGGTAGCTGTTGTTGTAAGCAAACTCTACTAGGTGTAGATGATCCTCCCAAGAACCTCTGAGTTCCAAAATACAAGTACGTAGCATATCTTCAAGAGTCTGAATAGTCCTTTCAGACTATCCGTTTGTCTGGGGGTGGTACGCGGTACTGAACTTGAGCTGAGTGCCCAAGCTAGACTGCAGACTCCTCCAGAAATGGGAATTAAAACGACTATCCCGGTCTGAGACAATACTCACAGGAACTCCATGTAATCTGATAATCTGCTGTACGTACATCTCTGCCAGCTTCTCCGTCGATGTACCCACTTTGAAAGGTAAAAAGTGGGCTGATTTGGTCAACTTATCCACGATGACCCAAATTGCGTCCTTTCCTCCTGGAGAACGTGGAAGTCCTGAAACGAAGTCCATAGTCACGTGCTCTCATTTCCATTCTGGAAAGGGTAAAGGTTGAAGCAATCCTCTTAGCCTCTGTCGATCTGCTTTTACCTGCTGGCATACTAAACATCGGGAGACAAAGCGTGTTACCTCGTGCTTCATACCATACCACCATACATGCTCCCTCAAATCTTGATACATCTTGTTGGCTCCGGGATGCATCGAGTACTAAGAGCGATGTGACTCTTGCAAAACTTTTTCGCGCAGCTCTCCACTTAGCACACATATCCTCGTGCCATGCCGTAGAGATCCATCATCCGCAATAGTGAAGTCGTCTATCAATCATGTCCGAACTTGTGCTCTAATATTCTTTAGAGTCTCATCATCATACTGTGCAACTCTAATTCTATTCATCAACTCCGATTGTATCTGTAATCCCCACATCTGAATCTCAACTCCTGGAACTAGTACTTCAATTCCCAAGCTATCAAGATCAGCTAATAAATGTCTATCTGAAGTTAAACACATAGCCATCGGATACCTGCTCAAGGCATCGGCGACTATGTTGGCCTTTCTTGGATGGTACTGTAATGAGATATCAAAGTCTTTTATCAACTCTAACCACCTTCTCTGCCTTATGTTCAGCTCCTTATGTGTAAACACGCACTTCAAGCTTTTGTGGTCTGTGAAGATTTCATACGCTCTCCGTACAAATAGTATTTCCATAGCCTTAGGGCGAAGATAACTGCTGCTAACTCCAAATCATGAGTGGGGTAGTTTTTTTCATGAGGACGTAATTGTCTTGAAGCATAGGCAATTACTTTTTCGTGCTGCTAAAGAACGCATCACAAACATTTTCCTGAAGTATCACTGTAGATAGTGAATCCACCTGTCCCTGATGGCAACGTCAAAACTGGCGCTGTCGCCAATCTCTTCTTCAGCTCATCAAATATGGCTTGACATTCCTCTGTCCAGACAAATTCTACATCTTTCTTGGTCAGCCTAGTCATTGGCTCTGCAATCTTGGAGAAGTCTTGTACAAATCTTCTGTAGTGTCCTGCTAGTCCGAGAAAGCTTCTGATCTCAGCTACCGAACTGAGGGTAGCCCATGACTCCACGGCTTCGATCTTCTTTGGGTTAACTGAAATTCCATTACCTGTCACCATGTGTCCAAGAAATTCAACCTTGTCAAGGAAGAACTCATACTTTGAAAGCTTCCCGTACAACTCCTCTCTCCTGAGAGTCTCTAAGACCATCCTCAGGTGCTCTTCATGCTCTTCTGGGGTCTTTGAATATATTAGAATGTCGTCAATAAACACCACTACGAACTTGTCAAGGTACTGGTGGAATACCTTGTTCATCAAGTTCATGAATACTGCTGGTGTATTGGTTAACCCAAACGGCATTACTGTGAATTCAAACTGGCCATATCTGGTCCAAAAGGCTGTCTTTGGTATGTCTTCCTTCTTCACCTTCACCTGGTGATAGCCTGACCTCAAGTCTATCTTTGAAAACACCTTCGCTCTGCTTAATTGATCGAAAAGATCATCTATCCGCGGCAGCGGGTATTTGTTCTTGATAGTGAGGTTATTCAAAGCTCTATAATCGATACACATGCATACCGTACCATCCTTCTTCGGTACGAATAATATCGGTGCTCCCCATGGCGATGAACTGGATCTAATGAAACATTTGTCTTGCAGCTCCTCAACTTGCTTCTTCAGTTCTACCAACTCGTTGTTGTTGACTCTATAGACATGTTACGAAATAGGCTACGCTCCTGGTATCAAGTCTATAGAGAATTCAACATCTCTGTCTGGCGGCAAACCTGGTAACTCCTCTGGAAATACATCCAGGAACTCTGCTATAAGTGGATGTGGTAACTCCTTTTCTTCCATCCTAGCTCCACAAAAGTGCCTCTGCTCCGCTCCTCTGCTCCTCTGGAAATCTCGAACTCTGGTTCTCCTAGTGGTCGAAATACTACCTTACCTCCGTGACAATCTATAAAAGCATGGTGTTTACTCAGCCAGTCCATTCCGAGTATAATGTCGTATACCGGAAGTGGCATGACGAGTAGACTCACGCTCAACCCTCGGCCTTCTAATGACACTCTCTGATCCTTGTAATAATAACGGACTAGGATAATACCTCCTCCTGTCGTGATCTTTCAAGTCATATCTAATGGTTCTGTTTCTAAATGATGCTTAAGGGCATAAGATACAGATACGAAACTATGGGAAGTGCCAGAATCAAATAATACAAGTGATGGAATAAAATCGAGTAAAACTGAACTTGAAATCACGTCTCCAGCTGGCTCGGCCTCCTCAGTAGTCATGGCATAAGCTCATCCCTGTGGTAGTCCTCTCTGCTGCTGCTGGTGCTGAGCAAACCTCTGCTGCTGTGGGAGAAGTGGAGGTCCCCTCTGCTGGCCTCCTGGTACAACAGGTGCTCTGGCCGGTCCTCTCTGAGTTGCTGCTCCTCCCTGGTGAGTCTGAACAGCTGGGCAGTCCCTTAGCTGATGTGTTGCTGATCTACATGACAAGCAAGTGCCCAACCTTTTCATGCAGATGTCTCTTGTATGTCCCATCTTTCCGTAATACGTACATGGGGCAACGGGCTGATTCTGTCTCCGTGGTTGCTGTTGCTGAATATGTCCTCGAACTGGTGCCTATTGCTGGTGTTGCTGCTGGTACGGCCTCTGTTGTTGTTGTTATTGAAAGTGTGGGCGCTTGGCCTATCCTGTGTTACCACTTGTTCCTCCAGAAGTGTCGCATCCTCTCTTGGGCCTCAGGTCCAAGTCATCTTCAGCAATCTGGGCATCCATCAGAATACCCTCAAATGTAGCAGTACGTCGTCCCGAAGTATGAGACTTGATCTATCTATTCAATCCATTTTTGAATTTCTGTGCTCGGTCTCCTGGGTCTTGAATCATCGATGGTGCGAATTGACTCAATTGACAAAACTCTGCGGCGTATTCGTCGACTGACATACCTCCTTGGATTAAGTCATGGAACTGACTCTCCAATGCTCCCAAAGCCACGTCAAAAAATAATTTCTCCTTGAAGAGTTCCTTAAAGTCCTCCCAAGTAAGTCCTTCAACAGTGAGTCTCGGCTCTGTATGATACCACGTCAGCGCGATATCAAACATCTGACTGCCAGCGGCCTCTATCTGAAGAATCTCCGGAATCTGTGCTAAGCGTAAGTTCCTCTCTATGTCCTCTAACCAATCGTCAGCATAGAGTATTCCTTCTGTGCCCTTGAACTCTCGAGGCATCATCCTCTTAAAGTCTACTATAGTACTTGGCCTCTGTTGTTGCTGGCCAGGAGGCTGGGGTTGTCGTGCTACTATCTCCATAGCCTGGAGAACCACCTGATGAGCATTTTCCATGCTCTCTCTCATCAGTTCTGTCTGCACTTGGTGTGCTTCTGCTTGCACTCTCTGAGCTTTAGCTTGAACACACTAAGCTTCTGATGTTATTCTCTGGGCCTCTAGCATGCCCGGCATCAGTGCGAACATATGTGCCCCGTCAGTAGGCACTCCTCCTGGAATCGGTGTCAGTAGTGGTGGAAGGTTGTCCGTCATAGCTGGGGCATCCTCTGAATAGGTGGAGGAGGAATCCCGTTAGCTACAGATACTCCCACATGAACAGGAGATGTAGGAGAAACTCCAGGTGTCTGTTCGTCGGGTTGAGAGGTGGCAGACCTCTCTGAATTTGATGCTCCCACTCTCATAGATCTAGTATTCGACGGCATCCTGAATACAGATCAAAAGAATCAATTTAAGCTGATAGATACGATATTATCAAGGAAGGACAGTAAATTCTAAGGAAAACAATCGATTAGAATAGCATTGTGAAGATCAGAATTTCCTAGTGTGATTGAGCATACTCTCATTCTAAATCCTATTTCCTATATCCTATTGCAGGCTCGTAGCAGTACAACTAAGTTGTCGCACTACCACGATATCGCACCATTCATGAAACTAGACCTGCATAGGCCACCACTAAAAATGTGTCATGACCCGCACCCGGTATAAGGGCACGAGAGCGTGGGTACGTCCAGCCTACGCCACAGTATCGACGGTAGAACGCTGTCTAGGTCACAATAATTACTAATATAACTAAATACCTGTCAATGATATCAATCTCCATAAGGAGGACAATATACATCTCACAATATCTCATAATGTAAACTCAATCACAACAACTATAAAGAGTATAAGGCACGATAAGAGATAAGAATAATGACCTAGTAAAACACCATGTCTCAAAATATAGATAAATCACAGTCTAGCTGTCCAACACAAGTCTCCACAAGTCTCCAATTAAACTTAACATAAGAACATAACTCAAATAAACCTCAATAAGTCTCAGATGCATAATATAAATACTATCTAAATAGCTGCAGACAATATCTCATCTAAAGGAATAGTCTCCTCTAAGATCTCTGGTATGTAATCTGCATCTATACCCGGTCCATAGTGTGTAGTACAGAAATCCTCAAGATCCTCTGAAAAAAATATCCAGTTAGGATTGGAACGAAGTACAAGCACTAACAGCAGTTCCACATATATTGACAAAAACTATAACATGGTGTAAAGAAATACAAGACAGATATGAATACTGGCAATAAGAAATACTGGAATAAGAAATACTGGAATAAATAGAATACTGGAGCATATGTCATCATCAATGTACATCTAGCAATGGAATAGAAATACAAGTACACGCTAGAATAATGAACTGGTATATAAGTGAATGCTAGAACCATGACTAGAACATAAGGAATGCTAGATCAATATACTAGAGATACATGTCAAGAATCATCTAACTAAGTATGTAAAATATCAGCATATCATGTGATCGGCTTGGGACTGATCAGGCTCATTACATTGGTTAGCTATCATCCTTGAGGTCAGGCTAACCATTCGAAAAGCTATGATGCGAGTAATAGTCAGGCTAACTATATGTAACAGCTATAAGGCATGTATTGGTCAGGCTGCACCGACGTAAGGTGTGGGTGAGCTATGATGCATGTAAAGTTGGGTATGATCACATTTTCCCCATTTTTCCCAGCTAATACGATGGATTCCAAATCATGACTCCTCGTGACAGGTCTCGATGATGCCAACTTGTGTAAATAACAGAGTCAGAGTCATGTACGCCATACAACAAATGGAAACTGTCAGAGAATGTACTCGTCTGTGGTCCTTAGCTGGCAATATCAATGTCCGGGTTCCAAAGTATCGTCGAAATGATCCAACAGTCCTATAGATATATCATATAACACAATACTGCATCAGACATTTCTCTAACACACAATCAACATAATGATCTCAGAGACTATCGCTAGGGGTGTCACGTCTGTCGTTGCTGTGCATAACAGATAGTCAATGGTACTGTCTTGCCAGTACGTCAGTACATATGGCAGTCTGCTATCATGCTACATGGTCACATATTGATGTAACTACGGGGTATCCGTGGTCACATTCCAGTCATCTGGTACATATAATACATAGTACATAATGTGAACTAACATATATCATAATACTAATTAATTACACATATAATAGATATACGTATATACATACTTAATAGAATTTATTATGTACATATATATATTAATTGAGAATTATACTATATGTCTATATGTATGTATACTAATATACCAATACTAATATTAACCATATACCAATACGCACTCCAATACCAACTAAATACGCATGTATACAATAAAGAATACGCGTACGTGCGTATGCGTACATGTACGTGAGAGAGACTCACACCTGGCTATGTGGGACGAGTCGTGTGTGTCGAGGTCATCGCGGAGTGTTCGGTTGAGGGCAGTCATGGACAGCGGGTTGGTCGGCTTCAGTTCAGCGGGTTGTCGGTCGCGTTCTCGGCGGTGTTCATGGTGGTTCAGACGAGAGGGATCCAGTCGAAGTCGGTGATCGGGATGGCAGGTGGCAAGCGTCGCGTTCAGCGAGTTGGATGTCGATTCAGGCGAGGATGACGGGTTCTCCGGCGTCGGTTGGCAGTTGTTTCAGTCAACCGGTGCAGCGGGAATGACGCAGGCGGGAACAACGGTCGATCGGTCAGGCAAGATATGGGTTAAAGTCGAAGTCGGGCGGGTCTTCACAGCAGGTTCACGATCTCCGGTTGGTTCAGCGGAGACGGCGGCGGCTTGGTGCAGCGTCGACGAGGTTCGGCGGTTTGTCGACTTCAGTGGGATGACGAGATACGAGCGGGTTGTTGGGTTCAGCTTTCCGGCGTGTACAGCGGGTTAGAGGCGGCGTTGGTCGGGGTTGGACGAGACGTGCGGAGGAGGGTGAAGTAGGCGGGAAGATTCGGCAGGGAGATGGGGACAAGGAATACTCGGCTGTGATTTAGCTTTAGGTATAGAAAAGAAAAGGAAAATAAAGAAAAAGAGTTTATATATAAAGGGGGTTGGTTTGACCTAGAAAAGTTTGACTTTGGTCAAATCCTTGGGAAAAGGGTCTTCTCATGTAGGTATTTAAATGGCTAGGATTTCAAATAAATTAAAAGTGAATGGATATGATTCCATTGGTTCAAGGTTTTAGGGCCATGGTTCAAGTAGGTTGACGTTGCAATTGCATACTCCCAAAATTATAGAAAATCCACATGAAGGGAAAATAGGGTTTATTTACGTGTCGTGTCCAACGGGGTGGATACCTCAATACACTTTTACACAAAAGTGCCCAATAATTGGAAAATTGTACAAAGTGAGATTTATGGTTTTTAAGTAATTAACTAAATGCAATAGGTGTTTTAGAATTAATAAAAGTACAAGGGCTGAATTGTAGTGGGATACAAGGGTCAATTAACAGTCTGGCACGTCTAGGACAAGGGTGTAAAATCTGTTGGAAGACAATGGCTAGCATAGCGCCCTAATTATTAAAACAACGATAAAGTACAACAATCAAATAAATTCACAGAAATTTAAATGTAATTAATTATCATGCAATCATTTACACATTAACTAATTAATGAAAAGACAAAAATACCCCTAATCTGAAATATGGGGGTGACAAGACAAGTATCAAGGAAAGAGATGCAGCTAGCAGCAGCAGCAGCATGAAGAACAATAGTAGTAGCAGTAGCATGAAGAACAATAGCAGTAGCAGCATCATGAAGAACAATTGCAACAACATGAAGAACAATAGTAGCAACAACATGAAGGAAAGAGCAGCAGTAGCAGATGCAATCCCCAGTGAGTGTATCACATCCGAGAGTATCAGAATATTGAAGAAGGGCAGCATCATTAGTTAAGTACTGAAGGAAAGGGTAATGGATTGTGTGTATCAAGGAGGATAAACCAATGTGTATCAGTAAAGCATTGTGGGTTGGTCTGGTGAGTGTCAGTGAGATAATAGATTGGTATAAGTTGGTATCAGTTAGAAGTGATACTAAGGGTAAGTGTGGTATCAGTTACTAATTAAGAATAGGATATCAGTTAATGAAGTATAGGTATTAGTCAGTGTTATTTAATGGCAGTTAGTTAATAGAGTATGGGTTAGTTAAGTATCGGTTACTATAAAGTGTATAAGTATGACAGTTAGTTATATTACTTAGTGTTAGTTAAGGTATTAACTATATACCTAGGTAATGACTTAGTATAGCTAAGGTGAGACTTAGTACTATAGCTAAGGTGAGACTTAGTACTATCTAGTATTGAATAGTTAATGACCAAATTAGACCTATTAACCTAGTATGGACTTAGAAATTAATGATAGGTATATTTTAGCATATTTATCACTTTATTACACCATTTAACTTGGTTTTCCTAAATAAAATTGTGTGACACCAGCTTGGGCATCGAGAGACACTATTTGCTCAGGACCATAGGCGAGTACATCTATTTATTAGTTTTTATTTTATAATAGTATATATATTGCATATTCTAGAACTGTATACTTGATTCCGGCACAGTGGCTACACGGACTGGTACCAAATGGATCCTGCCATTGATGTTATCCCTTACCGTGTTCAGCGGGTACTCCTTTATATATATTTTATCGTGTGTATCGGATATTGATTATCGTGTACTTCATGGTCACACACTGCTCGTGTTCAGTATGCCCAAATTCGTGTTCGTAATGTGTCGTGATTGGATCCATTAGTATTGGTTGGGGATAGGGGGAGTAGGAGTTAGTTATGTGATCAAGCCTAAGTATATTCGTGTATATGTCGATTATATATCACACGTGTAATTGAGTTATCATATTGTATTCGTGTTCAACCCAAACCGATCACATAATAAATTTGTACTCTATGGCACATTAGTTAGTTTTATCTTTTCCATTTAATTACAGTTATTCATATTGCATATTTTGTATTCCAGTACATTACATGTTCACTCTAGTTCATTCCATTCTTATGGTTAGTTATCTGGTATTCTTTTCTATTATCTGTTATGTATGCTTTATTATATATTTGGAACTGCTTTCAGAGGTATATACTTCGCTCCAATCCTGACTGGATATATTTTTTAGATGATTGGCTCGTGGACCAGTATCCCACCTACTATGGGTTGCTGGATGGCGTACCATTAGAGAATACTTATTTAGAGCAAGAAAACCTAGTACCAGATGATAAGGAGGCTTAGACTTGTATTAGACTTTTATTGAAACTTTTGGCATGTATTTTATTGTGGACTTGAGATTGTATTGAGATTCTTATTTCATCTTTCTCATTCCATATCGTGCTTTATCTTCCTTAGTTTGACATTGTGATTGAGTATTATTTGCCATTATCATATAGCATAATGTTTCTTTGTTTGAAGTTGAGATGACATTGACAGGTACCATATACATATTATATAAGATATTTAGATAGTATGGTTGACCCAGACAGCGTTCTACCGGCAATGCTACGGCGTAGGCTGGGCGTTGCTCACTGCTCGTGCCCTTATTCCGGGTGCGGATCGTGACACATTTTTAGTGGTGGCCCATGCAGGTCTAGAGTCGTAATTAGAGTGATATCTTAGTAGTGCTCACCTAGAGTACTATTACGAGCCTATTTTAGGATATAGGATATAGGCTGAGAGTATACTCAATCACAACTAGGGAATATTTTCAAATATCTGTTTTGCTATCCTTATCTATTTGAAGGCTTGCTTTACTTTGAATAAATCTGTCCTTCATTGATGATATTTTACCTTACTCATTATTGATTTCTTGTTTCAATCTATCTTCAAGATGTCGTCGAAGATGCGTTCCCAGCGTTCAGACGCAGTGTCAGCGAGGTCGGTCACTTCGTCGCCTCTGAGGGAAGCAATAACAAGCACCATTCCAGCAGCTTCAATTCAGAGGTCCGCTTCACCGATCCAGGTAGGCAATTTTGCAGCAGCTTTCAGGGTGCTCCACCTCCGGTACAGAGGATAGCGTAGACAGTCTCAGAGGATCTTCCACCTCTACCACCCACAGTCGATCAAACACAGATGTTTGTGCTCTTTCAGCAGATGATGGAGTCATAGCAGCGTCAGTCAAAGGTTATGAGGCAGGGCATTGAGAATGCCCACCAGATTGTGCTCGTCGCAGTCGAAAGAGTTGTCTTAGTCCAACCACAGATGGCACTACCTCAGTTTACCCTACAGCAGCCGAGGTCGGGGACTATCATAGATTTTAAGAGGATGGAGTCGAAGGACTTCAAAGGCACTGAGGAAATTATTTATGCTAATGATTGGATAGAAGATATTAAGAGGAACCTGCGGCTGGCGTAGATTCCAGAGAGGTTGTAGGTAGAGGCCGCAGGAAGCGTGATGTTTAACATTAATTGACTTTGTTCAAGACAGACCCCACAATCTCAACACTGGGACTTACTTGGGAAGCTTTTAAAGAGCTCTTCAAGGAAAAATTCTTTCCATATGTGGCTCTGACATCTCTTGAGAGCCAGTTTTAGTACCTCGTTCAGGGAGGTATGACGGTGGATGAGTATGTGGCAGAGTATTACAGATTAGGCCACTTAGTGGAGGGACAGAGCCCCAAAGGGAAAGCCAGGAAGTTTATTAAGGGCTTGAACAAGGAGATCAAATCACATACGAATGGAGACTCCACCGCTACTTTTGAGGAAATTCTGAGGCAGGCACAACGGGCAGAGGATGATCTAGAGCTTGACTCTAAGAGGCCGAGGGACATAGGAGGATCCAGTACTAGCATGGGTCTAACGAAGTAGCCTCACTTTTAGCAGTAGCATCAGAAACACTTCCAGCAGCCGAGACAACAGTACCCTGTACCAGCTAGAGCGCCAGTCCAGCAAACGTACCAGATCCAGAGGCCAGCTATTCCTTGCCCATTCTGTAAGAAACTGTGACATGGATGAGATGCGTGCAGGATGTGATTGGGCCAGTGCTTATTCTGCGGATCAAGAGACCATCAGTTGAGGGCTTGTCCTAGAGCTCCAGCTCATCCATCTCAAGGCGGGGCCAAGGCACAGAGAGCCCCCGCAAGACCACCAGCGGGACAACAGAGAGCCCCCGCAAGCCCCAGCAGCAGCAGAGAGGTGCACAGCGACAGGGGCGAGCTTTCGCTTTGACAGTTAAGGAGGAGGAGCCAGTTGGTGATGTTATTTCAGGTTCAGTCTATCTTGATTCTTTTTTAGCTCATGCTTTATTTGATTCTGGTGCCTCGCATACTTTTATATCTGTATCTTTTGCTTTGAAGCATCATCTTGATACTGAACCGTTGGCGAGGACTTGCAAGATCACTATTAGGGGTAGCATTATCCTGGTCAGCAATGTTTGCAAGGATCAGAGAGTTTCTTTGGAAGGCCGAGAGTTGAGCGTGTATCTACTCGTAATGCCACTTTCGAGCTATGATATAGTACTCGGGATGGATTGGTTGAGTAGGCACCATGCTAGTATAAATTATCGAGGGGGCAAAGTTTTGTTTCAGGTGCCAGAAGAACCAGAATTTGAGTTCATCAGAGGAGCAGTAGAGCAGAATGAGGGAGACTTCTATGGAGCTTGGTGGAAGAGTAGGAGCTGCCATATCTATTGATTACAGAGTATATGGACGTCTTTCCGGAGGAGTTGTCAGGATTGCTACCAGATAGAGATGTGGAGTTCTCTATAGACTTAGTGCCAGGCACAAAGGCGATATCACAGTACGTTTATGGGGTGAACAACATCAAACTGACGGAGTTGAAGAAGCAGGTGGATGAGTTATAGGAAAAGAGCTTTATCCCATCCAGTTCATCACCATAGGGTGCTCCGATATTATTTGTACCAAAGAAGGATGGGTCGGTACGTATGTGTATCGACTACAGGGCACTCAATAACCTCACTATCAAGAATAAATATTTATTGCCACAGATTGATGATTTGTTTGATCAGTTGAGCAGAGCGAAGGTATTTTCGAAGATAGACTTGAGGTCGGGTACCACCAGGTGAAAGTAAAAAAGAAAGACATTCCGAAGATAGCTTTCAAGACTCAGTATGGGCAGTTTGAGTTCTTGGTGATACCGTTTGGTTTACCAATGCCCCAGCAGTATTCATGAACCTAATAAATAAGATGTTTCATCAGTACTTGGATCAATTTATTATGGTCTTCATTGATGATATATTGATATATTCAAAGACCCCAGAGGAGCATGAGAAACACCTGAGGATAGTTTTGGAGACCCTTAGGAAGAAGAAATTATATGGTAAGCTTTCGAAGTATGAGTTCTTCCTTGATAAGGTTGAATTCCTCGGATATGTGATTACAGGAGACAGGATCTCAGTAGACCCGAAGAAGATATCAGCAGTTGAGTCGTGGTCTACCCCGAGTTCAGTGGTAGAGATCAGGAGTTTTCTTGGATTGGCAGGCTATTATCGGAGATTTATTCAGGAATTTTTTAAGATTGCGGAGTCGATAACTAGGATAACCAGGAAGGACGTGGAGTTTGTCTGGACTGAGAAGTGTCAGGCTGCTTTTGAGGAGCTGAAAAAGAGGTTGACTACAGCTCCAGTATTGACGTTGCCATCAGGGACAAGAGGATTTTCTATATCTAGTAATGCTTCGGGTAAGGGCTTGGGATGTGTGTTGCAGCAGAACAGGAAGGTGATTGCCTATGCTTCCAGGCAATTATGCCCGCATGAGAAGAATTACCCTACCCATGACTTAGAGTTGGCAACAGTTATTTTTGCTCTTAAGCCGTGGAAGCATTGCTTGTATGGAGAGCGAGTAAAGATCTTTACTGATCATATGAGCTTGAAATATGTGTTCACACAAAAGGAGCTTAACATGAGGCAGGGGCGCTGGTTGGAGTTGATGAAGGACTTCGACATTTCTTTACAGTACCATCCAGAGAAGGCCAACGTAGTCGCGAATGCCTTGAGTAGGTATCCAGTGGCTATGTACTTGATGAGGGACAAACATTTATTAGCCGATCTTGATAGCTTGGGTATTGAAGTGTTAGTTCCTGGAGTTGTGGCACAAATGTGGGGACTTCAGGTACATTCAGAGTTGATAGACCGGATCAGAGCCACAAAGTTCGAGGATAAGTCTCTTAGGAGCATCAGAGCACAGGTCTAGATGGGATTGGCAGATGACTTCAGTATTGCAGAAGATGGATCATTGCGGCACAGTACTAGATTATGTTTATTGAGTGGAGCATTGCGCGAGAAGGTTCTTCAGGAGGTGCATCGATCTCAGTACTCTATGCATCCAGGTGCCAACAAGATGTATACAGACATGAGAGAGCATGTTTGGTGGTATGGTATGAAGCAGGGTGTCACGCCCCGATTCCGTGGAATTGATAGTCGTCCCCCGGGCATGATGCCGTACGTGCCTAGGTTGCACATCGCACAAGGCCAAGGTATTTTTGCATAATGAGCACATATTCAGAGTACGCAGATAATTAAATCACAAAGTTGAAACATGAAAAAGTTCTCTTTATTGATAATGAACATCTTTTACAAACTCTTGAACGAGTCAGATAATTGTCGAACGGGCTTACAAAAGTGGACTCAAAATAAGATAGCCGTCATGCACATTACATCCTTTACTAAAACTTTAAAATATTAAAGACCTCCAAGTGGGACGATCGTTTTTCCTCGGAACTGCATGAGTTATGGTTGCTAGCTCCTGGGTCTTTAAAAATGCTTCAACTAAGGCACGATCAGGACGTGCCGACAGCTGGACTGAATTGGAAAGTGACTTCAGCTCCTCGCAGGATCTCCTTGGTGCGGAAAACCTGTTTCAACGAGGGTCAATACATTAAAATGTACTAGTGAAGGCGAGCTAACCCAACTATACCAATTAATATGTTGTTTATATGAAGCATACAAGTTATTTGTGGTCTTTCTATCTTGCCTTAGCTTATTTTACAAGCAAGCATTGATATAGAAATTTACTAAAATAAACTTGCCACCGTTCGGTGACTTTTACCTGCCCGTCTGAACCACCTGCACAATACTTACCATGTCCTTCCCTGCCACGAAGACACAAGTTAGCTTGTATAGGTTTAAATATACGTGGGGATCACTGGCATGATGCCATAATGGACGATATAGTCTTTGGAGAGAATAGAATGCAACGAAAGTACAAGGTGCACTGTAAGCCATCCCGTCAAGTACAAGAGACAAAACAATGGGTTTCGTCCAGACCGGATCAGTGCCAGTGCCCCAGCGACCATCCGCAATAACCATGACCTTGTGCACAAGTTGTCCGTGATCAAACGACGTCTAGGCTAAGTTATCAATTTATGCAGTTGAGGCAACATGAGTACAAGACAAGTAGCATTGCATGATTCATTTTGCATAGTCTTCCTGAACAATTTATTGTATAACATAGTATATTTCATACTTAGCACAATTTATAGAAGAAGTATGCAATTCTAATTAAAATTGAAGAATATATAGAACATTCTAAATAAACTAGCACACAACAAGATAACCGTTCACAAGTTGATTGACAAGCATAAAGTAGTCCAAGTCTATTCATTTTTATCTTGACATCTTTTAATTATTTTGGTATTGTTTGATCGGGACAAGCAAGAATACAAGATTTGTGGTGTGAAGACTTGGAATAAGGGTCAACTGAATCGAATATAGCCACTCACAAGTTGGTTGAAGAAGAAAAGGAAAGAGGTGCTTCAAGACTCCGCTCGTACGTCACCTACTACACGATCACCTGCATTGCCACGAACAGCTGATCAATACCTCTTCTACTCTTTCCAATCTCGGAATTGAAGTGCAGTTCAACGAACGAAAATAATAAAATCTATCAAAATCGTTTAAGAAAACGCAAATAAATCCAAAAATTAACTCAAAGCACGAAAGCAACAAGATGACAGCGAAAACTAGGCAAGAAAACTTGTAGCGAAGATGTCCCTCTTGACTCTGCCGCTAAGTCTATCCACGGGACATGGTCCACTGAATATGGAAATCGATTCTAAAGAAGCAAATCCATAACGAGGATAAGATCTTGTTTCAATATATCCCGATCGAACATACTGACTTGTATTTCTTAGCCGCGCTCCCCGAAAAGGGGGAACGGGGCACCACATCCTAACCAACTAATAGGAAATTTCGTCCATAAAACTTAGGAGTAGAACATACCACTATGAAACAATGAAGGAAACCTTTCCCTCATCTCAGACTCAAGCTCCCAAGTCGATTCTTTGACCGAATGATTTTGCCAAAGCACGCACACGAGAGGAACCGAACGACTTCGAAGCAGCTTCTCTTTGCGATCTAAGATCCGCACAGGATGTTCAACATAAGTCAAGTCTGCCCTTAGGTCTAGTTGATCAAGATCCACCATACGACTCGGATCGTACACGTACTTCCTAAGCTGTGAAACATGGAAGATATCGTGCACTTCAAATAGTGACGGTGGCAGGGCAATCTGATATGCGACAGGGGTAATTCATTTTAGTATCTCGAACGGACCAATGAATCTTGGACTTAGCTTTCCCTTTGCTCCAAATCTGGTAACTCCTCGTATGGGCGAGACTTTGAGGAACACCTGACCACCTTCTAAGAACTCAAGAGGTCGTCGATGCGTATCTGAGTATCTTTTCTGGTGACTCTGTGCTACCTTCAGCCGTTCTCGGATCAAACGGATCTTCTGGACGGTTTGCTCCATGAGTTCCGGGCCAAGAATTTGCCGTTCTCCAACTTCATCCCAAAAGATCAAAGATCTGCACTTTCGCCCATACAATGCCTCATATGGAACCATCTGAATGCTAGATTGATAGCTATTATTGTATGCAAATTTAGCTAACGGTAGATGCATGTCCCAACTAGTCTTCAAGTCCAAGGCACAGAGTCGTAGCATGTCTTCAAGGATTTGGTTGACCCGCTCTGTTTGGCCGTCTATCTGAGGATGGTAGGCGGAGCTAAACTTCAACTTTGTTCCCACTGTTGACTGCAGGCTTTCCTAGAAGCACGATAAGAATCGACCATCTCTATCGGAGACAATGGATATGGGCAAGCCGTGGAGTCGAACGATCTCGTTGAGGCAGATCTAGGACAGGCGGTCGACACTCCAAGTACTTTTGATAAGCAAAAAGTGAGATAACTTGGTGAGTCGATCAACGATGACCTAGACGGCATCATTTCTTCGTTGCGTCTTTGGCAAACCAATAATGAAATCCATCGTTATATGTTTCCATTTCTACTCCGGTATAGCAAGGTTCTGCATAACTCCACCCAGCTTCTGGTGCTCGGCCTTTACCCTCTGACAAGCCATGCATTGCGTTAGGAACAGTGCCACATCTCTTTTCATGCCGTGCCATCAAAATATCGTACGATGATCTCGATACATCTTTGTGCTACCCGGATGTGAAGTATAACTTGCATAGTGGGCTTCCGTGAGTATCTCTTTTTTGAGGGTTGCATCGTTAGGAACGCAAAATCTTCCCTTTACTCGCATCATCCCGCCCGTGCTTACCTCAAAGTCGGTTGTCTTTCCTGCTGAGATAAGACCTTGCATCTTTTGTAGGAATAGGTCATCCTTCTGAGCGGACTTGACTTTTTCTAACAAGTCAGGTTTGAGGCACAGCTGAGCCACTTGCGCCCCCTTTTTATATCTGATTTTAAGTATAATGCCTAAACTTTTAATATCCTGACGCAGCTTGTCATCGATAGCCAAGCTCTTAACGAACACTCGACTCAGCGCATCAGCTACAATATTACCTTTGCCCGGCGTGTACCTGATCATCAAGTCAAAGTCGCTAAGGAGTTTGAGCCAACATCGTTGACGAAGATTCAAATCCTTTTATGTATAGAGATATTTTAGACTTTTATGGTCCGTATAGATCTCGCACGCACACCAAAGAGGTAGTGGTGCCACAACTTCAGCGCGAACAACACCGCTGTGAGCTCTAGGTTATGCATTGGATAGTTCTTCTCGTGAGGCTTCAACTACCTCAACACAAAGGCTATCACCTTGTCCCTCTGCATAAGGACACATCCCAAGCCCTTTCCTGAGGTGTCGCTATATATCTTAAAGTCATCGGGTCCCTCCGGAAGGGTAAGAATTGGTGCTGAGACAAGTCGCTGCTTTAACTCCATAAATAAAGCTTCACATTCGTTCGCCCACGTGAACGTTACTCCCTTCCGAGTGGACTGGGTCAGAGGGGAGGCGATTCTTGCAAAATCCTTTATAAATCTCCGGTAGTAGCCAGCTAGACCAAGGAAGCTCTGAATGTCGCTAGCTGACTCAGGCCTCCTCCACTTCATGATGGCTTCTATTTTCTTTGGGTCAACTAAGATGCACTCTGTAAAAATAATATGCCCAAGAAAAGATATGTTGTCCAACCAGAACTCATATTTACTCAGCTTTGCATATAACTTATTGTCTCGAAGGGTTTGAAGCACCATCCGCAGGTGTTCTGCGTGTTCATCCTTATTATTCGAGTATACTAAGATGTTGTCTATAAAAACCACCATAAACTTGTCGAGGAAGGGTCGGAACACACGATTCATCAAATCCATAAAAGCGGCAGGAGCATTTTAAACCCCCAGATTTTTCAGGATTTTAAAAATAAATTTTTAGAATTTTTCTGGAATTTTTAACTAATTAAAATCAAGGTATTATGGTATTAAATAATTTTAAATATTTTTATTAAGTATTAAAATATTATGAAAATAATATTTTTGGGTGTAAAATAAAATATTAGACCTAGGATAATTTTCCTGGAATTTATTGGACCCTAGAACCATTTTTAAAGACCCAAAAACTAAGTTATTTATTAAACCCAATTAAACCGGATTGAACCAACCGGTTTAAACTAAGTGAACCGAACCGAACGCATGCTGACCCGAACCCAACCGTGAACTGACCCTAGCAGATTCGGATCTGTACCCGCATGACCCGAAACCGAACCCGCCGCCCGATAACCCGCTAACCCCAAATCCCTAACCCCCGTGTCCCTCCGACTTCCCCCCGACGGTTCAGCGGCCGCCGCCGGCGGTTACGCCCCCACGCCGCCTCCTCTGTTCAGATACCCACCGGCCGGCTCCCCCTCCCCGCACCTCTCCACCTCCCTAACGGACCGCCACCACCTCCCTATAAAACCCCTCCCGCAACCCTTCTTCTCCACCGCCATCACCCACCTCCGCTGCCACCTCGACCCAGCTCGGCCACTCCTCTGCCACCACCACTCACCACCGCGTCTCCCCTCCAGCTCCGCCTCTGTCAGCGCTGAGCTCCCCTGCCTCCTCCAGCCGTGACCCCAGCCTCCACCGCCTCTCCGGCACCTCAACGAACCCCGCAGGCCGACGAGCTGCCACCGTCGTCCCTAAGCTAGCCCAGCCCCGGCGACGCCTTCGCCCAGGACCCGACGACTTTGCCACGCCGACGAGCACGGGGCCGCAGAAATCTGTCGCCGACGACCAGCAGCCCTAGCCGCCGTTCACCGCCGCCGTGCCACGCCGTGACCCTCTCAGTGCACGAACTTCAGTGAGGTACCCGCCTTCTCGTGTGTGTAATTTCTTGTACATTAATCCATTTTTCATTTTATCAAATCCTACGTGTACCCTGCATGACCCTCTCAATACCCGTGCCATTGGTTCGACGTGTCGCGTCCTGTGTCGGTTGCAAACTGTGACGCAAAATTAGGGAAATAAACCCCCAATTCTAAAAATTTTGAATTCATCCCGAACACTCCAGTTCGCGACCATTTTGCGACCAACCTGTGAAATATTTTCAAAATATGTCTGAACAATTATTTAGACCATATGACCTAGTTTTAAAACCCTATTTTTGTGTAATTTATTGAGCTGTAGATGGCATATTATTTGAGGGTGAAAATGACCGAATATTGGTTATTTAAATACCCTAATTTCCCCGGAACTGGGTGCGCCCCGCTAAACGGGACGACTTGGTCGTGTGCGGACTTCACCAAAAGGTGCACGCCGTTAATACTGACCTGTGGAATTTTGCGAAAGTTGATTTGGATGTGCGAATCCGTCGACAACACCCCGTATCGGCCATGTTCTAAAACTTGTTGTAACTTCGTGTATGCATGACGCATCGAAACAAAACTTGTGCCATCGGACTCGTAGCAATACGCTGGTCCTGTGACCCAAGTTTGGTTCGATTCTGAGAACGTTCCAAAATCGCGTATCGTGGGCCCCACGGCTCTACTTGACGGGCAATTTTGTGATTGGCTCATCAGAATACAGTTCTGGACATTCCGTTGGGTTTGTATCGTTGTTTTGGACTTGTAGACACTAAGTTTGACAAATTTGGAGAACATTGTCTCGGACACATTTTTTGGTGCAAAGCGGGCCACATGTGGACCCCGCTTTGACCAGAAACTGTCACTTTTGTCCCTGTGTCCAAATTGGACTTATGGATAGGCAATTCTAGCTATTTGATGTCTTCTGAACCTGATGGTAACATTTATTTTAGCAACCGGAGGAGTACCTGCAAATCCCGCTGATACCAGAGCAGTAGTTGGAGTCAGAAACCCAGGCAAGTGTACCTTGCCATACTTGCAGCACTTGTTTATACTATTCTCTTGATTTATTACTGTAATATGTTTAACCTAGGACCGTGTGACATTACTTAATATCCGAACAAGATTCGGGTGTCAGCGTCGTACGCGAAGTTGTGTAATATCACATAGAGATGGATATCGAGACACTATATTCTCGTGCTTGCATTATCATGTACGTCATACCATAGGACACTTGACACTGTTCATGAGACAGAATCTTTCTGAGATATTCATGGTGATTCTGTATAGGATACAGGTTTCATGACATATACTTTATACATGCTTAACTATCATTATGACTCGCTGCATCAGTTAAAGGTCATGATCTTGCGTATCATGGACATGAGACGTGTGATTACATTGAGTGGGGAGAGTATTACCATATTAAAGGCTGATTATATTATATATATGTAGTTTTATGGAGGTGCCTTAGACTCTGACACAGAGCTTTGGCACAAGTTCTGGCCCTTCGAGATAAATGATATTATGGGTTTCTCCGACACAGAGCCTATGGTAGTTTCAGCCTGAGTATGACTAATGCTCTCATCTTGCATATCACTTAGCTGGTTATATAGTTTACCCTATTGATTCATTTATTATTGTACTGCATTTATTATGGCTTAAGTTATTCTTGTACCTTGTTATGTCCCCTGAGGACCTGGATCCGGATTATGTCCCCATGGTTAGCAGAGGAGATCTATCCCAGGTATACGGGACAGGAGCAGGCACTGAAGCAGTACCAGTTACAGAAGACGAGGTGATCGTCGAGGATTTCTTCTGTGTATATGCTTATTCCATACTCATTATTTGTTGTTGTTATACTCTTTATTTCTTGTCTATTGAACCATTGTATCAGACTAATTATCGGGTTGTTCCCCGATATATATATTTTATTGAGACATTGATGTTGATTTATATTTCATATTTATGTATTCGTTTCTGTGGATAAGATTAGTACCATTGCCCATATTGTTGTTTTACATCTTAAGTACACCCTGATGGGTCCATTAAATTGGGTTTGCCCATCGGTGTGTGCTGTTGGACATTGCTAGGTGTCTAGTCCCTCGATATTTTGGGACTGGGGCGTGACATTTTTTTTGTGGTGGCCCATGCAGGTCTACGACTAAATTGCTTCGATTTCAACTTAGGAACTGAGCAAGCCTGCGACAAAGATAGAATAAGTTATAGGATCTCATCCATTGATTGAATCGTTCTTGATCTCTATATCGGATTCAAAATTTCTTGACTTACATCCTGCATTGATTGCTTTGTGCGTCTCTTATAGTTTATTTTGGATGCAGAGTAATGGATCCACGAGCGAACGACGAAAATTCTGCAAGAACACCACAAGGTGCTATAGCCACCTACGGAGAAGATGAAGTGACGCCATTGAGTGAAGATCCCTCCACTCACCGAAGCAGTCAAGCAAATCAGCATGCTACAAGAATCCAGCAAGATGACATTCTGCCACAGTTTACTCCACCAATGCCCGTATTCCCACGAGGGCAGGCTATGGACGGGCATCAGATACTATAAATTATCTACGCAATGATGCAAACTCAACAGCAGATTCAACAAGAGGCTCTGCAGAATAGCCTAGTAACCGCACTGGAGCAGGCAAACCCACCAGCACGACGGCCAACGACGGGCTCTATCACCGAATTTCGCCAGCTGAAGCCCCGTACCTTTTCTGGTAAAAAGGAGCCCGCTGAAGTTCATGAGTGGCTCACCAACACTCAACATTAATTAGAAGCAGCTGAGCTTCCAAGGGAACGTTGGATGACTGCCATCAGAATATAGCTGACGGACAATATACATCACTGGTGGCTATCTGAGGAGACGCGGCTCAGACTAGACCGAGTCACTTGGAAAGAGTTCTCTAGACTCTTTTAGGAGATGTACATTCCAGCTATTTTTTTATCAGAACTTTGGGACAAGTTCAATCGTCTCACTCAAGACAATATGACAGTGGAAGAATACAATGCGGAGTTCATTCGTCTTAGTCGCTTTGCCCCAACCCTGATCCCGACAAAAGAAGGAAAGGCTAAGAAGTTCTTCAACAGACTAAACTTTGAGCTACAGAGACTGATCGGATATGTTGCACCTACTTTTTATTCGGATATCCTTGCTGCAGCCCGACGCATGGAGCGCGTCACCAGGAGGGAGTCCAACCTAAAACGGCCAGCACCAACCAGAGTATCACAAGAGGAGTCTGCAAAGCGACAACAGATGAATCCACAACAGAGAGCATCTATACCACTAGTAATAGTCCTTCCTACTTGTCACTACTGTGGCAAAGCAGGCCATCTCGCCAAGGAATGCCGACGCATATTGGGATTGTGTTTAGCATGCGGATCCCGTCAGCAGTCGGTAAGGGATTGCCCTGAGCGTCGAGAAGGAGCACCAATGAGAATCCGACAAGATCTACCAGCACCAGGAGGATATCAACCGAGGCCACCCTTGGCACCACGGGCAGTACCCTTCCAGCAAGCCCAGCAATAGCAGAGGGCACCACCTCAAGGACGCGGACAGGCTTTTGCAATGACAATGGAGGACGTGCAGACTCGTGGAGTAACAAATGTGCGTAAGTTATTCATAGATGCATTGCTTTAGCACGTGCCTGTTAGTTCCTGACCTAAGCCTTAAACCTAGTAATTTTGAACTTATTAAAAATTGATAACCTAGTTTTCTAAGCTGTAGTTTTTTTGCTTTAACCAGATTTCCTTCACTCTTGAATTACCAAACTTTTATTTTCTAGGGAAATACTTTATTCCTGCCCTAGGTGTTTTGCTTAACCCTCATCCTTTGATTCTCCTTGATCATGATTCTTGATTGTGACGTGCTTCGAACCTGTTTTGCAAACCGTGTCATCTCTTCTGACCGATTGTGTTTCATTATTCTTTGATTGCGAGGACGCAATCCTCTTAAGGGGGTAGATTATAAACCCCCAGAATTTTTAGGATTTTAAAAACAAATTTTCGAAATTTTTCTGGAATTTTTAACTTATTAAAATCAAGGTATTTTGCTATTAAATAATTTTAAATGTTTTTATTAAGTATTAAAATATTATGAAAATAATATTTTTAGGTGTAACATAAAATATTAGACCTAGGATAATTTTCCTGGAATTTATTGGACCCCAGAACCATTTTTAAAGACCTAAAAACTAAGTTATTTATTAAACCCAATTAAACCGGATTGAACCAACCGGTTTAAACTAAGTGAACCGAACCGAACCCATGCTGACCCAAACCCAACCCTGAACCGACCCTAGCGGATTCGAATCTTAACCCGCAAGACCAGACCTCAAACCCGCCGCCCGATAACCCGCTAACCCCAAATCCCTAACCCTCGTGTCCCTCCGACTTCCCCCGACGGTTCAGCTGCCGCCGCCGGCGGTTACGCCCCCGCGCCGCCTCCTCTGTTCGGATCCCCACCGGCCGGCTCCTCGCTCCCCGTGCCTCTCCACCTCCCTAACGGACCGCCACCGCCACCCTATAAAACCCCTCCCACAACTCTTCTCCTCCACCGCCATCACCCACCTCCGCTGCCACCTCAACCCAGCTCGGCCACTCCTTTCCCACCACCACTCACCACCGCGTCTCCCCTCTAGCTCCGCCTCCATCAGCGCCGAGCTCCCCTGCCTCCTCCAGCCGTGACCCCAGCCTCCACCACCTCTCCGGCACCTCGACGAACCCCGCAGGCCGACGAGCTGCCAACGTCGTCCCTCCGCTAGCCCAGCCCCGACGACGCCTTTGCCCAAGACCCGACGACTTCGCTATGCCGACGAGCACGGGGCCGCAGAACCCCGCCGCCGACGACCAGCAGCCCTAGCCGCCATGCCCTGCCGCCGTGCCACACCGCGACCCTCTCAGTGCACGAACCTCAGTGAGGTACCCGCCTTCTCGTGTGTGTAATTTCATGTACGTTAATCCATTTTCTGTTCTGTCAAATCCTACGCGTATCCTGGGTGACCCTCTTGATACCCGTGCTATTGGTTCGACGTGTCGCATCCTGTGTCGGTCGCAAACTGCGACACAAAATCAGAGAAATAAACCACCAATTCTGAAAATTCAGAATTCGTCCCGAACTCTCCAGTTCGCGGCTTTTTGCGACCAACCTGTGAAATGTTTTCAAAATCTGTCTGAACAATTATTTAGACCATATGACCTAGTTTTAAAATCCTATTTTTGTGTAATTTATTGATCTGTAGATTGCATGTTATTTGAGGATAAAAGTGACCAAAATATTGGTTATTTAAATACCATAATTTCCCCGGAACTGGGTACGCCCCGCTAAACGGGACGACTTGGTCGTGTTCGGACATCATCAAAAGGTGCGCGCCGTTAATACGGACGTATGGGATTTCGCGAAAGTTGATTTGGATGTGCGTGCACACCGAAATCAACGCGTATCCGTCGACAATACCCCGTATCGGCCATATTTTAAAACTCATTGTAACTTCTTGTACGCACGTTGTATCAAAACAAAACTTGCATCATCGGACTCGTAGCAATACGCTGGTCCTGTGATCCAAGTTTGGTTCAATTCTGAGAACGTTGACAAAATCGCGTATCGTGGGCCCCACGGCTCCACTTGATCGGCGATTTTGTGATCGGCTCATCGGAATCCAGTTCTGGACATTCCGTTGGGTTCGTATCATCGTTTTAGACTTTTAGACACTAAGTTTGACAAATTTGGAGAATATTGTCTCTGACACATTTTTCGGTGCAAAGCGGACCACATGTGGATCCCGCTTTGACCAGAAACTGTCACTTTTGTCCTTGTGCCAAATTGGACTTATGGACAAGCAATTCTAGCTATTTGATGTCTTCTGAACCTGATGGTAATATTTATTTCAGCAACCGGAGGAGTACCTGCAAATCTCGCTGATTCTAGAGCAGCAGTTGGAGTCAGAACCCCAAGCAAGTGTACCTTACCACACTTGCAGGACTTGTTTATACTATTCTCTTAATTTATTACTGTAATATCTCTGTTCAACCTAGGACCGTGTGACATTACTTAACATTCGAACAAGATTCGGGTGTCAGCGTCGTACGCGGAGTTGTGTAACGTCACCTAGAGATGTATATCAAGACACTATATTCTCGTGCTTGTATTATCAAGTACGTCATACCATAGGACACTTGACACTATTTATGAGACATAATCTTTCTAAGATATTCATGGTGATTTTGTATAGGATACAGGTTTCGTGACATATACTTTATACATGCTTAACTATCATTATGACTCGCTGCATCAGTTAGAGGTCATGATCTTGCGTATCATAGACATGAGACGTGTGATTACATTGGGTGGGGAGAGTATTACCATATTAAAGGCTGATTATATTATATATATGTAGTTTTATGGAGGTGCCTTAGACTCTGACACAGAGCTTTGGCACAAGTTCTGGCCCTTCGAGATAAATGCTGCTATGGGTTTCTCCGACACAGAGCCTATGGTAGTTTCAGCCTGAGTGTGACTAATGCTCTCATCTTGCATATCACTTAGCTGGTTATATAGTTTACCTTATTGATTCATTTATTATTGCACTGCATTTATTATGGCTTGAGTTATTCTTGTAACTTACTATGTCCCCTGAGGACCTGGATCCGGATTATGTCCCCAGGATTAGCAGAGGAGATCTATCCCGAGGTATACGGGACAGGAGTAGGCACTGGAGCAGTACCAGATCCAAAAGACGAGGTGATCGCCGAGGATTTCTTCTGAGTATATGCTTATTCCATACTCAGTATTTGCTGTTGTTATACTCTTTATTTCTTGTCTATTGAACCATTGTATCAGACTAATTATCGGGTTGTTCCCCGATATATATATTTTATTGAGACATTGATGTTGATTTATATTTCATATTTATGTATTTATTTTTGTGGATAAGATTAGTACCATTACCCATATTGTTATTTTATAGCTTAAGTACACCCTGATGGGTCCATTAAATTATGTTTGCCCATCGGTGTGTGCTGTTGGCCATTGCCACATGCCTAGTCCCTCGATATTTTGGGACTAGGGCGTGACAAGCATTCATCAGTCCAAACGACATAACAAAAAAATCGTAATGTCTATAGCGGGTTCGGAATGCAGACTTTGGCATGTCCTCGGGCTTAATCTTCAACTGGTGGTAGCCCGAGCGAAGATCGATTTTTGATAACACCGATGCTCCTTGCAGCTGATCGAAGAGGTCGTCTATCCTGGGCAGGGGATACTTGTTTCTAATAGTGACCTTATTCAGCTCTCGATAATCAATGCAGAGTCGTAACATTCTGTCCTATTTCTTTACAAAGAGTACAGGCGCGCGACACGCTCGGACGGATATACCCACGATCTAGCAGTTCTTGAAGTTGGCACTTTAACTCCTTTAGTTCAGCAGGGGCCATTCTGTACGGAGCCTTGGAAATCGGCTTAGTATTTAGGAATGTGTCGATGGTGAACTCGATCTCTCTATCAGGTGGCATGCCGGGTAGTTCGCTCAGAAACACATCAGAAAACTCTGCCACAACGAAAGAAGACTCAATATTTGCGTAATCTAGCTGCGTGTCCTGAAATGACGCTAAGTATCCCTCACAGCCAGAGTATAGCATCTGTCGAGTAGATATCGCCAAAATTACCATGCCGGCCCTGTATGCATCAGTTGCTGGACTACTCATGTAGCAGAATTTGGCTTCTCCAGGTAGGCGAAAGACGACTCATTTCTCTATACATTCGATAGTTGCCGAGCAAGCGTCGAGCCAATCTATCCCCAAATGATGTCGTAATCCCGAACATCTAGGACTAAAATATCGAGCGAGAGTTTCCTTCCTCCAATACAGATGTAACCACCTTGACATACTGAACGGACAGGTATTTTCATGCCCAATGGGGGTGTTAACACTAAGATCTAGATACAATGATAATATTTCTATATTATTTTCAACAGCAAAATTTATGGATATAAATCTATGCATTGCACCAGAATCAAATAGCACACGTTCAAGTATGTTATTAAAAAGCAATATACCTGACACAATGGTGTCTGATGCCAGAGCTTCTTCCCGTGACATATTATACACCCGGCCCTGAGCTTGACGACGCTCTTGCTGCGATGCAGCTCGATTGGCTTGGGGTGCTGAGGTAGGATTTGGATGTTGAGGGCAGCGATCGGAGTGGCACAACGAACAGGTACTAACTTCATGGTTTGGTTCACCACAAGCTAGGCATAACCCAAGTTTCAAACGACATTTATTGGCTGTATGCCCTGGCTTTTTATAGAAGGTACATGGTTGCCCTAGATTTTCTCTCTGCTGATCGCCATTATTTGGATGCTTGGAGCGTTATTTCCTCTCGTATGGTTATGGCGCTTGTGATTGGAAGTATGCACAGTGTCATCCGCAACTGGAGGATACTGCGGTTCAAGAAAAAGGGCATAATTGAGAACTCTCCACATAGTCTCGTACTAGTGAACGACCACGTGCGCATGGACGACAGGTCGTAGGCCGCCTTCAAATCTTCTGGCATGACTCACCGTATCAGGTAAATAGGAGCTTGTAAACTTGGCGAGCCGGTTGAATTTGGCAGAATATTGCTTTACTGTCATGCTGCCTTATCGTAGTTGCACGAACTCCTTCTCCTTCTACCCACGTACAGGAGGGGGTATGAACTCCTTTTCAAATGCGCCATGGAAGGTAGCCCATGCAATCGTCTCCTCTTCATCCTCAACTGGAAGAGATTTTTGATGCACGTCCCACCAATCGTGCGCGTTCAAGCGAAGCTGTAGTTGGGCACACGCTACTCGCTTCTGCTCAGGTACCTCTAGAAGTTTAAATGATCCTCAAGCTCTGCCAGCCAATCTAGAACCATTATTGGGTCTTTAGTACCTTAAATGGCATGTTGCAAACCTTTTTGAAGTCGACAAAGTCGAAGGTAGTCACATCCTTCTTCTTTGAAGTTTGAGGCATTTTGACTTCAGGCGCGGGTTGCTCCACCGGTGTCATTATTGTTGCCACGGAATGGTTGGAGGCTAAGATCTGCACGATCTGTTGCAGGGCATCTACCTGCTTCTGTTGGACTGTAAATCGGGCTTCTAGATTGCTTTCAAACTTGGTATGTCGTTCTTTCGCTCGCTTCTCGGCTCGCTCATAATGAGCCTCATCTCTCTGTTGGCTAGCCTCAAGCATCTACATTATTTGCTGAATTGGATCGACACGGGACATGGCTTGCTGACTTCGAGAACTTCCCAATGTGCCAGAACTACTTTTTTGGGCTTGGATTTCACCCGGTGCTAGCGATGATGCTTGCGTTTGAGCCGTTCCTTCAAAAGAAGGTAACTTACATCAGGATCATAATATATTATGGACTTATTGTATGGAGTCTATCTTATTTTGGCCTAACGAGTTCAAGAGTTCGCATAGGGATTAGATTGTTAAAGGAACTTTTCCAATACGAGGGTCAAAGGAACTTGAAGCTGTGCTCTGATACCAATATGTCACGCCCAATTCCGTGGAATCGATAGTCATCCCTCGGGCGTGATATCGTGTGTACCTAGGTTGCTCATCACACAAGGCCAAGGTGTTTTTGGATAATGAGCATATATTCAGAGTACGCTGTAGAAGCATAAAAAATACGCTGGGAGGATCTACGCAGCCTCTTGATGTAGAGCAGCGTAAACAGAGGCCTTCGGAGCCATCAAACGTACAACAGAGCTTTCTCCGCTAAAACACAGCATGAAGTATAAGCTCAAAGGACCATCCGCGTAAGTGCAGTACATCCAGGCCGCTCCAGCGTAAGATAGAGTTCTTCATCGCCTCCATGGCGTAAAACTCAGCCGCTCTCAAAGCAGCGTTAATGCGTACGAGGAATACTTCGTTTTCCCCGAAATGAACCTGTCAAGTCACGCAGTGAACCTGGCCTCTGACTCCTGACAAAAAGTGCTGCACGGCTACCCAGACGACGGCTGGAAACGATGGCAGATCCCTCGGGACGCGCCCCACAGTATGATGGCGGATCTCGGCATTTAATGCAGAGGATTTGGTTAAAATATCACCAAATCGTCGATTACCAAAGTCCCTCCAGCGTAAACCGCTCTTTCGCGTACAAGGGAATACGCCGCCTTGTTTTACACAGGCAAACATGAGCTGTTTTACGCTCCGCAGTAGACAAACCGCCTGCCACGTCAAAAGCTACACTTCGTACAGGGCCCGAGGCACGTCTCTACGTCAAATTGTACAGAGCGGTGACAGTTTCCCTCAAGACACGTCTCTGCGACGGATGCACAGAAGGGCTGCAGACCTTCAAAACACGTCTCCGTATTTAATGCACAGGATGGTGGCAAATCTCTGTAAGAGATTTGATTACACCTTCGAAAGCCGTAATTTCGGCGAAGACGTCCACATCAACACTCTGGCACGGTACGTAGCGACTTCTACGCCCATCCAGGATCTGTTCTCATTCGGCTTCAAACGCCCACTCAGTCTCTACGACCATTCGGCTTCTATGCCTGTTCGGCTTCTATGCCTGTTCGGCTTCTATGCCCATTCGGCTTCTACGCTTGTTCGGCTTCTATGCCTATTTTGGCTTCTACGCCAGGGGTGACAGTCATTTAGCTTCTACGCTAACCTCTTCTACACAAGGGATACCTACCTACGTGGCTTCTACGCCGTGATCTTCGCAGTAGATATACACGTTTTGTCCCCTTAGTTGGACACGTGTTACATGCTCACTCAAAAGGTCATTTATGCGCAGGCATTGGTTATTTTAACCGTTGTGTAAAAGGGTGCTGTACTGTCCACTCCTTGGTTGTTACACCGACGGAGTGGTTACTGTCACCAAAACTCTATAAATAGAGACCCCTATCAATGGGGAACAAGGTCGACATTTGGAAGATCGAACCAGGTCGGAGAATCGGTAAAAAGAGAGAGAGAGAGAGAAGAAGAAGGAGAGAAGAGTCCGGAGCTCAGGCAAAGAGTAGGGGTCGACGGCTCTGGCACCGTGCATCCACCCTCCTTCGCAGCCTTCGAAGCCGCTACCCGTCTTCCACGGCACTTCTTCAACATCGTGTAGTCCAAGGGCTAAAGTGATCGACTGCAGATCAGACACCTATAGCAATTTATACCCAGATTAAATAAATTGTACTCCCGCATCCTCGTATAGGATCGAACTGTACAAGTTTGTTTGTAAACCAAAGGGCACGGGTCTAGTATAAACCCTGTCATTGAAATACACTTTCATTCTTTCGTTTAATACCACAAACAAGATGGCTACTCTGCTTGGGACATCTTTCTCTTCTGACGAGGAAGTAATTGCTCAACACGATGCAGTATCCGTGGGATCCGTAAAGAAAACACTGGTCGTCCAATTCGACCAGTCTGCCTACGAAGACATGCTTCGGACTGGGGGTAGCTCTCACTCTCTCTCCGTCCAAGACAACAGGAAGCTGCGCAAAGTGTGGATGCCCAAGACATCCTCCGCCATTCCTGTGAACTCTCCGATCTCTCCGATCTCTCCGACCAATGAGGTGGTAGCATCGCTCCCTCCGTGCCCCGTACATAAAATTCAGTCTCCCGCTACGCACGGTACAGACAAAACTTCGGGCAAAGCCTCAGCACTAACCCAGGAGTATCCACTGCGCTTTATGCGCAGAAATCAGTCTCCCGCTACGCGCGGTACAGACAAAACTTCGGGCAAAGCCTCAGCGCTAACCCAGGAGTACCCACTGCGCTTTACGCACAGAAATCAGTCTCCCGCTACGCGCGGTACAGACAAAACTTCGGGCAAAGCCTCAGCGCTAACCCAGAAGTATCCACTGCGCTCTACGCGTAGGAACTAGTCTCCCGCTACGCGCGGTACAGACCAAACTTCTGGTGATGCCTCAGTGCCAGGACAGACAACATCTGACCTCTACGAGGAAACAGATGAACGCCATAATTTCTGCGAAGGGAAGCAGGCAGCGGAATACTCGACTCCTCGGCCGTTACGCCAGCGAAGGAGCAATCTGCCTACCCTTCGGATTATGCGAAAAGCCGACGGCCAGCTGAGGACCTCTTCAGCCTTACGCCACTCTGTGCGGATCTCCAATTGACGCCAGGCAAAGTCCAACGACGTTAAACAAGCTCAAGTTGCTACTCCCCCTGACCTGCGCAAATACTTAATCCAGAAGCGTAAGGAGAGGGGACCTTCCAATATGTCTATTACGTCCCCTAGCGAGCAATGTTGTAATAGTCATAAAATTATGATTGACTGTTGCTGTTCTAAGGCAAAACGGCCGGTTTTCGACCGGTTGAGCTACTCTCAGTCTTTCCCAGAAGAAGAGCCCGCGTATGCGTCCGTGAACATGGCTTCTCATATACCTAGAGGAGGGCCGAACTCAAGACGTCATCCCGCAGGGCCTCCGAGCCAAAGAAGATTCGAAGACCTCCTCAGGAACACTGAAGCTGGGGTGTTCCAAAACACTCGTGCAAGGTCACAGCAACCGGCTTCGTACTTATCTGATTCCGACGTTGGGGGTCGCCAATCTCCCAGATCAGATGCTGAGAGTATAGAGCCGACTTCTGCAGCGACCTATAATAATCCTTTGAGGACGCCCAGGGAAATGGGAGTCTACGCCATTGAAGATGAACGCGAGGAAGCTTCGCCGTCAAGAAACGCGGAACAACGCATCACTATGCTGGAAACATCTATGGGACAAATGCAATCCACGATGGAAAACATGCACCGGATGATGCTAGCTCAGCACGCAACTGCCATGGCTCAAGCATCGGTCCCGCCAACTCAGATATGTGTGGGGGTGGACTTACCACCATCCAACCCGAGCCAAGAGCCTGCGCTAGATTAAGAGTCAGCAGTTCCTCCGCTTCCTCACTCAGGGAATGCCTTACCTCCCGCTGGAGTTACGATACAACCAACTCCGCACCACTCCGTAGCCCCGCTTCCGACCGAAAATCCGATGCAGGCAGTACGGGAATTGAAAGCCCAGTTCGACGTCTTGAAGCACAAAGATCAGCTCAAGAAACTGAGAATCAACCAACCCTACCCAGTTATCTGGGAAGAAGTCTCTTTTCCTCCAAAGTACAAGCCTCAGACTATGGCTCTGTTCGAAGGAAAAATATCGCCCAGTCAATACATGAACTATTTCAGTATGATGACGGTGTTGCTACAAGGGAACGACGCCCTCCTCACTCGGGTGTTCAAAGGCTGCCTCTCAGGAGTAGCCTATCAGTGGTACCGTAGCTTGGCGGACAACTGCATTACTTCCTTCGAAGACTTCAAAGCTTTATTCTTCACGCGATTCTATGAGGGTGGGATGGACATGTCTATGTCCTCTCTCATCGAAGTCAAACAAAGGGAAAAGGAGTACGTTCGTACCTTCGTCGAACGTTTTCGTCAGGCCACCTTACAAATGCCTCCAGGAGTTCCGGACTCGACGTTAGTAGACATTTGCAGGAAAAACCTCCTTCCTGTAGTCTCGGTGTTTACAGGACCATATCAGTTCCATGAGTGGCCTTCGTTCATCGTCTCGACAGTGGCCGCCGAAGACAACAGTCGCAAGGCGCGCAACAGTGGCATCATGATCTCCGCCTCCGATAGAGGCAAAAGGTCATCTACCAGCAGCGACCATCCTCGCAGCTCCAAGGAAAAAGAAGCTCTGACAGTCAATACGTCTAGACAAAAGACGGCGGCGACCACGCAGACGAAGCCAGGGACTTCCAGGCCCGTCGAAGTCTACTCTTTCGACGACGACGATATCCCTAGTATATTCGAATGTCTCGTCAAAAGCGGCAAGATCACCCTTCCAGAGCTAAGGCGGCCCCAAGAAGCCGGTAGTACTGACGACCCCAAATACTGCATCTTCCACAAATACGTACACCACCCAACGAAGGCGTGTTACATACTGAAGAGGAGGATCCAGGGGTTGATCGATGCTAAGGCCATCACTCTGTACAACACCGAGAAGACGGTCACGGCCAACATGATCTCTCTACGGTTCGGCGATCTGCCTTCCCAAAAGGTCATGAACGGTGTCACGCCCATTTTTCGAGCTATGATGGACATCGTCAATCTCCCTCCCTCTAGAGATCAAAATCAAGACCTAGTACCCCTGACCACCCGGCAGGGCGAAATCATGTGGGTTCATCCAGATTTGGTGTCAGAGCTCGAGGAAGAGACCAAGGCGACTAAGCCTACATCCAAGAAGAGCCCCAAATACAGGCCATGCCACATGGTCGCAACTTCTTCTGCATCAGGCGAAGATGAAGTATTTGCCACAACCCGTTCAGGGAAGGCCTACCTCAACGACAACGGAGCAGGTCAGGAAGGCGCACCGGCTGACGCTCCAGCCGCCAAACCTTCAGAACAAGGTCCCGCCATGCAAAACATCAGCCCTGCGAAACCTACTCCGGCGGAAAAGGGGAAGCAGAGAGAAGTACGCTTTGATAAACCTGTGAAAAACATTCCAAGCAAAGGTTTAGATAAGCCGTACGAATTTGACATCCTAGCCCAACTAGCCAATACGTCGACCAGGTTGTCCATCTTTGAGCTACTCAGGCTCTCCCCAGACACTCGTCTAGCCCTGAGTGAAGCACTGATGCAGGCGGAGGTATACTTGACCCAGCTCAAGTCCCCCGACGAGGAGCCAGTGGTGTGTCCTCAATGCCACAGCGTGATAGAGGTGGTCCTAAATATCACTTTCACTCAAGATGACATGTTGTTAAAACATAACAGATATGACAGGTCCCTCTATTACACCGGGTACGTTGGTTCCATGGAGGTCGACCGGATTCACATAGATCCGGGGTCGTCGATCAGCATCATCCCTCATAGTCTGCTCAGGCCGCTAAGAATTCCTACCAGCGAACTGGCTTACACTACCACTACAATCGTGGGTTTCAACGCTGGAAGAAGTAAGCCATTGGGGAAGATCCGCTTGAGAATCCAGATCGGCAACCTTAGATCGGTGGCCACATGTTACGTCATCGATTCAAAGGTGTCCTACAACATTTTGCTGGGAAGACCGTGGATCCACGACCACAACATCGTTCCTTCAACCCTACATCAATGCCTTAAATATGTAGACGCACAAGGAACCATACAAACGGAGGTGGCTGACCTAAACCCGTTTAAAGGAATAGAATCCTACTATTCCGATGCCATGTTGTACTCCCAAGACCACACGGAAGAAGTGCCAGGCGAGGATAAAGACGGACCACTCGTCCAAGAGCCAGAAGAGCCCTCTACCACACTGCCGCTGTCGATCAAAGTAAAAGGACGAACCACTCGTCCAACGGTTAAAATAACTAATGCCTGCGCATAAATGACCTTTTGAGTGAGCATGTGACACATGTCCAACTAAGGGGACAAAACGCGTATATCTGCTGCGAGGATCACGGCGTAGAAGCCACGTAGGTAGGTATCCCTTGTGTAGAAGAGGTTGGCGTAGAAGCCAAATGACTGTCACCCATGGCGTAGAAGCCAAAATAGGCATAGAAGCCGAACGGGCATAGAAGCCGAACAGGCATAGAAGCCGAACAGGCATAGAAGCCGAATGGTCGTAGAGACTGAGTGGGCGTTTGAAGCCGAATGAGCACAGATCCTGAATGGGCGTAGAAGCCGCTGCGTACCGTGTCAGAGTGTTGATGTGGACGTCTTCGCCGAAATTACGGCTTTCGAAGGTGTAATCAAATCTCTTACAGAGATTTGCCACCATCCTGTGCATTAAATGCGGAGACGTGTTTTGAAGGTCTGCAGCCCTTCTGTGCATCCGTCGCAGAGACGTGTCTTGAGGGAAACTGTCACCGCTCTGTACAATTTGACATAGAGACGTGCCTCGGGCCCTGTACGAAGTGCAGCTTTTGATATGGCAGGCGGTTTATCTACTGCGGAGCGTAAAACAGCTCATGTTTGCCTGTGTAAAACAAGGCGGCGTATTCCCTTGTACGCGAAAGAGCGGTTTACGCTGGGGGGACTTTGGTAACCGACGGTTTGATAATATTTTAACCAAATCCTCTGCATTAAATGCCAAGATCCGCCATCATACTGTGGGCGCGTCCCGAGGGGTCTGCCATCGTTTCCAGCCGTCGTCTGGGTAGCCGTGCAGCACTTTTTGTCAGGAGTCAAGTCCAGGTTCACTGCGTGACTTGACAGGTTCATTTCGAGGAAAATGAAGCGTTCCTCGTACGCATTAACGCGGCTTTGAGAGCGGCTGAGTTTTACGCCATGGAGGCGATGAAGAACTCTGTCTTACGCTGGAGCGGCCTGGATGTACTGCACTTACGCAGATGGTCCTTTGAGCTTACACTTCATGTTGTGTTTTAGCAGAAAAAGCTCTGTTGCACGCTTGATGGCTCTGAAGGCCTCTGTTTACGCTGCTCTGTATCAAGAGGCCGCATAGATCCTCCCAGCGTATTTTTCATGCTTCTACAAGACCCCCTTCAAAGCTTTTAAATTCCTTGGAATTTGAAATGATTTGAATGAAGCATGAACGGCCCCTCGTAACTCGAAACATTTCTGAATGGAGCGTTGAAACGGTCGATGCGGACTTTATGGCAGATTTATTGGGGACCGCTGTGATCTTTTTTGCCTATAAAAAGGCTGGGGGGTGAACCTGTTCTCACCACATTCCCATCACCTTGCAGAGATTATCGCCGGAGTTCGTCGGGTCGACCTGAGGAAGAAGGAGATCATGTTCTTCCAGCATTTAGGGAGCCGAAAAAGACGGCGTCTTCGAGCAAATGTCCACTGCAATGATGGATCATGGAAGGATATCTTAGCCTCCCTTGCTCGGGATAATTAGCAACTTTGTATGGCGCTGCTCCAGGAGAGAGGAAGGGTCGTCTTTGACCACACAGCTTGCAAGCTGCATATTTTCTCCTGAGATCCCCCTCGGACGAGATTGGACAAACCGTAATCTATCATCCTCAATCGAGTTGGGTTAAAGAAACCTCAACTGGATCGGCCATGGTGAATGGAGGATCTTCTTGTTCATGACTGTGGTAGTCGATGAACTGTCTTCGAAGAAGAGGAAGATCTCCACCCATGTGAGAACATGTCAGAACAGCTTCTGGGCGATCTTCATATGACGATGGGGGACTCCTTTGTCGACGGAGCTTCCCTCAGATGTAATCATGAAAATGAAAAGAAAACCCCTGTAGATTGGATTTCCTTCATATGTAATCATGACTTTGATCTTTTAATAAAATTGTCTTGCTTCTTCATATGATCATCTTGTCATATGTTGCTGTGAAGTCTGAATATGTGTAGCTTCAACACGTCTGAATCTTTACGCCGACTCTATAGAAAGAGTGCTAGGTCCTGTCCTTTACGCATAGCGAATAGTCCATAGAACGCTGTAGAGCATTTTGAACATTTTTAGAACTGTCCTGTTGCTAGGACTGAGGGACCGCGTAGAGCTCTGTGCTTCTGATAAACAGAATTTTTTGTTCAGACTTCGTCTTCAAGAATGACTTCCCGAGAAATCCCTTGGAACAGGGTCGAGAAATGGCTGTCTAACTGAGTTGCCATCTTTTGATAGACAAGATATTCAGACTGGAGTCTGGATGAACCTCCAATTTTGGACCCGAGAAGAGTAATTTCTCAATGTTTGAACTCTGTATGCTTCGGGTACTTGGGATGCTTTGGGTCAAGAACGAGTATCTTCTGTGTGAACTCTTTGCAATTGACCGCTTTGGGGACTGTTTCGAATATAAGGAAAGTCGTAGAGCGTGAAATCATCAGTCTGTAACCTCTGGGCGTAAAACACCATCGAGCGCGGAATCGTAGACTTGTGGTTCCTGAGCGTGTAGTCGTAGGTTTGTTGCCTCTCGAGCATAAAAGCTACCGAGCACAAAGGCATCCGGGCATAAAACCATAGACTTATAGCTGTCGAACGTAAAGCTGTAGATTCGTAGCCGTCGAGCGTAGAAAGCTCCTTTAGCGTAGAACTGTTTGATTTGTAGCTCCTGAAAAGAAAGTTTCTTCGAGCGTGAAGTTTGCGGATCTGTTGCCTCTGAGCGTAAACTGAGCGCCACCGAGCGTGAGATCGATGATTTGTTATCTGCTGAGCGTAAAGTCGTAGGTTTGTGGCCTCTCGAGCATAAAAGCTACCGAGCACAAAGGCATTCGGGCGTAAAACCATAGACTTGTAGCTTGCGAGCGTAAAACTGTAGATCCGTTGCTGTCGAGCGTAGAAAGCTCTTTTAGCGTAGAACCCGCTGAACCGTTTTGCACGAAAAACCTTTCAAATTTGCTGACTGTCCGTCTTCCAAGGGTAGTGGGCTGACGTAGCATCCAATCATAACCAATCTGCGAGATTTGGTTAGGGTCTCAAGGAGTTCGTCCGAGGATTCGAGGAGTCGATCCGGACTATATATACCCCAAGTTTTTGAGAGAAAAACTTTTTATCTGTCTTCTGCGAAAGAGAGCTTTCGACTGTTCGAGTTTTTCTTCGTTCCTTCTCCGAGCACTTTGAGTCTTTCAGAAATGGCGCCGAAACAAACCCCCTCCGCTAAGGGAAAGAGCATAGGTTCTTCCTCTCATTCTTCTGCCCCAGCGAGAGAGTCTCTGGTCGGGCAAGGCGAGCTTCCTTCCGAGCAAAGTATTCCGCCAACGAGTAGCGCACCCGGCCTTAGAGGTAGAGCCTTCGAGGTGACAAAAAACGACGGAAAAAATCCTTCGCACATGTTGAACGTGACCGTGCTAGGTCGTCTTCTGTGCTGATAGCCTCTTTGGAGGAAGATGATGCGAAGGCGTTTTCATCTTTTACGCCCATATTTCTAATGTGCCAGCGTAAAGACTCCATATTTTCGTAGCCCTGAGCGTAAAAGCTCTGGCTACCGAAAGTTGGCGTATATCGTAAAATTTGAGTTTTACGCTTGTGGAGGGGACTTCCGGCGTAAAATAACCAAATAGTTACGATCTTCGTAGAGCACAGACTGTCGTTTCCTTGGTCTGTACGTTTGTGCAAGATCTGTAATGACATATTTCCCTTGCACTTTTGCAGTTGATCTGGACGAGTCTCCACTGGCCGAGGTGATGGGCTCAGCTGCTGGGATGCTGCACTCGAACTACCTGGAGGATCTGTCCCACATGGCATTTCCCATCTCCGGATCCCAGTATCTTGAGGGAAGGGGGTTTCTGATATCGGTTCACGGCGAACGAACGCTGCTGAGCATGATTAATGGCGAGCCCCTGACCTACGTAGACGGGGAGCAGTACATAAAGCCGACTTTCCTCTTTGGGGACATGATTGACAAACAGTCCCAGACGAGGCCCAAGAGGGAGCCCTGGGTTTTCTCTGCCGGGAATTTGGTTTTGTATTTGCCAACGATGCCGAGGGATTATCCCATCTCGGCCTTCTTCCATGCGACGCATCCCAGGAAGATATCGTGGATGCTGACTCCTGATCTTCACGGTATGCCGAGGAAGATCTTTCATCTCAAAGGAGTTGACCAGGGGTCGTTTGTCAGTCGCCCTTCCGGCTTTGTGACGTTGTTCCGGGGACTGTGCCCGGGTAGTGTCCCGAGTGAAAACAGATCGGTGATCCAGCCGGTCCAATTGCCGACCTTCTGCAACGACTTCATGGGACGAGGCGGGGTATATCCCAAGGAGAATCCTCGGTGTAATGGGTGGATCGCCCCAACAAACTCCCGATGGACATGCCTAGTGGGCTGGACCTTGAAGCACTTCCGGAGAGAGCTGAAGGTCATTGGGCTATATGCCGCTGTGAGTGCGACGAGCGTCGGGTTGCCTCCGAACCCTAACTTATTCCTGGTGCTGATGGAGCGGTACATTCCGTTCACTGGGACCTTTGACACTCCACTGGGGGAGTTGGAATTGGCGCTCCATGAGATGGCAGTTGTCTCGAGACTGCCGATGGGGGATACCCCCTATGAAGAGTGTGTTCCCACTAATCGGGAGTTGGGGGATTTGGACCCTCAGGTGGCGGAAGTATATCAGGAGCTGATGTGTCAATACTTCGCATGCACCGCTTTTTATAACGAGCCTTCTGATTTGGCTCATACCACCAAGTGGATGTCCTACCTCTTCTTTCACCGAGCTAGGGCTGCCAAGTCGGAGAAAGCATCGGGGGGCAAAAATGAGCCTGTGAATTGTTTGGACGTGCTTAGCGCCCAGGTCGTCGAGGGTCTTATGGAGGAGGCTGCAGCTCCGGATCAGATTCTCGTCAAGGGGGTAGGAAAGTACCCCAAAGGCACTAAGGCCTGTAGTTACTTGAGGCGCTGTCGCCGGCTTCTGTCTAAGGAAGCCCAGTTGGCTAGTTTCCTCTTCATATGGCTGCGTCGAGTAGTAGTGCCCGGCACAGCGTCCGCGGACCGTATTTACCGGAATATCCTGTGGCCGGCAGTGCGCCTGGTATTCGGGGCAAGACTGGGCTTGCTTCCCGCCATGGTGTGCCGTATACAGGTTGGCTTGAGAGCCATAACTGATGGGTTGCTCGTCGACGAAGCTCGGCGTGAGAGTTTTCCCGGGGTGGAGTTACCATACCTATACTTGATGGGATGGTTAATTCTCCATAATCCCCGGGTGATGTCTCCTGTCTCCGGTAGCAGCTCGGGGGGTATATTCTTGCTGAATTACAAGGATTCCTCCTGGAATGTGAACACAGTCTTAGACTGTCGGCTGGTGTTGAACCTCAGTCACGGCTGGAAGATCCTATGCATTGTCCCCTCTATTCATCGCAATCAATCAGGGGTGCGGCTTGAGGATTCAGGTGGAGAGAAGACCGAGCTTTCCCCGGAAGCTTTTAACTGGTTGGTCTGTATTAGACCCTCCCATCTGCTATATAGGAGCGAAGACCATTGTTTCTTCGAGCCCTACTTGCCTAGTCGGTTTGCTCGGCAGTTTGGGTACGATCAGTTGCACGTGGGCAATGCCGTCACCAGCTTTAGGTCCAGGGGCGGACTCATTGATGGAGCCAGAGGGTGGCGGTATTTCCTCATGGGTTATACGGGGGCAATCTTTATTGTGCCGGTCGTTACAACCTCCACGGAGCTCCGTATTCTCCATTCTTACGCCCAGTTCTATGTGGCGATTAACACCTTCCATCGTGATTTTGACACGCGTGGAAGCTTCAGGGTGCCTTCTCCCAAGCCTGGGGGCAGAGTTGACGTCCCCTCGGTTTCTTCGGACAAGGGCGAGGAGTCTGGTACTCCGGATGAGCCTCTGGTGTCGGTGCCGAGGTACGAAGTGCCTCTGCCTGCGGGGACTTTGGTAGTCTCTTCTGGGAAGCGACGGACTTCTGCTCCGAAGGAAGTTTCTCTTCGTAAGAGGAGGAAGGAGGCGGTTGCTCGTCCTCTCCGCATTCTTGGTGTTGAGGCTCCCGAGAATGAGCCTGCCTTTCCCCATATCAGGGATGATTCTTTGGCTGAAGGTTCCTCGCCTTTTAGAGAGGGACCTTCTAAAGTTCCGGCCGGCGGCGCCGGAGAATCCTCGCTAGAGGTCGCTGTCGTGGCTGCTGCTCCAGGTAGCGGAGCGAGGTTGCCTGTGTGGCCGAGGTAGATGGGAGAGTCTTTCCCGAGGTCAGCAGCGGGAAAAACTCCCGTCGTGTCAGCGAGCACGTCTGGCGAGATTCCAGCTGATGAACCTCGACCGCATCTCGGTGGAGGCTTGACGAAACTGTTGGTGATGTTGGTCGGCCCACCTCCTTCTCCAGGTATGACAGTTCGCATTGCATCATTAAGGCGTGGTTTAGCTACCTCGGGTGCGGATGTGTCGTATATGCCGTTGGCTCTGGATAAATGTCGTCTTTATGTCTCCTTTTAGAAAGATTATCATCATACTGATATTAACTTTCTTGTCCTCTTTTCAGGGGATAGCGCCCACGGGGAGTATAGCGTTGAAGCGCATTCTGGCTCCGCTCGGGCTCCTGACGATGATACGGAGGCGTCCAACTTCGATGAGGAAGTGGCTTCGGGGGCCAGTACACCTGGAGTAGTTTCGTCACCTCAAGAGGAGGATGAACCCGTCGTCGTGACCTTGCCTCTTGTGAGTGTGGCGATGACTTCGACCGCCGTTGTCGCGCCATGCGTCGATGCGACGCCTGTGGCCACCTCGTCTGCAATTATCCCAGGAGAGGGACTTGCTGATATTGCGGCCGCTCCCGGCGCCCAGTCGGATCTAGTTGCGTTGACCGAGCAACATACCAGCCTCTTCTACACCGGTTTGAAAACGATGATATCAATGGTGTCAGCGAAGAGTCTAGATTTCGAGCGCCTGAAGAAGACTTCTCTTGCTTCGATCGGGGTCATCAGGGAGCTCGGCGATTCTGGGGTAGCCGACGCCCTGGAGGCAGTGGTTAATGGGTTAGAGCAACCCATTACTGAATACTCGCAGCTGACTCGGGGCAGCCTCGATGCTGATGTCCAGGCTCGGTTCGACCTCATAACTGCGCGGCTTGCTACAAAGCTGAAAGGCCTAGACAACTCCATCTAGAAGCATAAGCTGGAGATGGATAGGAGAAAAGCTGTCGTGGAAGAGGCTCTTGCTGTTGAGACGCAGTGTCGATCCGAGCATGAAGGGAATGCGGCGAGGGTCTCCAAGCTGAAGAAAAAACTCGCTCGGGCAGAGGAGTGGGCTTCTTAGTCGCTGGCGGGTCTAGAGGTAGCAGTTGGTCGTCTGAGCACAGCGCGACAGGATTTGGACCGTGCAGAAGCTGCTCGTGCGGGCTGTCTTCGGGCGAAAGCCGATCTGACCCTTAAGAACACTCCCGAGGCACGGCTGGAGCAGGCTCGCGCCGACGCCTTGGCTCTTAAGAATGAGAGGATAGCTGCACTGGAGCGGCTGATTTGCCATCTGACTACTCCGCCATTATGATGTATCATTTCCCTTTTTGCTTGCCTAGATGTAATTCTGCCTCCCTTTTGGGAATAAATAAAGGCGACTCCTTTTTGACTTTTGTGGACCCGTCATTTCGGAATGTAAATGACAGTTTTTAGGCGAGAGTAATATCAGAGGTAGTATGGACATGATAAACTCTCGATAACCTTTTAGCGGGACATCTATTCAGAGGCCTTATGGACATGATAGAGTGTAACCCAACTAATTACATTCTGGAAGTAGTTTTGTCAGAATCGAGATCCTCGCTATATTCCACTCAAGCGGGGGAGATTAAGCATAGTACCTCTTCAGGAATTTACCGTTGATGGGAGCCATTAATAGGTCTCCGTTAGGCTGGGCTAACATGTAAGCACCATTCGAGAACGTTGTCTCGATTACATAAGGGCCTTACCACTTAGGCTGGAATTTGCCTTTACTTCGGTGAGTAAGAATCATCGGCCTTCTTACGGCTAGAACTAGCTTGCCGACTTTGAACACCCTTTCCTTCACTTTATGATTGAAAGCTCTGGAAATGCGTGCTTGGTAGAGCGCGATGCGCTGTTGAGCTTGGAGGCATTTCTCGTCTAATCCTTCCAGCTCTTGGAGCCTTAACAGGTCATTCTTTTCTCGAGTCAGCTCATTAGTTACGGCTATCCTGAGCGACGGGATCTGGATTTCAATAGGGAGAACCGCTTCGCTCCCGTAGACCAGCGAGAACGGGGTGCAGCCTATCGGCGTCCGTACCGTTGTACGGTATGCCCAGAGACATTCGCCCAGCTTCTCGTTCCAGTCTCTTTTATTTGAAGAGACGAATTTCTTCAAGAGTTTGATAATGGTTTTATTGAAAGCTTCCGCCAAACCATTAGCAGCTGGGTAGTATACCGTAGAGGCAATATTGCGTATTCAATTTTTATCGTAAAACCGATGAAACGCTTGGCTGATGAACTGAGGCCCATTGTCGTGAATTATCCTCCGGGGTACCCCGAAGCGATAAATGACGTAATGCTTGATGAAGTTGATCATATTAGATGCCTTTACCTCAGCGAGAGGGATTGCCTCTGCCCATTTGGAGAAGTAATCCGTGATGGCCAGTATGAACTGGTGACCCCTGGAAGAAGACGGGTGAATAGGACCGATGATATCCATACCCCATGCTTCGAAAGGCCAGGATGCGATCGTGGGATGTAGATGTTCGGACGGTTGATGTATGAAGTCTGCATGAACCTGACAGGCTCTGTAATGTCTTGCATAACGTATTGCATCTGCGATCATAGTAGGCCAGTAATAGCCCATTCTCCTGATACGATCCTGTAGCTTTGGACCGAGTTGATGCGCTCCGCACACGCCGTCGTGAGCTCCACGGATAATCTGCTGTGCTTCGTCGTTAGAGAGGCATCTCAATAGTAATCCGTCGTAGGTCCGACGATATAGGCTTTGTGAAGATGCATCGAAGTAGAAGCGTAGTGATCGTCTCTTGACGGATACTGCTTCTTTGGGGTCCTCCGGCAAGATTTCGTATGCCACAAAATCTATGAAGGGACTTGTCCAATCTCTCGTAGGAGGATCGGTGTTGACAGCGTAGCTGCGTTCTATGTGACAGCTGTTCTTCACACAGAACAAGTCTCTGTTAAGAAGGATTACCGAATCCTGCCTTCTTACGGGAGTAGCTAAATCTGCCGCTAGACTGGCTAGGGCATCAACTTCCAGATTCTGAGATCGAGGTACATGCTCTAGGAAGAACTTCTTGAATGTCATGGCTATCTCGACCGTCGTTTGGTGATAGGGGATGAGGTCTGGATTCCGGACTTCATATATTCCCCTGACTTGATTGACGATAAGCAGAGAATCACCGAAAGCTTCCATGGACTCTACCCCCAGCTCTTTAGCAACTTGGAGCCCTATTAGTAGAGCGTTGTACTCCGCCACATTGTTGGAGCAGGGCTCACTAAGAGAATATGCTCGGTAGATGACGATCTGATCAGGGGCGACCAGGACGACTCCCACTCCCGAAACGATGTTTCCCTTAGGACCGGTTCTGGAGACGCCGTCAAAGAATAGTTGCCATACGTCACCTTTCATTACGGAATTACATTCTACAACTTCGTCGGGAATGTCTTCGTATAATTTGGAGGCCTCCGGGATCGGGTGAGCAGCTAGGAAGTCGGCCAGCGCTTGGCCTTTGATGGACTTCTGCGGTACGTATACCATGTCATATGGTGTTAACAGCATCACCCAAGTTGCGAGTCGGGAATTAAGAACGCTCGGCTTGCTCATCAGTACTCGAAGAGGGTTAATCCTGGAGATGATGTGGATAGTCTGGCCGGTGACGTAGTGCCGCGTCTTTTGGATAGCGAACATCAGAGCCAAGCATTCTTTCTCTACTGGGTTGTACCGGTGTTCGGCTCCGACCATCATCCTGCTGAGATAGTAGATAGCCTGTTCATGCCCTACATCGTTCTTCCGTGCGAGAAGAGCTCCTAGCGAATGATTATTGCTCGGACGTACAGCAAGAACGGTTTTCCCATAACGGGAGGCACCAGAACTGGTGGACTGGTGAGGTAGCGCTTGATATCTCCGAACGCTTGCTGGCAGGTTTCGTCCCATACGAAGGATACACCTTTCTTCAAGAGATGAGAGAAGGGCTGACATCTCCCCGAGAGGTTAGATATGAATCACCGGATGTAAGCCAGACGTCCTTGAAATCCCCTGAGTTCCCTCAGATTACGGGGCGGTCGCATTTCTACGATTGCCTGGACTTTATCAGGGTCCACTTGGATGTCTTTGGCGGTATTGACAAATCTCAGGAATTTGCCACTAGATACACCCAGAAAGGACTTCGTAGGGTTCATCTTGAGTTGATGTTGGCGCATTAACTCGAATACCGTCCTCAGGTCTTGAATGTGATCACCTTTGAGGCAGCTCTTGACGGCTATGTCGTCCACGTAATATTCTACTGTCTTGCGTAAATGCTCGTGGAATATGTTACTCATAGCTCGTTGGTATGTAGCCCCGGCGTTCTTCAATCCGAAGGGCATGACCGTGTAGCAATATACTCCCAATGGTGTTCGGAAGGCGGTGTGCTTCTCATCTTCAGGATGCATCTTGATCTGATTGTACCCTGAGAACCCGTCCATGAAAGACATGCGTTCAAAGCCGCAGGTGTTGTCGATCATGATGTCCATGATGGGAAGAGGGAATTCATCCTTGGGGCAGGCCGCATTCAGATCTCGGTAATCAATGCAGATACGTACCTTTCCATTTTTCTTCATGACTGGGACAACATTGGCGACCCAGTCGGGATGTTGTTCTTCCCGGATGAAACCGCAGGCTATCAAATTCTTGACTTCAGCTTCGATGGCGTCCATCATATCTGGGCAAAACCGGCGTTGGTGCTGCTTTACTGGCTTCGAATCGGTCAATATATTGAGCTTGTGAGTAGCTACTTTCAGGTCCAGGCCTGGCATGTCCTCATAATTCCATGCAAAGACGTCGATGTATTCCTTTATCAGCTGTATAACTTCTTCCCTTTCAGCTGGAGGAAGGTTGTTACTGATAAATATTGGCTTCGGCGAAAGTTCACCCCCAACATCGATCTGGATAACTTTGTCTTTGGTGGGAGGTTCTCTTTGCTCGAAGCGGAATTCCCACTGTGTATCCATTTGCTGAGCCCAAGAGTTATTCTCAAACGGCTCCGAATCTTGCTTATCTGCTCCTGAGGGATCTGTCACCACCATATTTACTGATAGTGTTTGTTCAAGAGCATCAGGTGAGTCGGGGGGCGACGAGCTATTCTGGGAGGAGGAAGAGATGTCCTCGTCTGACTTAAAAGTCGCAAGGTCGGTGGCATATCCTAATCCGAAACGGGTCTGTTGATAGCGGGTGTTGCCGCGCGGCGGCGTTCGTCTGCCTCTTCCGTAGTTGAGGCCTGGCTTCCGCTTTAAGTCGTAGCCCATGTTTTGCATGATCTTCAGCGCTTGAGGGCTGTATCGGTGAACCTGTATTCTCCCAGTATCGTTGTCGAAAGGATCTTCCTGGGCAGTTGGTTGATTGCGCACGCGGCCGAAGACTATCGAACGCTGGCTGCTGCAGGTAGGTGGGACGATGAAGATAGAATCCTCGTGTGGCCCATATGTCGCGACGACATTGGACGATGACGCCACTTCCCAGACATACGAACGGTAGGAGTTTATAGCTTCCAAGAATTTTTGTGCTATTGGTTCTACTTCGTCATGGGGAGCGGATTCCTGTTTCGGAATTTGAGCACCGATGTACCGAAAAAGAGGATGTTTATTATCATCTGGAACCCCGTTCCTGGTTGTGCTTACATCAGTCGGCTGCCTGTTGTGCCGAAGGTTGATGGCCAAGGGTGGAGGCTTCCAGTTCAAAGTGATCACCAGAGGATCACTCCCTTTTTCTGACTTGGTCTTGTTAAGGTGGATAGCCATAGGCTCTATGGTTCTTGGACGAGTGGTTCGTCCTTTCACTTTGATCGACAGCGGCAGTGTGGTAGAGGGCTCTTCTGGCTCTTGGACGAGTGGTCCGTCTTTGGCCTCGCCTGGCGCTTCTTTCGTGTGGTCTTGGGAGTACAACACGACATCGGAATAGTAGGATTCTATTCCTTTAAACGGGTTTAGGTCAGCCACCTCCGTTTGTACGGTTCCTTGTGCGTCTACATATTTAAGGCATTGATATAGGGTTGAAGGAACGATGTTGTGGTCGTGGATCCACGGTCTTCCCAGCAAAATGTTGTAGGACACCTCTGAATCGATGACGTAATATGTGGCCACCGATCTAAGGTTGCCGATCTGGATTCTCAAGCGGATCTTCCCCAATGGCTTACTTCTTCCAGCATTGAAACCCATGATTGTAGTGGTAGTGTAAGCCAGTTCGCTGGTAGGAATTCTTAGCGGCCTGAGCAGACTGTGAGGGATGATGCTGATCGACGGCCCCGGATCTATGTGAATCCGGTCGACCTCCATGGAACCAACGTACCCGGTGTAATAGAGGGGCCTATCATGTCTGTTATATTTTAACAGCATGTCGTCTTGAGTGAAAGTGATATTTGGGACCACCTCCATCACGCTGTGGCACTGAGGACACGCCACTGGCTCTTCGTCGGGGGACTTGAGCTGGGTCAAGTATACCTCCGCCTACATCAGTGCTTCACTCAGGGCTAGACGAGTGTCTGGGGAGAGCCTGAGTAGTTCAAAGATGGACAACCTGGCCGGCGTATTGGCTAGTTGGGCCAGGATGTCAAATTCGTACGGCTTCTCTAAACCTTTGCTTGGAATGTTTTTCACAGGTTTATCAAAGCGTACTTCTCTCTGCTTCCCCTTTTCTGCCAGAGTAGGTTTCGCAGGGCTGATGTTTTGCATGGCGGGACCTTGTTCTGAAGGTTTGGCGGCTGGAGCGTCAGCCGGCGCGCCATACTGACCTGCTTCGTTGTCGTTGAGGTAGGCCTTCCCCGAACGGGTTACGGCAAATACTTCGTCTTCGTCCGATACAGAAGAAGTTGCGACCATGTGGCATGGTCTGTATTTGGGGCTCTTCTTGGTCTCTTCCTCGAGCTCTGACACCAAATCTGGATGAACCCACATAATTTTGCCCTACCGGGTGGTCAGGGGTACTAGGTCTTGATTTTGATCTCTAGAGGGAGGGAGATTGACGATGTCCATCGTAGCTCGAGAAATGGGCGTGACACCGTTCATGACCTCTTGGGAAGGCAGATCGTCGAATCGTAGAGAGATCATGTTGGCCGTGACCGTCTTCTCGGTGTTGTGCAGAGTAATGGCCTTGGCATCGATCAACCCCTGGATCCTCCTCTTCAGTATGTAACACATCTTTGTTGGGTGGTGTACGTATCTGTGGAAGATGCAGTATTTGGGATCGTCAGTACTGCCGGCTTCTTGGGGCCGCCTTAGCTCTGGAAGGGTGATCTTGCCGCTTTTGACGAGACATTCGAATATACTAGGGATATCGTCATCGTCGAAAGAGTAGACTTTGACGGGCCTGGAAGTCTCGGGTTTCGTCTGCATGGTTACCGCCGTCTTTTGTCTAGACGTATTGACTGTCAGAGCTTCTTTTCCCTTGGAGCTGCGAGGATGGTCGCTGCTGGGAGATGACCTTTTGCCTCTATCGGAGGCGGAGATCATGATGCCATTGTCGCGCGCCTTGCGACTGTTGTCTTCGGCGGCCACTATCGAGACGATGAACGAAGGCCACTCATGGAACTGATATGGTCCTGTAAACACCGAGACTACAGGAAGGAGGTTTTTCCTGCAAATGTCTACTAACGCCGAGTTCGGAACTCCTGGAGGCATTTGTAAGGTGGCATGACGAAAACGTTCGACGAAGGTGCGAACGTCCTCCTTTTCCCTTTGTTTGACTTCAATGAGAGAGGACATAGACATGTCCATCCCACCCTCGTAGAATCGCGTGAAGAATAAAGCTTTGAAGTCTTCGAAGGAAGTAATGCAGTTGTCCGCCAAGCTACGGTACCACTGATAGGCTACTCCTGAGAGGCAGCCTTTGAACACCCGAGTGAGGAGGGCATCGTTCCCTTGTAGCAACACCGTCATCATACTGAAATAGTTCATGTATTGACTGGGCGATGTTTTTCCTTTGAACAGAGCCATAGTCTGGGGCTTGTACTTCGGAGGAAAAGGGACTTCTTCCCAGATAGCTAGGTAGGGTTGGTTGATTCCCAGTTTCTTGAGCTGATCTTTGTGCTTCAAGGTGTCAAACTGGGCTTTTAATTCCCGTACTGCCTACATCAGATTTTCGGTCGGAAGCGGGGCTACGGAGTGGTGCGGAGTTGGTTGTATCGTAACTCCAGCGGGAGGTAAGGCATTCCCTGAGTGAGGAAGCGGAGGAACTGCTGACTCTTGATCTAGTGCAGGCTCTTAGCCCGGGTTGGATGGTGGTAAGTCCACCCCCATACGTATCTGAGTTGGCGGGACCGATGCTTGAGCCACGATAGTGGCGTGCTGAGCTAGCATCATCCGGTGCATGTTCTCCATCGTGGATTGCATTTGTCCCAGAGATATTTCCAGCATAGTGATGTATTGTTCCGCGTTTCCTGACAGCGAAGCTTCCTCGCGTTCGTCTTCAATGGAGTAGACTCCCATTTCCCTAGGCGTCCTCGAAGGACAAGTGTAGGTCGCTGCAGAAGTCGACTCTATACTCTCAGCATCTGATCTGGGAGATTGGCGACCCCCAGTGTCAGAATCAGATGAGTACGAAGCCGGTTGCTGTGACCTTGCACGGGTGTTTTGGAACACCCCAGCTTCAGTGTTCCTGAGGAGGTCTTCGAATCTTCTTCGGCTCGGAGGCCCTACGGGATGACGTCTTGAGCTCGGCCCTCCTCTAGGTATGTGAGAAGCCATGTTCACGGACGCATAGGCTCTTCTTCCGGGAAAGACTGAGAGTAGCTCAATCGGTCAAAAACCGGCCGTTTTGCCTTCGAACAGCAACAGTCAATCACAATTTTATGACTATTACAACATTGCTCGCTAGGGGGCGTAATAGGCATGTTGGAAGGTCCCCTCTCCTTACGCTTCTGGATTAAGTATTTGCGCCGGTCAGGGGGAGTAGCAACTTGAGCTTGTTTTACGTCGTTGGACTTTGCCCGGCGTAAATTGGAGATTCGCTCAGAGTGGCGTAAGGCTGAAGAGGTCCTCAGCTGGCCGTCGGCTTCCCGAGTAATCCGGAGGGTAGGCAGATTGCTCCTTCGCTGCCGTAACAGCCGAGGAGTCGAGTATTCCGCTGCCTGCTTCCCTTTGTGGAAATTATGGCGTTCATCTGGTTCCTCGTAGAGGTCAGATATTGTCTGTCCTGGCGCTGAGGCATCACCAGAAGTCTGGTCTGTACCGCGCGTAGCGGGAGACTGGTTCCTACGCGTAGAGCGCAGCGGATACTTCTGGGTTAGCGCTGAGGCTTTGCCCGAAGTTTTGTCTGTACCGCGCGTAGCGGGAGACTGATTTCTGCGCGTAAAGCGCAGTGGGTACTCCTGGTTTAGCACTGAGGCTTTGCCCGAAGTTTTGTCTGTACCGCGCGTAGCGGGAGACTAATTTCTGCGCGTAAAGCGCAGTGGATACTCCTGGGTTAGCGCTGAGGCTTTGCCCAAAGTTTTGTCTGTACCGCACATAGCGGGAGACTGAATTTTACGTGCGGGGCACGGAGGGAGCGATGCTACCACCTCATTGGTCGGAGAGATCGGAGAGCACAGGAATGGCGGAGGATGTCTTGGGCATCCACACTTTGCACAGGAACGGCGGAGGAACGACGGAGAGAGAGTGAGAGCTACCCCCAGTCCGAAGCATATCTTCGTAGGCAGACTGGTCGAATTGGACGACCAGTGTCTTCTTTACGGATCCCACGGATACCGCATCGTGTTGAGAAATTACTTCCTTGTCAGAAGAGAAAGACGTCCCCAGCAGAGTCGCCATCTTGTTTGTGGTATTAAACGAAAGAATGAAAGTGTATTTCAATGACAGGGTTTATACGAGACCCGTGCCCTTTGGATTACAAACAAACTTGTACAATTCGATCCTATACGAGGATGCGGGAGTACAATTTATTTAATCTGGGTATAAATTGCTATAGGTGTCTGATCTGCAGTCGATCACTTTAGCCCTTGGACTACACGATGTTGAAAAAGTGCCGTGGGAGACGGGTAGCGGCTTCGAAGGCTGCGAAGGAGGGTGGATGCACGGTGCCAGAGCCGTCGAACCCTACTCTTTGCCTGAGCTCCGGACTCTTCTCTCCTTCTCCTTCTCTCTCTCTCTCTCTCTCTCTCTCTCTCTTTCTCTTTTTTTTACCAATTCTCCGACCTGGTTCGATCTTCCAAATTGTCGACCTTGTTCCCCATTGATAGGGTTCTCTATTTATAGAGTTTTGGTGACAGTGACCACTCCGTCGGTGTAACAACCGAGGAGTGGACAGTACAGCACCCTTTTACACAACGGTTAAAATAACCAATGCCTGCACATAAATGACCTTTTGAGTGAGCATGTGACACGTGTCCAACTAAGGGGACAAAACGCGTATATTTGCTGCGAGGATCACGGCGTAGAAGCCACGTAGGTAGGTATCCCTTGTGTAGAAGAGGTTGGCGTAGAAGCCAAATGACTGTCACCCCTGGCGTAGAAGCCAAAATAGGCATAAAAGCCGAATGGGCATAGAAGCCGAATGGGCATAGAAGTCGAACAGGCATAGAAGCCGAACAGGCAAAGAAGCCGAATGGTCGTAGAGACTGAGTGGGCATTTAAAGCCGAATGAGCACAGATCCTGAATGGGTGTAGAAGCCGCTGCGTACCGTGCCAAAGTGTTGATGTGGACGTCTTCGCCGGAATTACGGCTTTCGAAGGTGTAGTCAAATCTCTTACAGAGATTTGCCACCATCCTGGGCATTAAATGCGAAGACGTATTTTGAAGGTCTGCAGCCCTTCTGTGCATCCGTCGCAGAGACGTGTCTTAAGGGAAACTGTCACCGCTCTGTGCAATTTGACGTAGAGACGTGCCTCGGGCCCTGTACGAAGTGCAGCTTTTGACGTGGCAGACGGTTTGTCTACTGCGGAGCGTAAAACAGCTCATGTTTGCCTGTGTAAAACAAGGCGGCGTATTCCCTTGTACGCGAAAGAGCGGTTTACGCTGGAGGGACTTTGGTAACCGACGGTTTGGTAATATTTTAACCAAATCCTCTGCATTAAATGCCGAGATCCGCCATCATACTGTCTGCCATTGTTTCCAGCCGTCGTCTGGGTAGCCGTGCAGCACTTTTTGTCAGGAGTCAGAGGCCAGGTTCACTGCGTGACTTGACAGGTTCATTTCGAGGAAAACGAAGCATTCCTCATACGCATTAATGCGGCTTTGAGAGCGGCTGAGTTTTACGCCATGGAGGCGATGAAGAACTCTGTCTTACGCTGGAGCGGCCTGGACGTACTGCACTTATGCGGATGGTCCTTTGAGCTTACACTTTATGCTATGTTTTAGCAAAAAAAGCTCTGTTGCACGCTTGATGGCTCTGAATGCCTCTGTTTACGCTGCTCTGCATCAAGAGGCCGGGTAGATCCTCCCAGCGTATTTTTCATGCTTCTACAGTCGTGCCTCGGGAGTGTTCGTAAGGGACAGATCGGCCTTTGCCCGAAGATAACCCGCACGAGCAGCTTCTGCACGGTCCAAATCCTGTCGCGCAGCGCTCAGACAACCAGCTGCTACCTCTAGACCCGCCAGCGACTGAGAAGCCCACTCCTCTGCCCGAGCGAGTTTTTTCCTTCAGCTTGGAGACCCTCGCCGCATTCCCTTCATGCTCGGATCGACACTGCGTCTCAACAGCAAGAGCCTCTTCTACGACAGCTTTTCTCCTATCCATCTCCAGCTTATGCTTCAGGATGGAGTTGTCTAGGCTTTCCAGCTTTGTAGCAAGCCGTGCAGTCATGAGGTTGAACCGAGCCTGGATATCAGCATCGAGGCTGCCCTGAGTCAGCTGCAAGTATTCGGTAATGGGTTGCTCTAACCCATTAACCACCGCCTCTAGGGCGTCAGCTACCCCAGGATCGTCGAGCTCCCTGATGACCCCGATCGAAGCAAGAGAAGTCTTCTTCAGGCGCTCGAAATCTAGACTCTTCGCTAACACCATTGATATCATCGTTTTCAAACCGGTGTAGAAGAGGCTGGTATGTTGCTCGGTCAACGCAACTAGATCCGACTGGGCGCCAGGAGCGGCCGCAATATCAGCAAGTCCCTCTCCAGGGATAATTGCAGACGAGGTGGCCACAGCCTTCGCATCGACGCATGGCACGACCGAAGAAGGTACGGCAACGGCGGTCGAAGTCATCGCCACACTCATAAGAGGCAAGGTCACGACGATGGTTTCATCCTCCTCTTGAGGTGACGAAACTACTCCGGGCGTACTGGCCCCCGAAGCCACTTCCTCATCGAAGTCGGACGCCTCCGTATCATCGTCAGGAGCCCGAGCGGAGCCAGAATGCGCTTCAACGCTATACTTCCCGTGGGCGCTATCCCCTGAAAAGAGGACAAGAAAGTTAATATCAGTATGACGATAATCTTTCTAAAGGGAGACATAAAGACGATATTTACCCGGAGCCAACGGCATATACGACGCATCTTCACCCGAGGTAGCTAAACTACGCCTTAATGATGCAATGCAAACCGTCATACCTGGAGAAGGAGGTGGGCCGACCGACATCACCAAGAGTTCCGTCAAGCCTCCACCGAGACGCGGTCGAGATTCATCAGCTGGAATCTCGCCAGACGTGCTCGCTGACACGACGGGAGTTTTTCCCGCTGCTGACCTCGGAAAAGATTTTCCCATCTGCCTCGGCCACACAGGCAACCTCGCTCCGCTACCTGGAGCAGCAGCCACGACAGCGACCTTTAGCGAGGATTCTCCGGCGCCGTCGGCCGGAACTGTAGAAGGTCCCTCTCTAAAAGGCGAGGAACCTTCAGCCAAAGAATCATCCCTGATATGGGCAGAGGCAGGCTCATTCCCGGGAGCCTCAACACCAAGAATGCGGAGAGGACGAGCAACCGTCTCCTTCCTCCTCTTACGAAGAGAAACTTCCTTCGGAGCAGAAGCCCGTCGCTTCCCAAAAGAGACTACCAAAGCCCCCGCAGGCGGAGGTACTTCGCACCTCGGCACCAGACTCCTCGCCCTCGTCCGAAGAAATCGAGGGGACGTCAACTCTTCCCCCAGGCTTGGGAGAAGGCACCCTGAAGCTTCCACGCGTATCAAAATCACGATGGAAGGTGTTAATCGCCACATAGAACTGGGCGTAAGAATGGAGAATGCGGAGCTCCGTGGAGGTTGTAACGACCGGCACGATAAAGATTGCCCCCGTACAACCCATGAGGAAATACCGCCACCCTCTGGCTCCATCAATGAGTCCGCCCCTGGACCTAAAGCTGGTGACGGCATTGCCCACGTGCAACTGATTGTACCAAAACTGCCGGGCAAACCGACTAGGCAAGTAGGGCTCGAAGAAACAATGTTCTTCGCTCCTATACAGCAGATGGGAGGGTCTAATACAGACCAACCAGTTAAAAGCTTCCGGGGAAAGGTCGGTCTTCTCTCCACCTGAATCCTCAAGCCGCACCCCTGATTGATTGCGATAAACGGAGGGGACAATGCAGAGGATCTTCCAGCCGTGGCTGAGGTTCAACACCAGCCGACAGTCTAAGACTGTGTTCACATTCCAGGAGGAATCCTTGTAATTCAGCAAGAATATACCCCCCGAGCTGCTACCGGAGCCAGGAGACATCACCCGGGGATTATGGAGAATTAACCATCCCATCAAATATAGGTATGGTAACTCCACCCTGGGAAAACTCTCACGCCGAGCTTCGTCGACAAGCAACCCATCAGTTATGGCTCTCAAGCCAGCCTGTATACGGCACACCATGGCGGGAAGCAAGCCCAGTCTTGCCCCGAACACCAGGCGCACTGCCGGCCACAGGATGTTTCGGTGAATACGGTCCGCGGACGCCGTGCCGGGCACTACTACTCGACGCAGCCATATGGAGAGGAAACCAGTCAACTGGGCTTCCTTAGACAGAGGCCGGCGACAGCGCCTCAAGTAACTACAGGCCTTAGTGCCTTCGGGGTACTTTCCTACCCCCTCGACGAGAATCTGATCCAGAGCTGCGGCCTCCTCCATAAGACCCTCGACGACCTGGGCGCTAAGCACGTCCAAACAGTTCACGGGCTCAATTTTGCCCCCCGAGGCTTTCTCCGACTTGGCAGCCCTAGCTCGGTGAAAGAAGAGGTAGGACATCCACTTGGTGGTATGAGCCAAATCAGAAGGCTCGTTATAAAAAGCGGTGCACGCGAAGTATTGACACATCAGCTCCTGATATACTTCCGCCACCCGAGGGTCCAAATCTCCCAACTCCCGATTGGTGGGAACATACTCTTCATAGGGGGTATCCCCCATCGGTAGTCTCGAGACAACTGCCATCTCGTGGAGCGCCAATCCCAACTCCCCCAGTGGAGTGGCAAAGGTCCCAGTGAGCGGAATGTACCGCTCCATCAGCGCCAGGAACAAGTTAGGGTTCGGAGGCAACCCGACGCTCGTCGCACTCACAGCGGCATATAGCCCAATGACCTCCAGCTCTCTCCGGAAGTGCTTCAAGGCCCAGCCCACTAGGCATGTCCATCGGGAGTTTGTTGGGGCGATCCACCCGTTACATTGAGGATTCTCCTTGGGATATACCCCGCCTTATCCCATGAAGTCGTTGCAGAAGGTCGGCAATTGGACCGGCTGGATCACCGAGCTGTCTTCACTCGGGACACTACCCGGGCACAGTCCCTGGAACAACGTCACAAAGTCAGAAAGGCGACTGACAAACGACCCCCGGTCAGCTCTTTTGAGATGAAAGATCTTCCCCGGCTTACCGTGAAGATCAGGAGTCAGCATCCATGACATCTTCCTGGGATGCGTCGCATGGAAGAAGGCCGAGATGGGATAATCCCTCGACATCGTTGGCAAATACAAAACCAAATTCCCGGCAGAGAAAACCCAGGGCTCCCTCTTGGGCCTTGTCTGGGACTGTTTGTCAATCATGTCCCCAAAGAGGAAAGCCGACTTTATGTACTGCTCCCCGTCTACGTAGGTCAGGGGCTCACCATTAATCATGCTCAGCAGCGTCCGCTCGCCCTGAACCGATATCAGAAACCCCCTTCCCTCAGGATACTGGGGTCCGGAGATGGGAAATGCCATGTGGGACAGATCCTCCAGGTAGTTCGAGTGCAGCATCCCAGCAGCGGAGCCCATCACCTCGGCCAGTGGAGACTCGCCCAGATCAACTGCAAAAGTGCAAGGGAAATATGTCATTACAAATCTTGCACAAACGTACAAACCAAGGAAACGACAGTCTGTGCTCTACGCAGGATCGTAACCATTTGGTTATTTTACGTCGGAAGTCCCCTCCACAAGCGTAAAACTCAAATTTTACGATATATGCCAACTTTCGGTTGCCAGAGCTTTTACGCTCAGGGCTACGAAAATATGGAGTCTTTACGCTGGCATATTAGAAATATGGGCGTAAAAGATGAAAATGCCTCCGTGCATCATCTTCCTCCAAAGAGGCTATCAGCACAGAAGACGACCTAGCGCGGTCACGTTCAACGTGTGCGAAGGATTTTTTGTCGTTTTTGTCACCCCAAAGGCTCTACCTCTAAGGCCGGGTGCGCCACTCGTCGGCGGGATACTTTGCTCGGAAGGAAGCTCGCCTTGCCCGACCAGAGACTCTCTCGCTGGGGCAGAAGAATGAGAGGAAGAACCTATGCTCTTTCCCTTAGCGGAGGGGGTTTGTTTCGGCGCCATTTCTGAAAGACTCAAAGTGCTCGGAGAAGGAACGAAGAAAAACTCGAACAGTCGAAAGCTCTCTTTCACAGAAGACAGATAAAAGTTTTTCTCTCAAAAACTTGGGGTATATATAGTCCGGGTCGACTCCTCGAATCCTCGGACGAACTCCTCGAGACCCTAACCAAATCTCGCAGATTGGTTATGATTGGATGCTATGTCAGCCCACTACCCTTGGAAGACGGACAGTCAGCGAATTTGAAAGGTTTTTCGTGCAAAACGGTTCAGCGGGTTCTACGCTAAAAGAGCTTTCTACGCTCGACAGCAACGGATCTACGGTTTTTACGCTCGCAAGCTACAAGTCTATGGTTTTACGCCCGGATGCCTTTGTGCTCGGTAGCTTTTATGCTTGAGAGGCCACAAACCTATGACTTTACGCTCAGCAAATAACAAATCGTCGATCTCACGCTCGGTGGCGCTCAGTTTACGCTCTGAGGCAACAGATCCGCAAACTTCACGCTCGAAGAAACTTTCTTTTCAGGAGCTACAAATCAAACAGTTCTACGCTAAAGGAGCTTTCTACGCTCGACGGCTACGAATCTACAGCTTTACGTTTGACAGCTATAAGTCTATGGTTTTATGCCCGGATGCCTTTGTGCTCGGTAGCTTTTTTGCTCGAGAGGCAACAAACCTACGACTTCACGCTCAGAAACCACAAGTCTATGATTTCACGCTTGATGGTGTTCTACGCTCACAAGCTACAGATCTTCAGTCCTATGCTAAAGGAGCTTTCTACGCTCGACGGCTACGAATCTACAGCTTTACGTTCGACAGCTATAAGTCTATGGTTTTATGCCCGGATGCCTTTGTGCTCGGTAGCTTTTATGCTCGAGAGGCAACAAACCTACGACTTCACGCTCAGGAACCACAAGTCTACGATTCTGTGCTCGATGGTGTTTTACGCCCAGAGGTTACAGACTGATGATTTCGCGCTCCACGACTTTTCGTATATTCGAAACAGTCCCCAAAGCGGTCAATTGTAAAGAGTTCAACATAGAAGATACTCGTTCTTGACCCAAAGCATCCCAAGTACCCGGAGCATACAGAGTTCAAACATTGAGAAATTACTCTTTTCGGGTCCAAAATTGGAGGTTCATCCAGACTCCAGTCTGAATATCTCGTCTATCAAAAGATGGCAACTCAGTTAGACAGCCATTTCTCGACCCTGTTCCAAGGGATTTCTCGGGAAGTCATTCTTGAAGACGAAGTCTGAACAAAAAAATTCTATTTATCAGAAGTTCAGAGCTCTACGCGGTCCCTCAGTCCTAGCAACAGGACAGTTCTAAAGATGTTCAAAAATGCTCTACAGCGTTCTATGGACTATTCGCTATGCGTAAAGGACAGGACCTAGCACTCTTTCTACAGAGTCGGCATAAAGATTCAGACGTATTGAAGCTACACATATTCAGACTTCACAGCAACGTATGACAAGATGATCATATGAAGAAGCAAGACGATTTTATTAAAAGATCAAAGTCATGATTACATATGAGGGAAATCCAATCTACAAGGGTTTTCTTTTTATTTTCATGATTACAACTGAGGGAAACTCCGTCTACAAAGGGGCCCCCTCATCATCGTCTGAAGATTGCCCAGAAGTTGTTCTGACAGGTTCTCGCTGGGCTTCAATTCTTCATCCATCTTCTCCAGCAGTCGGTCAGTTGCCGCAAACTGACTGACAGGGCAATGATCAACGGCGGGCGGATACAGAACTAGGCCTGCATAGATTTTGCAGATCCCATGCTCCGTGCACCGATCAAGCCGGGACAGAGCGAGTCTTTCTGACTCTCGTCACCGGAGGCAACGAGAGAAGTCAGCACTTGCAAGCTGTGTGGTCAAAGACGACCCTTCCTCTCTCCTAGAGCAGCGCCATACAAAGTTGCTGATTATCCCGAGCAAGAGAGGCTAAGATATCCTTCCATGATCCATCGTTGCAGTGGACATTTGCTCGAAGACGCCGTCTTTTTTGGCTCCCTACATGCTGGAGGAACATGATCTCCTTCTTCCTCAGGTCGACCCGACGAACTCCGGCGATCATCTCTGCATGGTGATGGGAATGTGGTGAGAACAGGTTCACCCCCCCAGCCTTTTTATAGGCAAAAGAGATCACAGCGGTCCCCAATAAATCCGCCATAAAGTCCGCATCGACCGTTTCAGTGCTCCATTCAGAAACATTTCGAGTTACGAGGGGCCGTTCATGCTTCATTCAAAGCGTTTCAAATTCCGAGGAATTTAAAAGCTTTGAAGGGGGTCTTGTAGAAGCATGAAAAATACGCTGGGAGGATCTACGCAGCCTCTTGATGCAGAGCAGCGTAAACAGAGGCCTTCAGAGCCATCAAACGTGCAACAGAGCTTTCTCTGCTAAAACACAGCATGAAGTATAAGCTCAAAGGACCATCCGCGTAAGTGCAGTACGTCCAGGCCGCTCCAACATAAGACAGAGTTCTTCATCGCCTCCATGGCGTAAAACTCAGCCGCTCTCAAAGCAGCGTTAATGCGTACGAGGAACGCTTCGTTTTTCCCGAAATGAACCTGTCAAGTCACGCAGTGAACCTGGCCTCTGACTCCTGACAAAAAGTGCTGCACGGCTACCCAGACGACGGCTGGAAACGATGGCAGACCCCTCGGGACGCGCCCCACAGTATGATGGCGGATCTCGGCATTTAATGCAGAGGATTTGGTTAAAATATCACCAAACCGTCGGTTACCAAAGTCCCCCCAGCGTAAACCGCTCTTTCGCGTACAAGGGAATATGCCGCCTTATTTTAAACAGGCAAAAATGAGCTATTTTACGCTCTGCAGTAGACAAACCGCCTGCCACGTCAAAAGCTACACTTCGTACAGGGCCCGAGGTACGTCTCTACGTCAAATTGCACAGAGCGGTGATAGTTTTCCTCAAGACACGTCTCTGCGACGGATGCACAGAAGGGCTGCAGACCTTCAAAATACGTCTCCGTATTTAATGCACAGGATGGTGGCAAATCTCTGTAAGAGATTTGATTACACCTTCGAAAGCCGTAATTCCGGCGAAGACGTCCACATCAACACTCTGGCACGGTACGCAGCGGCTTCTACGCCCATCCAGGATCTGTGCTCATTCGGCTTCAAACGCCCACTCAGTCTCTACGACCATTCGGCTTCTATACTTGTTCGGCTTCTATGCCTGTTCGGCTTCTATGCCCATTCGACTTCTACACCTGTTCGGCTTCTATGCCTATTTTGGCTTCTACGCCAGGGGTGACAGTCATTTGGCTTCTACGCCAACCTCTTCTACACAAGGGATACCTACCTAAGTGGCTTCTATGCCGTGATCTTCGCAGCAGATATACGCGTTTTGTCCCCTTAGTTGGATACGTGTCACATGCTCACTCAAAAGGTCATTTATGCGCAGGCATTGGTTATTTTAACCGTTGCGTAAAAGGGTGCTGTACTGTCCACTCCTCGGTTGTTACACCGACGGAGTGGTCACTGTCACCAAAACTCTATAAAAGAGACCCCTATCAATGGGGAACAAGGTCGACAATTTGGAAGATCGAACCAGGTCGGAGAATCGGTAAAAAGAGAGAGAGAGAGAAGGAGAAGGAGAGAAGAGTCCGGAGCTCAGGAAAAGAGTAGGGGTCGACGGCTCTGGCACCGTGCATCCACCCTCCTTCGCAGCCTTCGAAGCCGCTACCCGTCTTCCACGGCACTTCTTCAACATCGTGTAGTCCAAGGGCTAAAGTGATCGACTGCAGATCAGACACCTATATAGCAATTTATACCCAGATTAAATAAATTATACTCCCGCATCCTCGTATAGGATCGAACTGTACAAGTTTGTTTGTAAACCAAAGGGCACGGGTCTCGTATAAACCCTGTCATTGAAATACACTTTTATTCTTTCGTTTAATACCACAAACATACGCAGATAATTAAAACACAAAGTTGAAACATGGAAAAGTTCTCTTTATTGATAATGAACATCTTTTACAAACTCTTGAACGAGTCAGATAATTGACGGACGGGCTTACAAAACTAGACTCAAAATGAGATATCCGTCCTGTACATTACATCATTTACTAAAACTTTAAAATATTAAAGACCTCCAGGCGGGAGGATCGCTTTTCCTCGGAGGTGCATGAGTTATGGTTGCTAGCTCATGGTCTTCAAAAATGCTTCAACTAAGGCACGATCAGGACGTGCCGGCAGCTAGACTGGATTGGAAAGTAACTTCAGCTCCTCGCAGGATCTTCTTGGTGCGGAGAACATGTTTCAACGAGGGTCAGTACATTAAAATATACTGGTGAATGCGAGCTAACCCAACTATACCAATCAACATATTATTTATATAAAGCATACAAGTTATTTGTGGTCTTTCTATCTTGTCTTAGCTCATTTTACAAATAAGCATTGATATAGAAATTTACTGAAATAAACTAGCCACTGTTCGATAACTTTTACCTGCCCGTCTGAACCACCTGTACAATACTTACCATGCCCTTCCCTGCTACGAAGACACAAGTTAGCTTGCACATGTTTAAATATACGTGAGGATCAGTGGCTTGATGCCATAATGGACAATATAGTCTTTAGCGAGAATTGTATGCAATGAAAGTATAAAGTGCGCTGCAAGCCATCCCATCAAGTACAAGAGACTAAACAATGGGTTTCGTCCGAACCGGATTGGTGTCAGTGCCCCAGTGACCGTCCGCAAGAACCATGACCTTGTGCACAAGTTATCCGTAATCAAATGGCATCTAGGCTAAGTTATCAATTTATGTAGTTGAGGCAACATGAGTACAAGACAAGTAATATTGCATGATTTATTTTGCATAGTCTTCCTGAATAATTTATTGCATAAAAAGGTGTGTTCCATACTTAGCATAATTTATAGAAAAAGTATACAATTCTAACTAAAATTGAATCATGTATAAACTATTCTAAATGAACTATCACGCAACAAGATAATCGTTCATAAGTTGATTGACAAGCATAAAGTAGTCCAAGTCTATTCCTTTTTATCTTTATATCTTTTAATTATTTTGGTATCGTTTGATCGGGACAAGCAAGAATGCAAGATTTTTGGTGTGAAGACTTGGAAAAAGGGTCAACTTAATCGAATATAGCCACTCACAAGTTGGTTGGAGATGGAAAGGAAAGAGGTGCTTTAAGACTCTGCTCGCACATCGCCTACTATACGATCACCTGTATTGCCACGAACAGCAGATCAATACCTCTTCTATTCTTTCCAAGCTCGGAATTGAAGTACAGTTCAACGAACAAAAATAATGAAATCCATGGAAACTGTTCAAGAAAATACAAACAAATTCGAAAACCAACTCAAAGCACGAAAGCAACAAGGCGACAGCGAAAACTAGACAAGAAAACTTGCAGCGAAGATGTCCCTCTTGACTCTGCCGCTAAGTCCATCCTCGGGACACGGTCCACTGAATATGGGAATTAATTCCGAAGAAGTAAACCCATAACGAGGATAAGATATTGTTTTAATCTATCTCGATCGAACGATACCGACTTGTATTTCTTAGCCGCGCTCCCCGAAAAGGGGGAACGGGGCACCACACGGGAGGCGGCTAACTTCGTATCCAGATGCTTGGTATGCCAGCAGGTAAAGGCAGAAAGACAGGGGCCAGGTGGACTACTTCAGCCTTTACCCATTTCAGAGTAGAAATGGGAGCATGTAACGATAGAATTTGTATCAGGGCTTCCGTATTCTACAGGAGGCAAAGACGTGATTTGGGTAATCGTAGACTGGTTAACCAAATCGGCCTACTTTCTGCCATTCAAAGTGGGTACGTCTACAGAGACTTACCACCTGCACTAGAGGGAGTGCACAACGTGTTCCACATGTCACAGTTGAGACTGTATGTGACATATCCTAGCTATGTACTAGATCATTCGGAGATCGAGTTTGGTCCGACTCTCATTTACCCAGTGCAGCCCGTGGAGATTCTGGATCACAGGGAGAAAGTATTGTGGAACCAGATGATTTCTTTGGTACGCGTCGCATGGAGGCATCACTCGCCAGGAGAGAGTACCTAGGAGCGAGAGGCCTAGATGCGCGATTGATATCCTTATCTGTTTGAGCCGTGAGGTATAATTCTTTCTAAATTGTATTGATTGCTATTGGTAGTTAGTTTCTTACTTAAATTTCGAGGACAAAATTTTTCTATGCTGGGTAGGATTGTCACCCTCACTTTTCCAACTAGGAGTAGTTTGGTAATTTGGCATGGGTAAATAATTTTAGGAATACATATTAATATTAGTGTGATGATTGTTTTGATTATTTTTATTAGGAGGCTAGTCCAATAGTTAGACTTGTTACTTGTAAGCCCAATTAAACTTGTCATGACAACTAGTGAGCCTAACTTGGACCCAAGTCCATTAGACCATTCTCACTAATTAAGTAGGGATAATTAGTTAATTATAATTAGTTAAAAACTACCAAAATAGCCATCCCTAATTATTTCTCCATAATACATCATGGAGGGGTATATGGGACTCTACATGTGACTTCGAAAAGGGAAAAGGGGGCCGACCACTACTAGAGGGCTCTCTCTCTCTCTCTCTCTCTCTCTCCCCCCCCCCCCCCCTCATTTGTATTTATTTAGATCTAAAAATTATATCCCCAATTTTCCATATTTTTCTCCATTAATTTCTCTCTCAATTCACTTACATTCCCTCTCACTTTCACCATTAGAAGAGCTTTGGAGCTTGGAGAAGCAAGGAGCACAAGAAGGAGGAGCATTGGTGGAGAGATCGTGTCCAGATCGTGTCCAATTATGTTTTTATTGAAAATTTATATCCAATTGGTAAATTCTGAATTTTCTTTTTTTTATTCTAGCTCCCAAATTATGCATTTGACCATTAAAAATGACCCATGGCATAGGGCTACCTATAGGAACAAATTTTAGGCTAATTATTTATGAATTGTATCTCCTACATGGTGTTGTATGTGTATTTTGGAAGAAATACGAGATTGACACATCAATTGTGTGTCATGCGGCCAATTAGATCTAATTAGACTTAGATCGGGGTTGTAGTACTAGATACATATCCACAAATGGATAAGTGTAGGCCGTATCATGATATTTTGTGATACAGTGTGATACGAGTCCCATTTTGGGTGTTCTTTGTGAAATTCAATTTAATTGTAATTAGTTAAAATAGTTGTTATTATATATAATTAATATGTGGGAAGAATTATTGTGGAGAATTTGAGATTTTTGCTCGTTGTTTGGATGTGTATCATAAGTATCCTAAGCTTGCACTCAAAGTGTTTGTTAGAATGTCTAGTTGATTATTTAGTTTAGTATTCAGTTTTATATATATATATATGGGTATTGGTGTATTCTTTATTAAGTGATAATGTATGTGAGGGTATATAGCTATCAAGGGTATGGTGTGTGTGTAGTTGGTATGCAAGAGAGGTGATGGTGGAGCTACTGTCAATAAAAGGGGGGGTCAGGTTCTGATAGGTATAGGTGTCTTGGTGTTCACTGGGTGTATCTGGACTTAGGAGTGAGGGCATTCCAACCTGAGGCAGACTCGGGTAAGGGCAAGGCTTCAGACCTAGAGCTATAATTAATAGCAGTAGTAGCAGTACATAACAAGGGGGAGTGACCCAGTTGCTATGGTAGCTAGGTGTGCATGGTGTGTTGTTTGTCCCGGTAGGAGAATTGGGCATGCACTGTGTAGTGAATAAGAAGGAAATAGCAGCACAGACTGTACCAGGTGAGGAGCTCGAGCACAGGCTATGGGCTGTCAGGTAAGGGTCTGTTGGTGTATGAGTTTGTTATTATTGTGTGAGTAATCAAGTATAGACAAGTATCTACGAAAGAGATGCAGCTAGCAGTAGCAGCAGCATACAGAACAATAGCAGTAGCAGCAGCATGAAGAACAATAGCAGTAGCGGCAACATCATGAAGAACAATTGCAACAACAACATAAAGAACAATAGTAGCAATAGTATAAAAGCAAGAGCAGCAGCAGTAGAAGCCATCCTCAGTGAGTGTATCACAACATCCGAGAGTATCAGAACATTGAAGAAGGGCAGTATCATTTGTTAAGTAGTGAAGAAAAGGGTAATGTACTTTGTGTATCAAGGAGGATACACGAATGTGTATCAGTGAAGCATTGAGGGTTGGTCTAGTGAGTGTCAGTGAGATAATAGATTGGTATAAGTTGGTATCAGTTAGAAGTGATATTAAGGGTAAGTGTGGTATCAGTTACTAATTAAGAATAGGATATCAGTTAATGAAGTATATGTATTAGTCAATGTTAATTTAGTATCAGTTAGTTAATAGGGTATGGGTTTGTTAAGTATCAGTTACTATAAAGTGTATAAGTATGACAGTTAGTTATATTACTTAGTGTTAGTTAAGGTATTAGCTATATACCTAGGGAATGACTTAGTATAGCTAAGGTGAGACTTAGTACTATCTAGTATTGAATAGTTAATGACCAAATTAGACCTATTAACCTAGTATGGACTTAGAAAATCATGATTATGAGCATTTTAGCATATTTATCACTTTATTACACCATTTAACTTGATTTTCCTAAATAGGATTGTGTGAGACCATCTTGGGCATCGAGAGACACCATTTGCTCAAGACCATAGGCGAGTACATCTATTTGTTAGTTTTCGTATCATGATAGTGTATATATCGCATGTACTAGAACTGTATACTTGATTCCGACACAGTAGCTATACGGACTAGTACTAAATGGATCCTGTCATGGGATGTTATCCCTTACCGTGTTCAGCGGATACTCCTTTACATATATTTCACCGTGTGTATCGGGTATTGATTATAGTGTACTTCGTGTTCATACACTGCTCGTGTTCAGTGTTCCCATATTCGTGTTCGTAATGTATCGTGATTGGATCTATTAGTATTGGTTGGGGATGGGGGAGTAAGAATTGGTTAGGTGATCAAGCCGAAGTATATTTGTATACATGTCGATTACATATCATACGTGTAATCGAGTTACCATATTATATTCGTGTTTAACCCAAACAGATCACATAATGAACTTGTACTCTATGGCACACTAGTTAGTTTTATCTTTTCTATTTAAATTGCAGTTATTTATATTGCATGTTCTTCATTCCAGTACATTACCTGTTCACTCTAGTTTATTCCATTCTTATGGTTAGTTATCTTGTATTCTTTTCTATTATCTATTATATATGCTCGATTATGTATTTGGAACTGCTTTCAGAGGTATGTACTTTATTCCAATCCTGACTGGATATATTTTTTAGATAATTCGCTCGTGGACCAGTATCCCACATACTATGGGCCGCAGGACGGCGTACCATTAGAGCAGGAAAACCTAGTACCAGATGATAAGGAGGCTTAGACTTGTTGTTTAGACTTGTATTAGACTTTTATTGAGACTTTTGGCATGTATTTTATTATGGACTTGGGATTGTTTTGAGATTCCTATTTTATCTTCCTTATTCCATATCGTGCTTTATCTTTCTTAATTTGACATTGTGATTGAGTATTGTTTAGCTTTATTATATATCATATTGTTCCTCTGTTTGGAGTTGAGATGACATTGACAGGTACCATATACATATTGTATGAGATATTTAGATAGTATGGTTGACCCAGACAATATTCTACCACCGATGCTGCGACGTAGGCTGGGCGTTGCTTACTACTTGTGCCCTTATTTCGGGTGTGGGTTGTAATACATTTTTAGTGGTGGTCCATGCAGGTCTAGAGTCATAATTAGAGCGATGTCATAGTAGTGTTCACCTGAAGTACTGCTACGAGCCTGTTTTAGGATATAGGATATAGGCTGAGAGTATACTCAATCATAACTAGGAAATATTTTCAAATATATGTTTTGCTATCCTTATCTATTTGAATGCTTGCTTTACTTTGAATAAATCTGTCCTTCATTGATGAATATAGTATATTACTCAATATTGATTTCTTGTTTCAATCTATCTTTGATCACTTTGTCGCCTCTGAGGGCAGCACCAGTAGGCACCATTCCAGCAGCTTCAGTTCAGAGGTCCGCTTCACCAATCCATGTGGGCATTTTTGCAACAACTTTTGGGGGTGCTGCACCTCCGGTACATAGGACAGCATCGATAGTCTTAGAGGATCTTCCACTACCCGCAGTCGATCAGATGCAGATATTTGCACTCTTTCAGCAGATTATGGAGGCACAACAGCGTCAGCCAGAGGTTATGAGGCAGGGAATTGAGAATGCCCACCAGATTATGCTCGCCGTAGTTGAGGGAGTCACCTTAGTCCAGCTACAGACGGCACCACCTCAGTTATGAGGCCGGGGACCATCATAGATTTCAAGAGGATGGAACCGACGGACTTTAAAGGCACTAAGGGGATTATTTATGCTGGTGATTGCATAGAAGACATTGAGAGGAACCTGCGGCTGGCACAGATTCCAGAGAGGTTATAGGTAGAAGCCGCAGGAAGCATGATATTTGACATCAATTGACTTTGTTCAGGACAGACCCCGGGATCTCAGCACTGGGACTTACTTGGAAAGCTTTTAAGGAGCTCTTCAAGGAAAAGTTTTTTCCAGATGTGGCTCAGACATCTCTTGAGAGCCAGTTTCAGTACCTTGTTCAGGGAGGTATGAAGGTGGATGAGTATGCGGCAGAGTATTACAGATTAGGCTACTTTGTGGAGAGATATAACCTCAGAGGGAAAGCCAAAAAGTTCAGGAAGGGCCTGAACAGGAAGATTAAATCACATACGAATGGAGACCCCACCTCTACTTTTGAGGAGATTCTGAGGCAGGAACATCGGGCAGAGGATGATCTAAAGCTTAGCTCCAAGAGGCCGAGGGACATAGGATGATCAGTACTAGCACGGGTCCAACAAAGTGGCCTCACTTTCAGCAGCAGCATCAGAGACACTTCCAGCAATCGAGGCAGCAGTATCATGTACCAGCTAAAGCACCAGTCCAGCAGACGTACCAGATCCAGAGGCCAGCTATTCCTTGCCCATTCTGTAAGAAGCCGGGACATGGATGGGATGCATGCAGGATAAGATTGGGCCAGTGCTTATTCTGCAGATCAGGAGACCATCAGTTGAGGGCTTGTCCTAGAGCTCCAGCTCATCCATCTCAGGGCGGGGCCCAGGCACTAAGAGCACCCACGAGACCACCAGCGGGACAATGGAGAGGACCTCCCTTATCACCATAATAGCAGTAGTTCGTTTAGCACCAGCAGCAGCAGAAAGGTGCACAGCGACAGGGACGAGCTTTCGCTTTGACCGTTAAGGAGGAGGAGCCAGTTGGTGATGTTATTTCAGGTTCAATCTATCTTGATTCTTTTTCAGCTCATGCTTGCTTTAAAGCATCATCTTGAGACTTAACCGTTGGCGAGGACTTGCAAGATCACAACCAGGGGTAGCATTATCTTGGCTAGTGATGTTTGCAAGGATCAAAGAGTTTCTTTGGGAGGCCGAGAGTTAAGCATGTGTCTACTCGTAATGCCACTTTCGAGCTACGACATAGTACTCGAGATGGATTTGTTGAGTAGGCATAATGCTAGTATCAATTGTCGTAGGGGCAAAATTTTATTTCAGGAGCCAAGAGAGCCAGAGTTTGATTTCGTCAGAGGAGCAGCAGAGAAAAACGAGGGAGACTTCTGTGGAGCTATGGTGGAAGAGCATGAGCTGCCACATCCATTGATTATAGAGTATATGGATATCTTTCCGGAGGAATTGTCGGGGTTGCCACCAGATAGAGATGTAGAGTTCTCTACAGAATTAGTACCAGGTACAGAGCCGATATCACAGTATGTCTATTTGGTGAACAACAATGAACTGGCGGAGTTGAAGAAACAGGTGGATGAGTTACAAGACAAGGGCTTCATCCGGTCTAGTTCATCACCGTAGGGTGCTCCGATATTATTTGTACCGAAGAAAAATGGGTCGGTACATATGTGTATCAACTACAGGGCACTCAATAACCTCACTATAAAGAACAAATATCTGTTGCCGCGGATTGACGATTTATTTGATCAGTTGAGCGAAGCAAGGTATTTTTGAAGATAGACTTGAGGTCGGGGTACCACCAGGTAAAAGTGAAAAAGAAAGACATTCTGAAGACAGCTTTCAGGACTCGGTATGGCAGCTTGAGTTCTTGGTGATGCCGTTTGGGTTTACCAATGCCCCAGCGGTATTCATGAACCTGATGAATAAGGTATTTCATCAATACTTGGATCAGTTTGTTATGGTTTTTATTGATGATATATTGATATATTCGAAGACCCCAGAGGAGCATGAGAAACACGTGAGGATAGTTTTGGAGACCCTTAGGAAGGAGAAGTTATATGTAAGCTTTCAAAGTATGAGTTCTTCCTTGATAAGGTTGAATTCCTCGAGCATGTGATTATAGGAGACGAAATCTCAGTAGACCCGAAGAAGATATCAACAGTTGAGTCATGGTCTACCCCGAGTTCAGTGTAGAGATTAGAAGTTTTCTTGGATTGGCAGGCTATTATCAGAGATTTGTTTAGAATTTTTCCAAGATTGTGGAGCCGATGACTAGGCTAACCAGAAAGGAAGTAGAGTTCGCTGGACTGATGAGTGTCATGCTACTTTTGAGGAGCTGAAGAAGAGGTTGACTATAGCTACAGTATTGACGTTGCATCGGGGACAAGAGGATTTTCTATATATTATGATACTTCGGATAAGGGCTTGGGATGTGTGTTTGTCACCCTTACTTTTTCAATTAAGGGTAGTTTGATAATGGATATGGGATTTATCGATTAGATGCTAGATTATTTTGGACTTGTGTAGTGGACCTAACTAGTTTAGTTAGATGCATGGACCCAATATTATATGTTAGTTTAGATTGAGCCCAATAATTAGGCCCATGGATTAGGAGGATGGATTAATTAGTAAAATTATTAGACTAGAACCTTCCCTCCTTAATTAATTTCTTCATGAGAGGCCCCAAGAGATAAATTGGACATTTTACATAGCTTGGAAGAGGGGTATGGTTGGCCACATCAAGGATGAGAGAGAGTGTCTCTCATTTATTTTCTATTTCCATTTAGATCTAGATTTTTTCCCCTTTCTAATTTCTTCATTCCCTCACAAATTTCCACCCAAATTCCTTCTCTATTCTTCAATTGAGGCTACTACAACAAGGATCTACAAGAAAGAAGCAAAGATCTACAAGGAGGAGGCCAAGATCTATAAGAAGAAGCCACATTTCAATTTTGGGAATTTTAATTGGGAATCCATCTCCCAATAGGTACATTTTAGTTTTTTCTCTCTTAGTAGACTCTAAATCTGATATTTAATTATGATAAATTACCCCACATGGATAGGCTACCCCTAGGAATTGGTTTTAGGTTCCTAGGAGACCTATGGTGGAAGTTATATGTATTTTTGTGTCAATTTTGGGGAAATTTCAAAATTGGCACATGTGGTATTTGTCAATTAGTCAAATATATCAATATGACTTGTGATTGATTGTTTGTGACTAGTATCATATCCACAATTGGATGTATGTAGGTCGTATCTCGTCAATTTGGCAATACAGATTATTTTGGGGGGTTTTTCTCCGACACGGGAATTTGTGCATATTATTTCTTGACATAAACACGTAGTTGATATTATTATTGTTCGTATAGTACATAATTAGTATTCTAGACTTGCTTGTGTCTCTCGGGATGCGTTTAGTTGTGTGGTGGAGACGTATCGCAAGCGTATCATAGAATGAGTGTGATACGGGTGCGGTGCACTCCACGTGTTTGTTTATTTGCCCTTAATTATATGTGTGCGTGTGTATATATATATATATGTATGCTAGATTATATGATATTGTATGTATGTGTATATATACATATATGTATATATGTTTATGTATATATGTATATATGAGATTGTATATATATGCATAGATGAGGGGATTGGTACATAGATAGATTAATATATAAATGGGTATATATGTATGTCGAAATATATATGGGTATATTTGTAAGTGTGTTGATCTATCTATGTATATGTATATATGTTTGAGTCTATATATATATACGTGTATAGGTATGTTTGTGTATATATGTCTATATATGTATAGTGAGAGTGCATATATGTATAGAGTTGTGTATATCTATGTGTCGAGTTGATGAGTGTTTATAATTATAGGTTGATAGTATATAGGTGGTTGTGTATATGTGAGTTTGTGTGTAGTGAGAGCAGCAGTCAGTGACAACAAGGGGGAGACACTGTGCCCGTGCACAGTGGCAGTGAGGGAGAACAGCAGCTCGTACACAAGGAGAGAAGCAGTGTACACAGCAGAGGTAGTGCAGTCAGTGTGCATCCCTGCAGTGTACAACTTCAGCAATTGAGTATCAGTATATGCAGTATGCAGCTAGGTGCATTTCGTGCGCAGCAGCCTTGAGCATAGTAATGTATGCACAGACAGTGTATGCAGTGCACAGCAGCCAACTGAGAGCAAGGCTCGGGTGAGCACAGTGCCTGCAGAGTATCTCTATCAGCTCTGTATCAGAGAACAGTTCAACAAAGGGGAGTATACAGTGAACCATCAACAAGGAGACACCATACAGTAGCAACTCTATGCTCGTGCACATGAGCAACTGACTGCAGTAGTACAGCACTGCATGGAGCAGTGCACAACATTGAACTCACTGCCCTAAAGAGTAGCAGTATTAGTGCAAGGGGAAGGCATAGCAGCTAGCTTCATTAACAAGACTGCAGCAATTGCATCAAGGCACAACCATTGCAGTAGCCAACATGCAACAGGCAGAAAGCAGTTGCAGCAGACAGCAATCTATCCAGTATCAGTTTAGTTTTTGCAGTAGGCTCAGTGAGGTTAGGCTTGGTAGTTAAGGTTTTGGTTAGTAGTAGATGGGTTAGTGTATCAGTTAGTAGTATTAAGGATAGCTAATAGTTAGTTAACTTCAGTTGTTAGTTTTAATGGTTAGAATGATTAGTATATAGTTAGCTATATAAATATATCTATGTATATAGGTTATTGATTAAGTTAGATAGATATGTATACTAGTTTGTAATATCTGTTAGTAGTTATTAGTAGTAGTAGTTAGTGGTATATGTTAACTATTAGTTTAGCATATAGTTTAGTTATATTAATATAGTTAGTACATGAGGTATTAACTATATATTAGCTATACTCACTAGGTTTTGAATTACCTTGGGATACCAAGGTAATGTCAAGGTAATGGGTCGATACCAAGGTATTGAGTTTGAGTATCGAGATAGGTAGTGTGATACGCATTGGTGCAAGGCCAAGGTATCATATTTTGCTTTAATTAGTTAGATACTATATATATATATATATATATATATATATATATATATATATATATATATATATATATATACAAATTACTATTTTCATATATTAAAACTTGCATATCTTAGGATACGACATTTTGTGTGTATCCTAGTAGCTTAGCGTAGCTAGTGTGGCTTAGTGTCATAGTGCGTGGACTCATACAACCTAGAATTAGTCTGGTTTGACTTAGAAATGGCTTTGTGACTTAGATGTTGAATAGTTTAACTTAATTTTATTCCAAAACCTTGTATTAATGTAATATTCTATATATAGGTCCGTGTGACACCAGTTGGGACACAGTTGACATTCATTGTTCTGGACCACATGCGAGTATATTCTCTGACAGTTTTCATTATTTGATAATTACTATAATGCAAGTATTTAGAAATATTTTACATGACTCTTGACACATTGGTACACGGACTAGTATACATATGGATCAATCATGGGATGTATATATATATATATATATATATATATATATATATATATATATATATATATATATATATATATATATACAACCACCTATACACTATCAACCTATAATTATAAACACTCCTCAACTCGACACATAGATATACACAACTCTATACATATATGCACTATTACTATACATATATAGACATATATACACAAACACACCTATACACGTATATATATTGACTCAAACATATATACATATACATAGATAGATCAACACACTTACAAATATACCCATATATATTCTGACATACATATATACTCATCTATATATTAATATATATATATGTATCAATTCCCTCATCTATGTACAAACTCACATACACACAATCAACACACACATCTATATGACTGCTATATATATATATATATATATATATATATATATATATATATATATATATATATATATATATATAACCACCTATATACTATCAACCTATAATTATAAATACTCCTCAACTCGACACATAGATATACACAACTCTATACATACTCTCACTATACATATATAGACATATATACACAAACACACCTATACACGTATATATATAGACTCAAACATATATACATATACATAGATAGATCAACACACTTACAAATATACCCATATATATTCCGACATACATATATACTCATCTATATATTAATCTATATATGTATCAATCCCCTCATCTATGCATATATAGATACAATCTCATATATACATAACCATATACACATATATGTATATGGTAAACAATAAATCTTGAACATTAACATTGAACATTATTGTTAATGTTCAAGGTTTATTGTTTACAATGCCTTGAGTATCTTGCATCGTAACGTGTCATGGTTGGATCTATTATACTAGTCGAAAGAAAGGGGAAGTGTTAGCTAGATATGTGATCAATGCCTTGAGTATTGTTTAACTTTGTGTATATTATTAATGTTCAAGGTTTATTATTTACAATGCCTTGAGTATCTTGCATCGTAACGTGTCATGGTTGGATCCATTATACTAGTCGGGGGAAAGGGGAAGTGTTAGCTAGATATGTGATCAAATCCTAGATAATGTTCAATGTTTAACTTAGACAATATTTTTCCAACGTTAATTAGACAATATTCACCCAAGCCGATCATATATCTAACTAGTATTTCAATCACTTAGCATAGTTATAGTTCTTCATCATATTCGAGTTCATTGTCTTATTCTATTATCTTGTTCTATTTCATCGTGATCAGTGTATACCATATTATTCTTGTTTACCTGTTCTTCTACTATAGTTGATATTGTTCATTATTTCTTGTCTTGTATTATATTTTCTATTTCTGTTTATAGTCATTATCAATTAATTGGAATTGCTATTGGGTTGTACTTTACTCCAATCCTGACTGGATATATTTTTCAGATGAATAGTTAGAGAGAATGTGTCTCACTTACTACGGACCAATAAATGGAGTATCACCTGAGGATGTAGTGCCAGATACTTAGGCCATTTAGATTTTTCTACCTTGTAGTAGTTATTTCTATTTAGATTGTACATTGTATTATTATTTTAAGATCTTGAGTTGTGTTTAGATATTAAGTTGGACATGTGATGTATTAAGACTTGTATTTCTTTTTTTCTATTCCATATTGTGCTTACATCTTCCTTTAGTTTTATATGTGATTAAGTATCATTTGGAGTTGAGATAGCATGACAGTATTTTATACATATTGTGTGAGATGTTAAATAGTATAGAAGACCAAACAGTGTTCTACCACCGATGATGTGGAATAGACTGGACGTACCCACGTACTCGTGCCCCTATACTGGGTGTGGGTCGTGACAGTGTTGCAGCAGAACGGGAAGGTGATTGCCTATGCTTCCAGGAAATTACATCCACATGAGAAGAATTACCCTACCCATGACTTGGAGTTGGCAATAGTTATTTTGCTTTTAAGCCATAGAAGCACTACTTGTATGGAGAGCGAGTGGAGATCTTTACTTATCACAAAAGCTTCAAATATGTATTCACACAAAAGGAGCTCGATATGAGACAAAGGAGGTGGTTGGAGTTGATGAATGACTTTGATATTTCTTTGCAGTACCATCCAGAGAAGGCCAACGTAGTCGCAGATGCCTTGAGTAGGTATCCAGTGGATATGTACTTGACGAGGGACAGACATTTATTGGCCGATCTTGATAGCTTGGGTATTGAATTATTAGTTCCTGGAGTTGTAGCACAAATATGGGGACTTCAGGTAAAGTTAGAGTTGATGGACCGGATTAGAGCCACACAGTTCGAGGATGAGTCTCTGAGGAGCATCAGAGCGCAGGTCCAGATGGGATTGGCAGATGACTTCAGTACTGCAGAAGATGGATCATTGTGGCACGGTACCAGATTGTGTGTATCGAGTGGAGCGTTGCACGAGGAGGTTCTTCAGGAGGTACATCGATCTTAGTACTCTACGCATCCGTGCCAACAAGATGTATAGAGACATAAGAGAGCATGTTTGGTGGTATGGTATGAAGCGGGAGGTGGCTAATCTCGTATCCAGATGCTTGGTATCCCAGCAGGTAAAGGCAGAAAGACAGAGGTCAGGTGGACTACTTCAGCCTTTACCCATTCCAGAGTTGAAATGGGAGCAAGTGACGATGGAATTTGTATCAGGGCTTCCGCGTTCTCTATGAGGCAAAGACGCGATTGGGTTATCGTAGACAGGTTGACCAAATTGGCCCACTTTCTGCCATTAAAAGTGGGTACATCTACAGAGAAGCTCACAGAGATGTATGTGTGTCAGATAGTTAGATTGTATGAAGTTCCTGTGAGCATAGTCTCAGATCAGGATAGTCGCTTTATATCCCACTTTTAAAGGAGTTTGTAGGCTAGCTTGGGCAGCCAGCTCAAGTTTAGTACCGCATATCACCCCCAGACAGACGGAGAGTCGGAGAGGACTATTCAGACTCTCGAGGATATGCTACGCACCTGTGTTTTAGATTTTGGAGGCTCTTGGGAGGATCACCTTCACTTGGTAGAGTTTGCTTATAACAACAGCTACCAGGCTAGTATCGAGATGTCACCATTTGAGGCATTGTATGGACGAAGATGTCATACAACATTTCATGGGATGATGTTGGTAAGAAAGCCTTATTGGGACCGAAGATGGTTGTGGATGCAGTTGAGAAGGTGAAGCTTATCAGGGATAGGCTTCGGGTGGCGCAGGACAGACAGCGACATTGGACGATAGCCATTGCAGACCATTGGAGTTTGAGGTAGAGATTTTATTTTGTATTTCTTATAATTTCTTGTTTTAGTTAGAGTGCTAAGGCTATGTTTCGTGCTAGGTTGGCGATCTGGTGTTCTTGAGGATTTCTCTGACACGGGACATGATTCACTTTGGTGGAGGCAGGAAGCTTAGTCCACGGTACATCGGATCCTTCGGTATTCTAAAAAAGGGTCGGTGCAGTGGCCTACCGATTAGGCTTGCCACCTGTACTAGAGGGAGTGCACAACATGTTCCACGTGTCACAGATGAGACGGTACGTGACATATCCGAGCTATGTACTAGATCATTGGAGATCGAGGTTGGTCCGACTCTCAGCTACCCAGAGCAGTCCATGGAGATTCTGGATCGTAGGGAGAAGGTAGTGCAGAACCAGACGTTTTGTACGCGTCGCATGGAGACATCACTCTCTAGGAGAGAGTACCTGGGAGCGAGAGGCCGAGATGTGCGAGCGATATCCTTATTTGTTTGAGCCGTGAGATATAATTCTTTCATGCTTGTATTGATTGCTATTTGTATTGATTCCTTAAATTTCGTGGACAAAATTTTTCTAAGGTGGGTAGGATTGTCACCCTCACTTTCTTAACTAAGGGTAGTTTGGTAATTTGGCATGGGTAAATAATTTTAGGAATAAATATTAATATTAGTGTGATGATTGTATTAATAATTTTTATTAGGAGGCTAGTCCAATAGTTAGACTTGTCACTTGTAAGTCCAATTAGACTTGTCATGACAACTAGTGAGCCTAACTTGGACCCAAGCCCATTAGACCATTCTCACTAATTAAGTAGTAAGAATTAGTTAATTATAATTAGTTAGAAACTATCCAAATATCCCTTCCTATTTATTTCTCCATAATACATCATGGAGGGGTATATGGGACTCTACATATGACTTGGGAAAGGGGGAAGGGGGCCGGCCACTACTTGAGGGGGCTCTCCTCTCTCTCCCTCTCCCCCCTCATTTGTATTCATTTAGATATAGAAATTAGATCCTCAATTTCCAATATTTTTTTCATTAATTTCTCTCTCAATTCACTTCCATTTCCTATCACTTTCACCATTAGAAGAGCTTTGAAGCTTGGAGAAGAAAGGAGCACAAGAAAGATAAGCATTGGTAGAGATATCGTGTCTGGATCATGTCCAAATGTATTTTTATTGAAAATCTATCTCCCAATTGGTAAATTTTGAATTTCTTTTTTTATTCTAGCTCCCAAATTATGCATTTGACCATTAGGAATGACCCTATTGTCACGCCCCAGTCCCAAAATACGTAGGACTAGGAATACGTAACACGCCAGCCGCATGTATACGAACTCCAATATATGGAAACCATATACACACGTACGCTGTACATGAATATCCAATCCACAGTGGTAATATACTGTCACAACAAGTCACACGCAATCTATATCTCATCCACAGCACAAATAAATGAATAAATAGAAATAAAATAACTGAATATCAAATAAGCGGTCTCAAATAAGAAATCTCAAAGTGTGATAGTCGGATGGAAACAAATCCACTGCAAATCGACTATACCAAAACTACTAAAGAGAGAAGAGAATAAACTCCAATATCAAAATAAATGTCTCGAAAAGAATAGCGACTAGAATCTCTAAACAGCTGCAATGAATCACATATAATCCGAAGGTAAGGCCTCCTCAGTCTGATAGGTAGCGTCAAGTCCAGGTCCATACTCCTGCGGATACTCCTGCTCATCTATATCTGGAAAGGGATCAGGTCCTCAGAGGGACGTAACAAGATACATAAAATCATGTCAATAAAGTACTGAAATATAAACATCCAATGGGGTCGCCTAACCATCTAAGTGAATGCAGTTAAGAACACCTTTCCCCACAAGTGAGCTATCTGGCTGAAAACTGGGATTTGGCATGGTTCTCTATTGGAGATCCAGAGGCCTAAAAGGCACGTCATCTTTTGAACGCCGGTAGCCGACCTGATAGTATATAATATATAGTTGTCATCACCACCCGTATCTCCGGCGGAGAATCCGGGCGCACAGGAGAAAAGTGCAAAGGAGCTCAAATGCGGTACTTGTTGTTCTCCCCACCCCATGCTCTAAGCATGTCATATCCATAACACGATAATACCTTTAATAACTGCCAGGTCTGCTAGCGTATAAAGTTTCTACGACAGTTATCCCTAGCGCATGTCCCATACGTACCGATGATCAGTCAATACGTAAGTCCGTGATCTATATGAGACTCACAACTCGTATAAAAATGTGTCACAGCCAATGAATCTAATGTTGCCTCATGAAAATAGGGTAGTCTCATAAACAAGGTCAATGCAAATACATAAATAAAAATATATTGCGACAATACCGTCGCTGCACCCAAGTTTCCTTGGACGCGCAATTTTATATAGCAGTTAAAATAAATGAACTAAATAAATAGAAATAAACATGCATGCATCATATGGAATATAAATACAGTACAATGGCAAGGTATACTTTTCTGGCAAGAAATCTGTAAAGTGTAAGAGTCCAATGTCAAGGGCATAGGATCTGAAACTAATGGACTCCGAACGAACGTCTCCGGATGCTGAAATAGACATCACCAACATTTTCGGAATGAGCAAAATAGCTAAAAAGTACTTCCCTTTCGTCCAATTTGGACACAGGGGCAAAACGGTAATTTCGGATAAAAGTGGGGTCCGCGTGTGGTCCACTTTGCACCAAAAAGCGTGCCAAGGGTGAAGGTCTCTAAATGGGGCAAATTATAGGTCAAACAAACTCTAGATGTCAATATGAACCCAACGGTATGTCCAAAATGTGGATTCCGATGGGCCGAACACAATTTTGTCCAAAAAGTCAACCGTGGGGCCCGCCAATTGCCGACTTGGTCAACCATCTCAGAATTGCGTAAAAATTGGGTCACAGGACCAGCGCGTTATCACGAGTCCAGTGGTGCAAGTTTTGTCGCAATCTGACGAGCATGCACTAAATGTGCGCGACTTTCGCAAAAGTTGCGACACGGGGTTTGTCCGCGGATACGGGTTGATTCCGGCGCGCACACGCGTCCGAATCAGTTTTCGCGAACTCTCACGTGTCCGGTTACACTACGCGTACCGTTCCGTATACTTGGTACATGGCGGGACGATCCCGTTTGGCGGGGCGCGCTCTATTTTACAACTTTTGAAAATCTGAAAAAGTATGTTCGCAGAATTTTCCAACAAATTTAATTCTGTCTACAGCAGTTAATAATCTAGGATTATTTAACAAAAATAAAACTAGGTCAAGTGGACTACGCATACCAAAAAAAATTATTGAATTCGGATCTCTGTGGTGGGAGATACGAACTCGGAAACATGGGTGATCACCACAATTTTCTGCGATCTCAGAATTTGGTCTACTTTTGCCAACTTTGGTGCTATTTTTTGCCTATGGTTACGCGTTGTTCAAGGTCTTCTATCACACAGATATGGAAGAGGGTGAGCATACCGGTGAAGACGGGGTAGCGTTTGGTTGAGCGAGGCGACGGGAAACAACTCTGGAACACAGGTACCTCACTGCAGAATCTGCAGTCCGCGGGGTCGCGGTCGTCGGGATTGGTTTGGACGGCCTGGCGGGGTTCTACAGCTGCGGTGGTGGTATTTTCTAGGTCTAGATGGAAAGAGGAAGGGTCTGGATGATTTAGGTTTAGGGTTTTAGAGAAATAATGAGTATATATGAATATTTATAAAAGAGAGAATGAGGGGGAGAAATCCGCGGGTGCGGGTCTGCTTGGGTGCGGGTGTGAGTCAAATAGGGGTGTGGGCGGATGTTCTAAGGAGTGGGTCTTGTTAGCAAGGCTGCTGGCTTCTTCGCAGCAAAGCTAGCGGGTTGCTTAGTATTAGGGGGGATGGGTAGTTAAGTTATTTTAGGATGGGTAGGATAGTAATTGTAATGGTTTGGTTTTTTTTCTTTTCTTTCTTTTCTTTTCTTTTCTTTTCCTTTCCTTTTATATTTTTTTTTCCTTTGAAATATATTTGTATATATATATTTATATATACATATATACTCATAGGAAAAATCTAGAATTACATTAATGCACACTATTAAGCTAGCAACTGCTCAAGGGGTCTCCTACATAAAATAAATTCGAAAAAATTCCTAATGGCTCATAAATCCCCTAAGTTCACCAACACCTAAAATAAAAAAATTAATAAAATCTATTTCTCCTAATTAGCCACTAATTACTACCATTAAATTAATAATTAATAATTAAAAGGACATATACGGTTTCTAGGAATAGGGGTTTTACGTTCTACCAACTTATAAAAATTTCGTCCTCGAAATTAAAATTAAGCCACGGTAGAAAGTCAAGGATGGTATAAGATATAAATTAACAATGTAAATTCATACCTTGGTCTGCGAATAGGTTCAGAAAAGGCTTGCGCATGTCGTCCTCGCACTTCCAAGTTGATTCTCCTGGCGCGCCATACCTCCATGCTACGCGAACCAAGGGAATAGACTGGTTCCTCAACACTTTCTCTCGACGATCAAGGATTCCTACGGGTTGCTCTTGGTAAGACAAGCTCGGCCCAACGGTGATCTCCGAATGGTTGAGAACATGACTGCTGTCTGCCACATATCGCCTGAGCTGCGACACATGGAATACATCATGTACTCCCTCAAGTGAAGGTGGTAGCACAAGTCGATATGCCACTTCTCCAACTCTCTCGAGCACATCAAATGGTCTAATATACCTTGGACTCAACTTGTTGTGCCCTCCGAATCGAATGGTGCCTCTGGTAGGTGATATCCTTAAGAAGATATGATCGCCCTCTTTGAACTCCAAGGGACGATGATGAAGGTCTGCCCACTGCTTTTGCCTGTCTTGCGTTGCTCGTAAGTATCCCTGAATCTTCTTGACTGTCTCTACGGTGTTAACCACCAACTCGGGTCCCAGAATCTGACGTTCTCCCACGTCACTCAAACACACAGGAGACCTACATTTTCTTCCATGCAATGCTTCAAATGGAGCCATCTGAATACTCGCTTGATAGCTATTATTGTAAGAAAACTCCACAAGATGTAGGTGGTCCTCCCATGATCCTCCAAAGTCTAACATGCAAGCCCTCAACATATCCTCCAATGTCTGAATAGTACGCTCCGATTGCCCATCTGTCTGCGGGTGGTAAGATGTACTGAACTTCAGACGAGTTCCAAGACTCTTTTGCATGCTCCTCCAAAAGTGTGATGTAAAGCATGAATCTCTGTCTGATACAATGCTGACTGGTATACCGTGCAATCTCATAATCTATCTCATATATAAGTCAGCCAAAGCTTCTATAGACTGATCCACTCTAAAAGGTATGAAATGTGCTGACTTGGTGAGTCGGTCCACTATTACCCATACTGCATCTCTTCCACTTTGACTCCTGGGAAAACCCGTGACGAAGTCCATAGTGATGTGCTCCTACTTCTACTCTAAAATTGGAAGTGGTTACAATAATCCTGCTGTCCCCTGGTGCTCCGCCTTTACTTGTTGACATACCAGACATTTAGCTACAAAGTGAGCTATCTCTCTCTTTATTCCATGCCACCAAAAGTGCTGTCGTAAGTCGCGATACATCTTGGTGCCTCCAGGATGAATAGAATAAATCAAATTATGAGCCTCTGTCATCAGCTTCTATCGAATCTCTCTATTTGGAACATAAAGACGATCACCACATCGTAATTTCCCATCCTCATGAATGCGCAATCCGGTCTGTTCTCCGATCTTTGTCCTTTCCTTCAGTCTCCTGAATCTGGTGTCTGTAGGCAAAGCTGCCTTAATCCTCTCTACTAAAGATGATTGTACTTGCAAGTTGGCTAGCGTCCCATCTGCTCCGGGTAATATCACTTTAATGCCAAGCTCTTGCAAGTCCTCTAATAGTTCCCTCTGTGCTGTCAAGAAGTAAGCTGCTGGCTTCCGGCTTAACGCGTCTGCTACCACGTTAGCCTTGCCTGGGTGATAATGTAGCTCCAACTCGAAATCTTTTATTAACTCGAGCCATCGACGTTGCCTCATATTTAACTCCTTCTGCATGAAGACGTACTTGAGGCTTTTGTGGTCTGTATAGATCTCCACTCATTCCCCATATAAGTAATGTCTCCATAGCTTCAGAGCAAATACAACGGCTGCAAGTTCTAAGTCATAAGTCGGATAATTCTTCTCATGTCTCGTAACTGCCTAGATGCATATGCAATCACCTTGCCATGTTGCATCAATACACATCCCAAGCCTTTCCCTGATGCGTCACTGTAGATCACATAACCTCCTGATCCTGCCGAAATCATCAATACTGGTGTTGTAGTCAATCGCTTCTTCAACTCCTCAAAGGCGGCTTGACACTCATCGGTCCATATAAATTCTTGATCCTTACAGGTCAAATGAGTCATAGGTGTCGCTATCCTTGAAAAGTTTTTCACGAACCGTTGGTAATATCCCGCAAGTCCAAGGAAACGCCTCACCTCTGCTGTTGATTTAGGAACAGGCCATGCCTCAACTGCTGAGATCTTCTCTGGATCAACAGAAATACCATCTCCTGTAACAACATGCCCAAGAAATGAAACTATGTCCAAGAAGAACTCATATTTGCTGAGCTTTGCATATAACTGCTCTCTTCTTAAAGTCTCTAAAATAATCCGCAGATGCTTCTCGTGCTCCTCGTGGCTCTTCGAATAGACAAGTATATCATCTATAAAGACGACCATGAACTGGTCCAAGTACTGGTGGAAGACTCGATTCATCAAGTCCATGAAGATCATTGGAGCATTGGTCAATCCAAATGGCATGACCAAAAACTCGTAGTGCCCATATCTTGTTCTGAATGCGATCTTCGGAATGTCCTGCTTCCGTACCTTCACCTGGTGATATCCCGATCTCAAATCTATCTTCGAGAATACCTTGGCTCCACTGAGTTGATCAAATAAGTCATCAATGCGTGGTAATGGATATTTGTTCTTCACTGTCACTGCATTCAAGGCTCTGTAGTCAATGCACATACGTACTGACCCATCCTTCTTGGGTACAAACAACACTGGTGATCCCCAGGGTGATGCACTCGGTTGGATAAAACCTTTCTCTTCTAGTTCTTTCAACTGTGCCTTCAGCTCATGCATCTCCTTCTTCGCCAGTCTGTAAACATGCGATGCTATAGGTGTTGCTCCGAGTGCTAATTCAATTAAAAACTCTACGTCTCTGTCTGGGGGTAGTCCTGGCAATTCCTCTGGAAAGACGTCTAGAAATTCTGAAATAATAGGATGATAGACAACATCGTCCATTATGAGCTGCATACCATCAAGGATTTCTTTAGAACCTCGTGCAAACTCAAGTTCAGGCTGGCCTGGTACCTTAAAAAGAATGCTTCCTCCAAAACAATCGAAGAAAGCGTGGTACTTGCTTAGCCAGTCCATTCCAAGCACAATATCAAAAGATGGCATAGGAAGTACTAAGAGTTGGGTGTTCATCTCTCTGCCACATATCACTATAGGATACGATCTACAAACTCGGCTAACTGGTACAACTCCTCCTTCGGTAAGAATTCTAACACAACTAGATAAAGGTGTAGAAGCAATGTTGTGTTTGGCAATAAAACTAGATGATATGAATGAGTGGGTGGCTCCCGTATCAAATAATGTCACGGCAGGAAAAGTAAAAGCAAGAGTAATACATGCTATGACATCCACCTCATGATCCATGTCATCTACCTCCAATGCAAAAGCTCGCCCGTTCCTCTGCGGCTGTCCATGCCTGGCCCTCGTATACTGATCCTCCTGGGTAGGTAGCGGTGGTCCTCTCTGAAATCCTCCTGCTGCCGGGGGTCGAGGTGCTCCCGGTCCAGTCATCTGCTGAGTTGGCTTCGGTACTGGAAGCGCTAATCTCTGAACTGGCGGTGGAAGTGTCTGCTGCATTCGGCAGTCTCTCACCAGGTGCTTTCCAGAGCCACATCTTATACACTGACCCAAGTGGGTCCGACAATCTCTTGAAATATGTCCGATCCTCCCACAATATTTATATTGGGGTTTCTCCGGAATCTGGTACGGTCCGGCTCTGTGTTGCTGATGCTGCTGTGCCAAGGGACGTCTGATAGGTCCTCCCTGTTGTGTCCTGGCTGGTCCCTGCTGTATCCTTGCTGATCCTTATTGTGTCCTCAGCTGACCTTATTTTTCTCTGCTGATGGTTTCTTACAATCTGGCTTCTGTCAGCAACTCGACATAAGAGACCCGGGACTATAAGCTTGTATAATGATGGAGCTCCTGAGTCAGTCCGCGATAAAACCTCTTAGCCTTAGCCAAGTCATCTGGTATCAAAGCAGCTAGAATCACAAGGAACTATTGATGGAACATCTGGGTTGGGGGGTAGGTCCGGGAGGGGAAGTTATAAACACCGCCATATTTGCTGAGTCGACTAAACTCGGCTTCATATTCGTCAACTGTTCGGTTCCCTTACTCTAGGTGAAGAAACTGATCGTATAAGGTATCTTTGACGGTGTCCGAGAAGTACTTTCCCTCAAAGCACTCCAAGAACTGCTCCCAAGTCTGATAAGTACCCAACTGGCGCTCCAGGGATTTCCACCAGTGATGAGCATCCATACACCTGTCATCCATAGGTCCGTAGGTAACTGCGATGCCTCCAATAGCTTCTGCGCGTGAGTGATCCAGTTGGTAGTCTCCTCTGGGCTCTCAGTGCCCTTGTACGGCCTCGGACCCATCTGAATAAAGTCCTTTACTGATCCAACCCTAGCTCGAGGTACTAGAGCTAGTGCTTAGGCTGGTACAGTAGCCTGTGCAGCTATCCTCTCAAGTGCTGCCAAAAATTCTTGCCTCTGCTCGGCTGTCTACTGCCTCTGTTCCTGCATCATCATCTGGAAGAATTGGAACAGCTGCGCTTGGCCATCTTGCTGTACTGGGAAAGCTAGAAGGTTCCCAATAGGCGAAGCGGGAAGATCAGATGGAACTGGAGTGTGAGTCTGTCCATCTGGCCCCGGAAGCCTAGGAATTGTTGGGGTCCCTCCTTGAGTCTGACCATTGACTCCAGAAGTTGTGTCATCATCGGCGGTAATACATCCATTTTGCATGTCCATCTCTCTGCAGGTGATGTACAAAACGATTAGAAAAAGTACAGGAATCAAACAGGATGCAAGCATTAAATAGGAAGGATGAGTTTCAGTCAAGCGTGGATGAGATCCTTATACTCTATTCCTATACGCAGGCTTGTTCGGGACAGTTACGTAACCGAGATAATATATTCTAGTCCTGCATGGGCCACCACTAAAAACATGTCATGCCCCAGTCCCAAAATACGTAGGACTAGGAATACGTAACACGCCAGCCGCATGTATACGAACTCCAATATATTGAAACCATATACACACGTACGCTGTACATGAATATCCAATCCACAGTGGTAATATACTGTCATAACAAGTCACACGCAATCTATATCTCATCCACAGCACAAATAAATGAATAAATGGAAATCAATAACTGAATATCAAATAAGCGGTCTCAAATAAGAAATCTCAAAGTGTGATAGTCAGATGAAAACAAATCTACTGCAAATCGACTATACCAAAACTACTAAAAAGAGAAGAGAATAAACTCCAATATCAGAATAAATGTCCGAAAAGAATAGCGACTAGAATCTCTAAACAACTGCAATGAATCACATATAATCCGAAGGTAATGCCTCCTCAGTCTGATAGGTAGCGTCAGGTCCTGGTCCATACTCCTGCAGATACTCCTGCTCATCTATATTTGGAAAGGGACCAGGTCCTCAGAGGGACGTAACAAGATACATAAAAGCATGCCAATAAAGTACTAACATATAAACATCCAATGGGGTTGCCTAACCATCTAAGTGAATGCAGTTAAGAACACATTTCCCCACAAGTGAGCTATCTGGCTGAAAACTGGGATTTGGTATGGTTCTCTATTGGAGATCCAGGGGCCTAAAAGGCACGTCGTCTTTTGAACGCCGGTGGCCCGCATGATAGTATATAATATATAGTGGTCATCACCACCCGTATCTCCGACGGAGAATCCGGGCGCACAGAAGAAAAGTGCAAAGGAGCTCAAATGCGGTACTTGTTGTTCTCTCTACCCCATGCTCTAAGCATGTTATATCCATAACACGATAATACCTCTAATAACTGCCAGGTCTGCTAGCATACAAAGTTTCTACGGCAGTTATCCGTAGCGCACGTCCCACACGTACCGATGATCAGTCAATACGTAAGTCTGTGATCTATATGAGACTCACAACTCGTGTAAAAATGTATCACAGTCAATGAATCTAATGCTGCCTCATGAAAATGGGGTAGTCTCATAAACAAGGTCAATGCAAATACATAAATAAAAATATATTGCGACGATACCGTCGCTGCACCCAAGTTTCCTTGGATGCGCAATTTTATATAGCAGTTAAAATAAATGAACTAAATAAACAGAAATAAACATGCATGCATCGTATGGAATGTAAATACAGTACAATGGCAAGGTATACTTGCCTGGCAAGAAATCTGTAAAGTGTAAGCGTCCAATGTCAAGGACACGAGATCTGGAACTAATGGACTCCGAACGAACATCTCTGGATGCTGAAATAGACATCACCAACATTTCTGGAATGAGCAAAATAGCTTAAAAGCACTTCCCTTTCGTCCAATTTGGATACAGGGACAAAACGGTAATTTCGGGTAAAAGTGGGGTCCGCGTGTGGCCCACTTTGCACTGAAAAGCGTGCCAAGGGTGAAGGTCTCTAAATGGAATAAATTATAGGTCAAACAAACTCTAGATGTCAATACGAACCCAACGGTATGTCCAAAATGTGGATTTTGATGGGCCGAACACAATTTTGCCAAAAAATCAACCGTGGGGCCCTCCAATTGGCGACTTGGTCAACCGTCTCAGAATTGCTTGAAAATTGGGTCACATGACCAGCGCGTTACCACGAGTCCAGTGGCACAAGTTTCGTTGCAATCTGACGAGCGTGCACAAAATGTGTGCAACTTTCGCAAAAGTTGCGACACGGGGTTTGTTCGCGGATACGGGCTGATTCCGGCGCACACACGCGTCCGAATTAGTTTCCACGAACTCTCACGTGTCCGGTTACGCTATGCACACCGTTCGATATACTTGGTACATGGCGGGGCGGTCCTGTTTGGCGGGGCACGCTCCGTTTCATAACTTTTAAAAATCTGAAAAAGTGTGTTCGCGGGGTTTTCCAACGAATTTAATTCTTTCTACAGCAGTTAATAATCTAGGGTTTTTAACAGAAATTAAACTAGGTCAAATGGTCTACGCATACCAAAAAGAATCATCGAATTCAGATCTCTGTGGTGGAGATATGAACTCGGAAACATGGGTGATCACCGCAATTTTCTGCGATCTCAGAATTTGATCTATTTCCACCAACTTTGCTGCTATTTTCGCCTATGGTTACGCGTTGTTCGAGATCTGCTATCATACAGATATGGAAGAGGGTTAAGGGGTGAGCATATCGGTGAAGACGGGGTGGCATTTGGTTGAGCGAGGCGACGGAAAATAACTCTGGAACGCAGGTACCTCGCTGTGGAATCTGCAGTGCGCGGGGTCGCGTTCGTCGGGATTGGTTTGGACGGCCTGGCGGGGTTCTCCGGTTGTGGTGGTGGCGCTCTCTAGGTCTAGATGGGAAGATGAAGGGTTTGGATGATTTAGGTTTAGGGTTTTAGAGAAATAATGAATATATATGAATATTTATGAGAGAGAGAATGCGGGGGGAAATCCGTGGGTGCGGGTCTGCTTGGGCGCGGGTGTGAGTCAAATAGGGGTGTGGGCGGATATTCTAAGGAGTGGTTCTTGTTAGCAAGGCTGCTGGCTTCTTCGCAGCAAAGCCAGCGGGTTGCTTAGTATTAGGGGGGATGGGTAGTTAAGTTGTTTTAGGATGGGTAGGATAGTAATTGTAATGGTTTTTTTTTTTTTTCTTTTCTTTTCCTTTTATATTTTTTTCCTTTAAAATATATTTGTATATATATATTTATATATACGTATATACTCATAGAAAAAATCTAGAATTATATTAATGCACACTATTAAGCTAGCAACTGCTCTAGGGGTCTCCTACATGAAATAAATTCGAAAAAATTTCTAATGGTCCCATAAATCCCCTAAGTTCACCAACACCTAAAATTAAAATTAATAAAATCTATTTCTCCTAATTAGCCACTAATTACTACCATTAAATTAATAATTAATAATTAAAAAGACATATACTGTTTCTAGGAATAGGGGTTTTACACCTATGGCATAGAGCTACCTATAGGGACAAGTTCTAGGCAAATTGGTTATGAAATGTATCTCCTACATGGTATTTTATGTGTATTTTGGGAGAAATATGAGATTAACACATCAATTGTGTGTTATGAGACCAATTAGATCTAATTGGACTTATATCAGGATTGTAGGACTAATACGTGTCCACAAATAGATACGTGTATGCCGTATTATGATATTTTGTGATACGTTGTGATATGGGGCCCATTTTGGATATTTTTTGTGAAATTCTATTTACTACCTAGTATAATTAGTTATAATAGTTGTTATTATATTTAATTAATATATGGGAAGAATTATTATGGAGAATTGGAGATTTTGGCTCGTTGTTTGGATGCGTATCCTAAGTATCCTAAGCTTGCACTCAAAGTATTTGTTAGAATGTCTAGTTGATTATTTAGTTTAGTATTCAATTATATATATATATATATATATTATATATATATATATATATATATATATATATATATATATATATATATATATATATATATATATATATATGGGTATTAGTGTATTCTTTATTAAGTGATAATGTATATGCAAGAGAGATGATGGTGGAGCTACTGGCAATAAAAGGGGGGGTTAGGTTCTGATAGGTATAGGTGTCTTGGTGTTCACTGGGTGTATCTGGACTTGGGAGTGAGGGCATTCCAACGTGAGGCAGACTCGGGTAAGGGCAAGGTTTCAGACCTGGAGCTATAATTAATAGCAACAGTAGTAGTACATAGCAAGGGGGAGTGACCCAGTTGCTATAGTAGCTAGGTGTGCATGGTGTATGGTTTGTCCAGGTAGGAGAATTGGGCATGCACTGTATAATGAATAAGAAGGTAATAGCAGCAGAGACTATACCAGGTTGGGATCTCGAGCACAGGCTATGGGCAGTTAGGTAAGGGTCTATTGGTATGTGAGTTTGTTGATGTTGTGTGAGTAATCTAGTATAGACAAGTATCAAGGAAAGAGATGCAGATGGCGGTAGCAGAAGCATGAAGAACAATATCAGTAGCAGCAGCATGAAGAACAATAGCAGTAGCAGCAGCATGAAGAAGAAGAATAACAACAACAGCATAATGAACAATAGCAGTAGCAGCAGCATGAAGAACAATTGCAGCAACAGCATGAATAACAATGGCAGTAGCAGTAGCATGAAGAATAATTGCAACAATAACATGAAGAAAAATAGTAGCAACAGCATGAAGGCAAGAGCAACAATAGTAGAAGACATCCCCAGTTAGTGTATCACATCCGAGAGTATCAAAACATTAAAGAAGGGCAGTATCATTAGTTAAGTAGTGAAGAAAAGGGTAATGGACTGTATGTATCCAAGAGGATACACCAATGTCTATCAGTGAAGCATTGAGGGTTGGTCTAGTGAGTGTCAGTGAGATAATAGATTGGTATAAGTTGGTATCAATTAGAAGTGATACTAAGGGTAAGTGTGGTATCAGTTACTAATTAAGAATATGATATCAGTTAATGAAGTATAGTTATTAGTCAGTGTTATTTAGTGTCAGTTAGTTAATAGGGTATGGGTTAATTAAGTATCAGTTACTATAAAGTGTATAAGTATGACAGTTAGTTATATTACTTAATATTAGTTAAGGTATTAGCTATATACCTAGGTAATGACTTAGTATAGCTAAGTTGAGACTTAGTACTATATAGTATTGAATAGTTAATGACCAAATTAGACCTATTAACCTAGTATGGACTTAAAAAATCATGATTAGGTACATTTTAGCATATTTATCACTTTATTACACCATTTAACTTGATTTTCCTAAATAGTATTATGTGACACCAGCTTGGGCATCGAGAAATATCATTTGCTCAGGACCATAGGCGAGTATATCTCTTTGTTAGTTTTTATTTCATGATAGTGTATATATCGCATATTCTAGAACTGTATACTTGATTCTGACAATACGGACTGGTACTAATGGATCCTGCCATGGGATGTTATACCTTACCATGTTCAGCGGGTACTCCTTCACATGTATTTCATCATGTGTATCGGATATTGATTATCGTGTACTTAATATTCACATAATGCTCATGTTCAGTGTGCCCATATTCGTGTTCGTAATGTGTCATGATTGGATCCATTAGTATTGGTTGGGGATAGGGGGAGTAGGAGTTGGTTATGTGATCAAGCCCAAGTATATTCGTATATATGTCGATTATATATCACACGTGTAATTGAGTTACCATATTGTATTCGTATTCAACCCAAATCGATCACATAATGAACTTGTACTTTATGGCACATTAGTTAGTTTTATCTTTTCTATTTAAATTACAGTTATTCATATTGCACGTTCTTCATTCCAGTACATTACCTGTTCACTCTAGTTCATTTCTTTCTTATGGATAGTTATCTTGTATTATTTTCTATTATCTGTTATATATGCTCGATTATGTATTTGAAACTGCTTTCAGAGGTATATACTTCGTTCCAATCCTGACTGGATATATTTTTTAGATGATTGGCTTATGGACCAGTATCACACCTACTACGGGCCGTAGGACGGCGTACCATTACAGGATACACCTTTAAAGCAGGAAAATCTAGTACCAGATGATAAGGAGGCTTAGACTTGTTGTTTAGACTTGTATTAGACTTTTATTGAGACTTTTGGCATGTATTTTATTGTGGACTTGAGATTGTATTAAGATTCATATTTCATCTTCTTTATTCCATATCGTGCTTTATCTTCCTTAGTTTGACATTGTGATTGAGTATTGTTTACCATTATCATATACCATATTGTTCCTCTATTTGGAGTTGAGATGACATTGACATGTACTATATACATATTATATGAGATGTTTAGATAGTATGGTTGACCCAGACAACGTTCTACCGCCAATGTTGCGGTATAGGCTGGGCGTTGCTCACTACTCGTGCCCTTGTTCTGGGTGCGGGTCTTGAAACTTGGTTTGATTAGGGTTCATCTGCAAAGTTGAAGTAGAAAGGACATTGACGACCACCCAACAAGAAATTCTTTCATCCTTTTCTTCACTAATTTTAGGGTTTGTTGATTCAGCTGCCTACTCCCATCATGCCTCGAACTTGCCTGCATTGACGATTGGTTGAAGACACTAGCGACCTACCTGGGTAGCATTCTTTTGAATATGGTTGTGTTCTCTATCTACTTTTATTTTAGTTTCTATGCTCTAATTTTATTGTCCCTCTTACATTCCCATTCTCCTTCTCTGCCTTTGTTACTTCTTGTTCCCGATATACGTATTTGGAATATATTAGTTTCCCTTCTTGTATTATTTCTTGCTTACATGATTAATTAAGTTGCATGCATGGAGATTAGACCCATTCTTTGGTTCAATTAGATCCATGGTTTAATTGTTGGGTTGGTTTGGTCATAATTTAAATCCATGGTCTAAACCTCAACCCTAACTATAAAACCAAACATCTTTCTCTCTCTTCCCTCATTCTCTATGTTTCCTATTCTTCCTTCATTTGGCAAGTACACCTTGCACCACATGGAGAAATCTATTAATTTTTTATTCTTACTTTTTCTTGCATTTTATTAGTTTATTATGTGCTCATGATAATTCTAAACACTTTTAGTACTTGGAGTTTTCGGCTTTGATGGATGGATTTGTGTAGATCTACTTTTCTAACTTAGGATTTCATGGGTTTCTTGAGTTTTTGGTGGTTTTGATGTACTAAAACATAGTATTTTCGAAAAATAGTTTTTAGGATGGATGGAGCACTTTATTTCGAGCGTTTTGGCATTTAGTTCACTGAATTCGGAGTTCAAATGAAGTTTTTATGAAGAAAACAAATTTTTGGTTTTAGAGCTTTCACCATGGCTGAACCTGCTGTTTGGAACGATGAAGATTTCATGCTGCCAGCACCATATGCGGTAGAGAGTGTTATGCGGCATGAAGATGTTATACGGCCTGAACTTCTTGCCGTATATCAGCATGCGTCCGTCTCTTTTGGACGCATGACTGACTAATATACGTGTTCTGAAGGGACTTCTTGTATTTATTCGCTGAACGAATTAAAAATTTGCTAAGTCCAAGAGACACCTATGCGGCAGGACAGACCATGCGGCAAGATAGGCTATGCGGTCGAGTCGCTTTTGGATGCATAACTTTGTCTTGTCCTTGCACGAATTCTATGATTTTGTCCTTTTCTCTGACACGAGTTATGGCTTGATACATCAGTCACGTCAGTCACTTTTCTGACACACATTTATTATCCGTCATTTCTGCACTTAAACTGAAGAGTGAACTTTGACTGATCATATACGGCCTAGACCTATGCGGCAACTGATTCTATGCGAAAACTGATCCCATGCGGCCTTGATCATTATACGCGTATGCGGCCCCTTATACACGTTTTATTGGACTGATTTTTCTTGAATATTCCTTTGGACTTTATGGTTTGTATGTGTGACTTTGATGACCACAAGAGTATTAGATCCATATACGCGTCATGACCCGACTACTTGTATCTGTGTTGATACACTTACTACATTCTATGTGTTCCTACGTGCTAAGTGTTCCTACGCGATTATATTACATGTTTACACTGCGGCGTACCTATTCGCTACGTGACATATGATATGACTTAATCTATATCATAAACAAAAGAGTTAGTCAATGACCAAGAGTGGCTAGGATCTGTTGATTGTTACATCATGCTAGGATGAATCCAAGTAGGACTATCAAATGACAAAGTAGATTCGTATCTAGCGTGGTCGTACTATGGTACATCATATAAGGGGAATACCATGTGACCACGCCATGTAATTCTAGTTAAAATAGGGTTAACTAGGCAACTAAACTTGTAGAGCATTAGGAGGGAATAGAATCTCGAGATCGTGCCCAACTAGCCACCTTCAGTCATCTGAATTGGGGTGTGCAGGCTAGTCCCCATGGATATTATTTAAGTCCTCATTAGTGGATGGCAATATCCGACTATTATACTATACTATATGTTTTATGCGATCTTATATGGAGGCCTTACGAGGGACCAGTGCACAATACTATGTACTATACGGCAATTTATGGCTCGGCTAACCCTGCTAATACCTGGTTCGATCTGAGGATTCCTATATACATAATATCTCTGGGATAACCCGGACTCCATCTAGTAAGCCGTATAAATGATTGGCCGATTAGGTAACTAAGTTTGTTTGTGTATTGTATCTGCTGTCAAATAGTCTAGGAACATAGACTACCATGGTACGATGGTCTAACCATTGTCCTTGTTTGGTTGTAGGGTTAGATTATTGTGGCATGATGGGCTATGGACTAAACTACGAGACAGAACTATATATATATATATATTTCATAACCTGGTTTTATTTCTTCATTCGTTCTTCCTTTGTGATACTTGCAATTTAGGGTCTAACCCCACTGGTTTTGCATGGCCGGGTTTAGAGCCAGCGCCCGAGGATCAAACGTACTTCTCCTGAACAATGGCGTGCACCAGGCGGATGGTCGTTGAAGCGAACGAGTGGATTTCTTCTTCCCTGCTCGTTATTGCACACTTTACTTATTTTGGGGGTTTAGCCACCAGCACTTATCAGCCGTGAATCTGGATATTTAATTTCCCTACATGATTGTAATTAATCAGACTACAGCTGATCATGGTCATATACTTTTGATACTCTACCAGCTTTCTTATTTTGCACAACTGGTTTCCAAAATATCATGCCAGGACATTTGGGATACCTTACTTCCTTGTCATATATGTTCTATGTTTACTATTCTTGCTTGACTGATTGGGATAATAGATGTGTTGTATGACCCTAAGTGACTTGCTTGTAGTATGCACCCCCTTGCCTAGTTACAGCCGTGACCGTCGTGCAATGTTCTATACCTTGTACGGGGGAGATGGCCATGTCCATCTCCGTATTCCGATACTGGGGCGTGATAGCCTTGAACTATAATGATGATAGTACCATAAGAATTGAGACACTATACCCAATTGTCATTACATCAGTTTGAAGGGAGAAAGTTATCATTGCTTTGGAGCATTTTATCGAACACATCACTGTATGAAGTTTAGATAACGTCTTCCAATTTTTTTTGTGGCATTTTAACTAAAAATAGGAATAAGGTATTACTGCCAAGATATGTGGTTTTTTTATTTATTGAAAAATGATTTCTGCCTCTTATTCTCATTAGTGTAGAATTTTTATCCTTTAACGAGATAAGAATAGTCCACATACCTACTTTTGTGACCAATGTATTATGCATTTTGGTTAAGGGTTTCCCTATACACTTATTAGTATTGAGATAGTTTTTGGATGATGTTTAAAATATGTTCCTTGTTCCCAGTTTTGACATGCATTACTGTACAATGTACAAGTAAGTTGACATATACTAACAAATGAAGTTCTTAGTATTACGTCCTTGGTGCTATTTTCCTCCATATATTGTGTTAAATATGAATATTTGGAATTTTCTCATAGCTATTGTAAGGTTAGTAGGATCTTTCGTTCTAACTGTTTTCCATTTTTTTCTATAGCATTCATATAAGTACATTTTTCCATTTTTTACAAAGGTTTAAACTAGTTACTTCGATCAATAATTCGATTATTTTCTACCTAGTGTTCATATTGCTTAGAAATTAGTGTTAAATAGATATAGTATTGGAAGTTCTATTGGAGGAACATGATCCTTATAGACTATTCCGGAACCTAGTTTTTGTGCATGAATCAATTTGTGTTAGTCTCGGGGCTTAATCAAAAGATTAATGAACAAGGCCAACAGAGCTTCTAATAAACTTTGCGGTCTATCCTCTGTTGATCCAAAAGTTATAGTCAAAATTCAGAAGCTTCAGCAAACAAGTTTTCCTTCTGAGATTTTGATTCCAATAAATCACTATATATATAATATTACTGATTACAACTTGCTCCGATGAAAACAAAATAATCAGAAATAAATCTATGTTCTTTCTTGCAATCGCAGTTACAGATGGACAGAACAAGTTACAAATAGAGAAGAAGAAGAAGAAGAAGAAGAAAAAGGATTATGGCTTGCTGGGGTGATAAATATCACCGATGCTCAAAATAAGATTTGCCCCACACGATCTGCTCTCAGGAACCAGCAAGTTCTCGAACAACTTCTTGAACGCTCGCGTCACCACTCTCCTGGACTCACATGATCTCCTGGACTCCTTTTGGCGGCACAACAGCCTCACTTCTATATCTCTCTCTCAAAAAAAATATTATAATTAATCTCACTTTAATGAGGGCTAAGAAGAGAGTATCTATAAAGGAGCCTGGCCACCTAGTCGGTTACAAAATGATAAGAATGAAATTAATTCAAATCCCACAAAATTGGATATGAATTAAAGACGCAATCTTTCTATAACCGAATACGAACTTGCTTCTGCCTTCAGCGCAGCAGCGTATCAACACAGCATCGCAACGGTGCAACGACTCGGCGCACTAGTGCGCAGCAGCACAGCAGCCCATAACTGCGCATGCACCCTGCTCAAGCACCCTGCTCATGCGCCCGTGCATGCAACCATGGTAGCAATAGTACATGCAACTCATATATAGTCGAGCGCATGAGCACATCAAATGCGCATAAGTGCCATGCGCCGATGCTAAGTGCTAAGTGTAAAGTGCACCAACAAAGCACCACTTTGCGCCCTTGAGCCCGAGTCTGGGTCGCTAAACCCCTTTGGGGCTTAGCTCCTATGGAATAAATTCCAAGAGGATAAAAAATCTTAAAAGCTTTCATGGAGGAGTTAATCCTTTTTTATCCTAATAAAGTACCCCCATATGGCACCCATGTGCCCCACCATACCCCATGTATAGACCTCAACACAAGCAAAATATTATATTGAGATACCCACTTGGTGGTATAGCCAATGTGGGACTATCTTTCATAGTCCAAAGGCAAAAACACCAACAATCTCCCATATATCTTAATATATGGGTTGAGTGTTCCCCATAGTGATTGTCCATCATTCATTAGGATAATTGTCGCTTTGACTTGAATATTTTCGTATGGTTCAAATAAGAGTATGATACAAGAATGGACTAAGCCTTGAATTCTGCACCATATTTGTAATTCTTTTCACTCACACAATGACATCAGTTGTGCTTCCGGTTGCACATTAAAGGTCATGTGCATGCCTGGTTTCGGTGTATGTATATTAGGCATCTACAAGTTTTTCCTCAAAAGAGGACATATATCTCTTTTCATACACTCTAGGTGAGTTCTTTTAAAGAGTCCTTGGCATGAAGCCTTGTGCTTCCTTGCGGTGCTACACCACTATGACATGGCCTAAAGATGAGGTTCACTCCCTCATATGGTGTCATCTACTGTAGCATGAGGTCTCAGCCTCTTTGAAGTGCCAAACAAACCAACATAAAGCCTTGTACTTTCTTGCGGTGTTAAGCTGCTATGACATGGCTCCATAGTCGATCATTTACATCTTTTACCTCTGTGGTGTCACACTACTATAACATGAGGTCACCGGCCTCTTTGTAGTGCTTCCTACCACTCTTCATTCTACAGCATTAGGCTACCTGCCTATGTGCGGTGCTACGCCACTAGGACATGGCCCGAAGCCGAGGTTCACTACCTCGTGTGGTGTCATGCCACTGTAGCATGGGATAAGCATCCCTCATAGTGCTGAAACTACCGTGCTTCCTGTAAAGCACACCGAACATTCACTCTATCTGAGAACTCGTTAAGGCGTCAAAGCCTTCCTCTCATAGGAAATATTCTGTTCAAGAACAAATAGTAGAACATAGTAGTTCCGGGTACGTATCCCACAATGTTCCTGAGGACTACCCACTATACCTGATATTCTCCAAGTCAATGATCCTTCTTTGAACCAAAAGCTAGATGCCTAGTAGATTTTTCTTTAAACTAATGGCATAAAACTTTATGGTAGAATTATAAAGACACAATATCAGAATGTCTTCAAGCCCATTTTGATTATTGTGTCCTTGATGAACTGGTGCTTGAGACCTTTGGTGAACAGATTCACCAGGTTCTCCTAGCTCTGAATATCAATCACGACAATGACTCCAGTCTTTATCAGATTATTTACTGCCCTGTGCCTCAACCGCATAGTCCTCTTACCATTAAAGAGGTCATTTGATGCCACTGCTGCAGTCGTCTAGTTATCGCAGTATATCGGTATCATCGAAATCTGTGCACCAACCACTAGAAGATTATAAATGAGCTCCCGAAGCCACTCTGCTTCATTCGTTGCAGCTGTCAGTGCATAAAACTCAGATTCCATCGAGGAATGGGAGAGCATTGTCTGCTTCTTCGACTTCCAGGATATAGCAACTCCACCCATGGAGAAGACGTATCGTCATGTCGACCTTTTTCTCTCTACTTATTAACACCGTCTTGCATTACTGAAGCCTTCCACTACTATCGGATACCCGTTGTAGTGTAGTGCATACTTCTGAGTCCTCCTGAGATATCTTATCACTCTCTTCACAGCCTTCCAGTGCTTCACACCTGGGTTGCTCGTGAATAACTCAGCATTCCCACGGTGAAATCTATATCAGGTCTTGTGTTATTGCATACATCAAACTCCCAATGATGCTTGAATACAACAGTTATCTGACGCTTTTCCTAGGATTTGGCTTCAGCTTCTTGTCACACATGTACGGAATATCGATCATTGGAAGATCTTGATATCCATAGCGTGTGAGCATCTTCTCAATATAATGAGACTATGACAGTACCACTTCAGTATCCTTTCGGATGATCTTTATCCCCAGGATAAAATCAGCTTTCCCCAAGTCCTTCACACTAAACTTGGATGAGAGAAACTTCTTGGATGAGAGAAACTTCTTTGTTTCAGTGACTCATGCTAGATCCGAGCCTAGGATCAGCATATTATCCGCATATAGACAAACGATGATTCCTCTTCCATCAGTGAACTTTGTGTAAACACACTTGTCTGTCTCGCTGACCCTATAGTCGTATAATCTAATAACTTTATCAAACTTTCCGTGCCATATCTTGGGAGCTTGCTTCAAACCGTATAACGATTTTACCAACTTATAGAATTTGTCTTCAAGACCCTTGACGATGAATCCTTCTGATTATTGTATGTAAATATCTTCGATCAATTCTCTAATCAGGAATACTGGTTTGACATCCATCTGATGTATAATTAGCTTGTGAATTACGCTAAGAGAAATCAACATCCTGATGGTCATCATCCGTGCTACTGGAGCATATGTGTCAAAATAGTCGATCCCTCGCTTTTGAAAAAACCCCTTGGCAACCAACCTTCCTTTAAACTTGTCAACAATTCTATAGGCCTTCATCTTTTTTATGAAGATCCATTTACATCCGATTAGTTTAGCTCCTTTAGGTAGATCAACCAACACCCAAGTGTTGTTGGAGGTTATTAAGTCATACTCGTCATTTATAGCCTCCCTCCAAAAAAATAGCATCTCTAGTCTTTATTGCCTCATCATAGGTAAGCGGATCTACTTCCACATGATAGGTGACTAAATCATCTCCAAAGTCCTTCTGTCTTCTCACTCGCTTAGATACCGATTCTGCGAGTTCTGGTTCGAACGTTGTCTCTGGAATGACAACTTCTCCTTGGACTATATCTTTATTGGAAGCGTTAGCCTGTTGTGCACCCACACTATTCTCTAGAATATCCACAATAACAATGTTCTTATGCCTTACAAATTTATCTTCAAAGAATTATGCGTCGCTAGATTCAATAAAATAATTTGATTCTATATCAAGAAACCTCCGAGCATATGGTCTTCGTAGTCCTCGTACCTAGCTTCTGTATCTTCAAGTCTGGAAGCTTCACATACGCCAGGCATCCCCACACTCGAATGACATTCAAGTTGGGTCTAACCTTGAACTATAGTTCATGAGAAGTGATATCGAAAGTCGCGTACGACACTCTGTTCAGAATGAAAGTAGCCGTCTACGCAGCTTCTCCCTGAAAGCAGTTGGGAAGACCCGCAGTCAATAATATTGAGTTCATCATCTCTGTCAACATCCTATTCTTTCTCTCAGTTACTCCATTTAATTGAGGAGAATACGGAGCAGTCGCCTCATTAAAAATTTTATGTTCTTTACAAAACGATGTGAATTCAATAAACCTATACTCTCCGCCTTGATCACATTTTGAGTCTCTTGAGTTGTTGCCCTGTTTTACGTTCATCCTCACTCTTGAACTCCTTGAACTTCTCGAATGCTTCATCTTTTGACTTGAGCAGATAAACGAACGCATACTTTGAGTAGTCATCGATGAAGGTAATAAAATACTTCATATTAGCCTTTGTGGAGAACTGTTTGTAGTCACAAATATCTGAGTGCACCAACTCCAAAAGATTTGTGCTTCGATTAACCTGCTTGAACGATTTTCTAGTAAACTTTGTCTGCGCACAGACCTCACACTTCTCTACCTCCTTACCCCCACATTTGGAGATAAGCCCTAAACTAGATATTTTCTTTATTATTTTACAATGAACATGTCCTAGTCTATTATGCCATAACTCAAGGGAGTAACCAGAAGAAGAGATTGCATTTATAATTTCATGCAGAGTTACAAGTTGAAGTTTAAATATCCCTTCGGTACAAAAAGTTTTTTTTGAAGTATGTTCCTTTGTAAGACATCACCATTTGTCCAGCATTGATGTCCATCCTCAAGCCTGCATTGTATAGGAGACTTCTTGAGACCAAATTCTTGGCCATTATCGGTACGTACTTCATATCTTGAAGCGTCAGCGACTTTCCTGAAGTCAGGTTCAGTACCACCATTCGTTCCTAAGTATTTTATCTTGTGCCTGGTTTGCCACCATAACTTTATCAGATATAGGCTTGTAGGTGGTGAACAACTCCTTCTTTGAGCAAATATGGCAAGATGCGCCAATTTCTACCCACCAGTCAGTGTCGACACCAGTCGTGACAACCTGCATAATCATAACAATCTTGTTAGGCTCACCTTGCTCTGTCTGTTTGGGCTTAGATCTACAGTCACTCTGATAGTGGCCCTTATTGCCACAATTAAAGCAAGAGATATTGACTTGAGCTTTGGATTTGGCTTGAACGAAGTCAACTTCACCTTCAGATGGTTAAAGTCCTTCTTATTGTTGTGAGAAGCCTTCTGCTTCCCTTTGGAATCACCAGCATACACCAAGTTGGCCTTTGCCAACTGCTTGGACAAAGAGTCCAGCTTCAGTTGCCCCTTGGCTTCATCTTTAATGTGAATCCAGTGAAGAATATCTTCGATATGGATCTCCATCTTCTTACGGTACATGTCGGTCTTGAACTTGATCCAACCAGGAGGAAGCTTGGTGACTATAGCTTCTACCATAAACTTGTCTTCCTGCTTCATGCCCTCTTCCTCCAATTTCTGTTGCATCTTTAGAAGTTTCTTAACTCGCGGTAACATTACCTTCTCGTCTTCAAATTGTATAGTGAAGAATTTTTCGACGAGATTGATTTTGGATTTTTTTTTTTTTGTCAGTTTTGTAATGCTTCTCAAGAGCTTTACAGACATCTCTTGCCTTCTCTTTCTTGCTATAGGACTCTGCCATCGAGTAGTCCATTGTATTTATGATCAACAGCCTGCAGAGGTCGTTGTCCTCCTTCCACTTGGAGTGTGCATCCTGCGCCACACCAACTTTAAGTTCTCCTCCATCTTTAGGGATGGTAGGTTCAGATCAACCAACACATAAGCAACTTTGACAGGACGAAGATTCATAGATATCTTCCTCTTCCAAATATTGAAGTGTTCGCCATCAAACTTCTTAAGCTTGTGAAAGCTCGTATCGAGAAGGTTTGAGCGGTTGTTCTCCATCTTTTCTTTATATCTTGTTTTAAGATTGTTAGTCTCGGGGCTTAATCAAAAGATGAATAAATAAGGCCAACAGAGCTTCTAATAAACTTTGCAGTCTACCCTTTGTTGATCCAAAAGTTATAGTCAAGATTCAGAAGCTTCAGCAAATAATTTTGCCTTCCGAGATCTCGATTCCCAAGAATCACTATATATATAATATTACTGATTACAACTTGCTCTGATGAAAACAAAAGAATCAGAAATTAATCTATGTTCTTTCTTGCAATCGCAGTTGCAGACAGACATAACAAGTTACAAATAGAGAAGAAGTAGAAGAGGAAGAAAAAGGATTATGGCTTTATGGGGTGATAAAGATCACTGATGCTCAAAGCAAGTTTTGCCCTACACTATCTACTCTCGGGAACCAGTAAGTTCTAAAAAAATTCTGGAACCAGCAGCCTCTCTTCATTTCTCTTTCTCTTTCTCAAAAATTATATCGAAATTAATCTCACTTTATTGATGGCTGAGAAGAGAGTATTTATAGAGGACCCTGGACACCTAGTCGGTTACAAAAGGACAAGAATGAAATTAATTCAAATTCCACAAAATTAGATCTGAATTAAAGACGCAATCTTTCCATAACAGAATTCGAACTTGCTTCTACCTTCAGCGCCACAGTGCATCAGCACAGTGGCTCAGCGCACAAGCGCGCAGCAGTACAACAGCACAGCAGCGCAGCGGCGCTTAGCGCACATACGCCCGTACAGTGCCCTGCTCATGCGCTCGTGCATAAAACTCACGCATAACCTCGCACATTGTAACCTCCGATTTCCAAACTTCAAAATAATTAGATTTTTAATTTATTTTAAATACCAAGTTATAAAATATTTTCTCCTTGAAATTTTGTATTTTATTTTGAACAATGTTTGATTTAGAAGGTAATTTAAAAATCTTTATAAAAATCATTTTTCCTAAATGACGATGTATTACAAATAAATAAATAAATAATAATATATATATTCCTCTAGTTTCAAATGTTTATTGGCTTGAAATCATAAAATTATTTATTGGATAAAATTAATTAAAAGACTAGTTGTTTCTTCAAAATAATTTTTTATATTTAATGGGATAGTAAATAAATAAATTACATAGCTTTCCTAAAATATTTTCTGAAATTATAATCTTTATTTTTTATTTTTATTTTTACAAGTTGCCATTTTCCCCTAACTAGCCGTCACACCCTCATTTTTCCCCACGTGAGAAACCCGTTTAATTAATTATGGGCCATTCATTATTGGGCCAACCCGCAACCCTATATCCCACACCATCTCTCCCTATTTAAGTTCTCATTCTCACAATTCCCAAGAAACCCTAATCTCCAGATTATTAGCTAGCCCCCACAATTTCCCACAAGCCAAAGCCACCACCATTTTTGTGTGCTCGTGTCCGTGTGTCCAGCATCACCGTGTCAGCCGTGATGGCCTCGGGTCCGACCCCGGGTGTCCCACCGTATCCATTTATTTCTTGTGTCCGGTTACAACTTTACAACCTGATTTCCGTGTCCGACACATCCGGACACAACCCCCACACCACAGCAAACACCCACCCCGTGTCCAACACCCGGACACGCCCACAGAGCATCATCCCCGTGTCCGGCAGACCCGGACACGACCCCCTGACACACCCAGAACCCTAAACCTAACCCTAACCCTAGAACAGCCGCCGGTGGCCGCCCAGATCCGCCGAGAAGTTCCCGCCGACCGCCTCGGATCTCCTCGGGACGAAGCCGTCGACCGCCTCCTCGATCTGGCCCGCCGCTGAGTCGAACAGCCGCCGCTGGAACCGAGCACCGCAGCCCTCGACCGCTGCCGCCGTCTCACCCGCGTCGAGCCCGCCGCAGAAGATCCAGTCGCCGCCGAGTTTCCGCTGCCGCCTCGGATCCGCCTCAGACCCGTCGACCGCCGCCGCCGCGGATCCCCTCATCCGTCGAGCAGATCCGCCCTCGAATTTCCACCGCCCGCCGCTTCGAGATGGGCAATCGACCGCCGACGCCTTACCCGGTCCGACCCTAGCGGCCCTCCTCCGCGCCGACGCCGGAGACAACCCCGACGTGAGCCCCTCTCTCCGTTCCCCTTTCTTTTTCAGCTCTGAATATTTCTAGGTTAAGTTAGGTTGTAAACTTAGCATTATTCTAGTTATAATGTATTAGTTAGTAATTAATTAACCAATTGATTAATTATATTAGTTATAATTAACTAGTTAATGATTAATTAATCAGTTAACTATTTATTAATTAGTTAATTAAGTTATAAAATCAGTAGTTAATCAGTAGTTAGTTATTTAATCAGTTATATAATTAATTAGTTAATTTATATTAATTAGTTTATTTTATATAAATTAGTTTATTTCATATAATTAGTTTATTTTATTAATTAGTTATTTATAATTAGTTTAGTGAGTTAATTACACTTAGTGAACTAATAAATTAGTTTAGTTAGATATTTAATTAGTTTAGTTACTAATTAGATTAATTAGTTAATTAAATCAGTTAGTAAATTCTTAATAAATTAGTTTAGTTAATTTATAATTAGTTTAATTAATGTGTTAGTCTAGTAAATTCATGTAACTAGTTTAGTAAATACAACATAATTAGTTTTATTGTTTTAATGTATAAAATTAGTTATTTAATTATGTAATAAATATAAGGATTTGATTATGTAAAAATAATAATTTCTGGTTTATATCATTAATTAAGGAATAGTTACATTAATAAATAAGATCAAATTGTTTATTTAGGGCTGGTGACCAATTCTACTGTAGATATATAAATATATTGGCTTTTACGTAAATTCTAAAATTTGTATATAGTATAATTCTTATTTTTGGTATAAAAATATATTGGTAATATACATATTAATTTAATACATATTTTGGTAAATATATATATGTATGTAGATTTATATTTTCGTATTGGTATACCTATATATATATATGTTGTATTGGTTTGTATATATATATATATGTAATTTGGTATTTTTACCTGTATAAAATATATGTAAATTTGTATATGTATATTTATGTATTTGTAAACCTACTTAGCATATTTTTATAGTTATAAAATTTATATATATGGTAACTATATTGTTCAACCTATATATATATATTATGCATAAATTAAATGGTATATATATATATTGTATATGTATTTATTTTGGTGCAAGTAATATTGTAGGTGTTAATGTTAGTTAAATAGGTGTAATGTGTTATAGATGTCTGTCTAACTAGATGACCCTAGTTGACTAGTGCCATACCTGGCAGAGCCCTGAGTTCTTGTAGTTGTGATGTGTTAGTGTAGCACCTGATGCAAATGTTGTATTTGATATATTTTAGGACTGTTGGTTCCTCCAGACGATACTCTGGGACAGGACATTGGTTTTACCAACTAAGGACCAAAGGCGAGTACATTCTCTGATTAGTTTCTAATTTATGATATCTCCTATGTTCACTGTATCTAGTGTAAATATTCATGTTCCTGACACGTTGGTTACACGGATTGGTATATACGGATCTCGTCATGAGATGTTATTCCTTATTCATGGTGTAGCTTGTACAAGACTTGTTTCCTTGATATCTTGTGCATGTACAGACACTGATTCCCGGGGAGATTTGCTACCTTCCTAGGGAATCCCGTGCCATAGCGTACCATGATTGGATCTACTATACCAGTCGGGGGGTTTGGGGAGTACTTTAGTGTAGATATGTGATCATACCCAACTTTATATGCACCATAGCTCACCCCACATCTCACGTCGGGTGCGGCCTGACCATTTACATGCTCCATAGTTGTTACGTGTGATTAGCCTGACCTCTACATGCATCATAGCTAACCAACGGTTAGCCTGACTTTATATGAACCATAGCTAATCACATGTAACCAGCCTGATCAAGTTCCCAAGCCGATCACATGTTAAAGCTAGTACTCAACACACTTAGTCATAGGTTCTTGCTCATGGACATAATGTTTCTTTCCTGCATTTACTTACAGTATTTCCAGTATTTCTCTTATTGTACATTTCTCGTACCTATACATGCATCTGGTATGTTTCCATCTAGAACTGCTACATAGTTTATGTCATTTATATAGAACTGCTATTTAGAGATGTACTTTGCTCCTTCCTGACTGGAAAATATTTTTCCAGACTGTGACCTTAGTAGACTGGTTCCGACACACTTGGGAATTGGAAGTAATGATTGCAGGTATGATTATGTTGTCTCTAGACTTGTGTTGTATTCTTTTATTCTTCAAATTCCTATCGTGCTGTAGTTGTGATTGAGTATGTTGTGAATATTTTTATAGTATTATCCGAATCTCCTTATGGAGTTGGATACTAGCGTGAGATTGTTAGTTAGTACTCGACCTAGACAGCGTTCTACCGCCGATGCTGCGGCGTAGGCTGGACGTACCCACGCACTCGTGCCCCTAAACCGGGTGCGGGTCGTGACACGTTTTTATTGGTGGCCCATGCAGGTCAGACTTCGCTAGTTGTGCGATGTCGTAGTAGTGCGACGTCATAGTTGTACTACTGCGTACCTGCTATAGAATATAGGATATAGGATACTAGGATGAGAGAGGATACTCAATCACAAATTCTTGAGAGATTCCTGGGACGACCCCTTGAGAATCTTATTATAACTTCTAATTTTGAATCCTTCATTTTGATTTCGTCCGCTCTCGCTTGTTGTCACTGAACTTGATTCTTGTTGAGCAGTTACTAAATTAAATTCTTGGTATCATTGTTGAGTTTGATTCTTGTTGACCAGTTGTTAACTTTAATTCCTGGTATCGTTGTTGAGTTGATTTCAAATTGAGATAAATTTTACGGACTAAAAATTTACGGTATCATCTGATGACATATTGATGAGGACAGTGAGAAAGGTAAAAACGTCTACTTTGGTCATGGAAACTAGAGTTTATCGCAGCCATATTAGCTGTCATGACGAGAACGTAGGAACCTAACTTGGATGTACATACTTTAGTTATGAGATTTAGAGTTCTCGCAGCCATACTGGTTGGCGTGGCGAGTATTCTAGATGACATGATTATAGGGTTGTATACCTTAGTTACGGAACCTGTCGCTTATCGCATCTATGCTTACTGGCGTGGCGAGGATTCTGAGTGTCATGATTTCTGACAGACGTGTATGATTATCAGGTTGTATCTTAAATTGGTTCTTAAAATATCATCTCAAGACTTATCTATTTCTGTTATTCCAGGACTTTGTTCCGCCGCTTCTTTCTTTACTAGCAGTAAAGATACCTTCTGTCCTCAATTCAGTCTTTGAGCTCCTATTCCTTGAGGATTTCTTGTTAAGTATGATAATTAGTGACTAGCAATTTTTTGGTTTTGTCTTGTATTGGTATTGACTGTGTTGCTAGTGAGTTGTAAGTGTTTCTTAGTTGGACATGTGAGCAGTAGGCTTTAATCTAGAGTTAGCCCTTAGCATAGTACCTTGTACCAATGATTCTAGGAGTAGTGTCATTAGAGACTGAGAGTTAAGAAGAGTATAGAGTATCAGTGATAGTTCTCAGAGTTAGTATCAGAGCCAATTACCCGTCCTGGATAATCATGATGATGTAATTGAGTGATCTATGTAAACGATTAAGTATCCGGAAATTGTGTTAAGGATTTATGGAGCATGATGTCCAATTTGATGATTGATATCGGAAATGTTAAAGGTAAAGAAATGTATATGTATAAAGGGTTTAATGAGATGTCATAAGTAGAGAAATATCAGGATTAGTAATGGAAGTTGTGAAGCGTATCACGGATTAGTTAATAGGCTTTAAAGGATTGAAGGAAATACATATACAACCATCGAGATGAGGAACCATACACATACCCATGAGAGTAAAGAAACATGAGTGTTATAGAGGATACAGGTGATCATGAGTCTAATGAGCTTGATGAGATAATCCATTAATGCAGCTAGTGATATAATACCAAGAGTGCTAATGATTCTATATCGAGGATTAGTCAAGGATGACGTTAATAACAGTAAGCACTCTGTGTGTTGATAATTAGATGATATACCAATTGACATAAATTGAAATCATGAAAGAAAACACAGTTGATGATAACTTTGATCATTGGAGGTAATAGTGCAAATGATTCGGGCAGTACAAATTTAGTACACAGTTCTAGACAATAGAGGTATTGAGTGCACCTTGAGTATCAGAGACCGTGAGCACTAATATGTACATTGAGGAGTTATAAATTAAAAGGTGGAAATGAATTTTAAATTTTCAGAATTTTTAAGGAGTTGAGATTTTATGTTGTTAAAATATTGAGGATTTAAAATTGATTCAATAAACATAGTCAAGCTACAAAGATTTTAGAAGTGATTAAAATTTTATTTCGATGTTGAGTATCTGACTTCGAGGAAGTGTATGCAATCTATTTTTAAGTTGATCGAGAAGTTAAACCTCGATGATTATTTTTGAGGATTAACTCTATGGTAGATGAGAAATATGAATATTAATATATGAGTAGATAACATACATGTGTAAGGATCTGGTGATTGAGCATGATTGAGATGGCACCGCAGACTGACTTGGGTGTCCATCTAAAGTTGTATTGGAAAGAGCAGTATTTAGTATGGTGTTGCACTTGACGTATATTGAGTGATAAGAACGACTAGTATGAACAATTGTAGTAGGAACGGAAACTGACAGAGGGTATGGTACTAAAGAGATAGAGGTATCAACTTGGATGCATTATTGAATCATGGTTATATTAAAGATTCTTGGCATCAGATTTTGGTATTAATAAACAGGTGTGTGCAATACGGATGTATTCATGGATTTTGTGGATTAATGAGTAGTTGATATGGGTACCAGTGTACATGAATAGGAATTAGTTAGTGAATGTGCTAGAGTTAAGTGTTTGTTAGAGATAATAGATACTACAAGTAATATGTTAGCAGGTTCTTTTTCTAATGTTCCCGTCTCTTGATTGATTGATTTCCCTAAGTACTGTAGCTCGTATTCATGATTTCCTTGTTAGGATATAACTAGTAGTACATCTTAGCAGAGACTGAAATACCATGACAAGACACATGACCTATATTTTCTTAAATTGCATGGCTGTAGGTAGAGTTTTCTTAAACCATGATCATTGGGTTTTGACCATAGCAAAGATCTATGACAAGGTTATGACCGACAAAAGAGACAAGAGGATTAAATTTGTGGATGAGCATTAAATTAAATAAAGAATTTAGGGGTTGTTATAACGGAGTTGATGGATCATTGATTTTATGGAAATCAAGGTATGATTGAAATTCGAGGACAAACATTAACTTAAAGGGAGAATTTAGAAATTCACAGAGCCAAAAATTTGAGGATTTATTAATTTTAAGGAGGTCTTGATATGATTGAATTGATTATTAAAAATCTGAGAAATTTGAGAGATTATCATTTTATCTATTTGATTACAAGATAGAAATTTTATATATTATGAATGTTGCATTAAAGATTCTGGAAGTATCGCATCGTTGAGTATTTGAGGAAAAAGAAAAGCAGGAAATAAAATCGTAAATGGAATAGTGTCAAATTAAATTCTTGGGATGAGGAGTTAGATTGGAATAAGCATCAATTGAATTTGAGTTAGATGATTGATGAGTGTTTAAAGTTAAATTTTGGGATGCAGATTTTTAAAGTTTTATAAATATGCATTGATTGGATTTCAATTGAAGGATTGGATATTAAATCCTTGGGTATTTAGATGCGAACTTAAAATCTTTGGGAGGAGATTATGACAAAGGGGATTTGATTTTTTTTAATTTTGAAGATTTTTCAGGAATATGATGATGTATAATTTTTGAAAGATTGTGAAATAACATTATGAAATTACTTCATGATTATTGGTTTAAGATTTTGATAGAAATAATATGGTGAATAAAGGCAATTATTGAGGATCCTAAATTTCGAGGACGAAATTTTCTAAGGTGGGTAGACTTGTAACCTCCGATTTCCAAACTTCAAAATAATTAGATTTTTAATTTATTTTAAATACCAAGTTATAAAATATTTTCTCCTTGAAATTTTGTATTTTATTTTGAACAATGTTTGATTTAGAAGGTAATTTAAAAATCTTTATAAAAATCATTTTTCCTAAATGACGATGTATTACAAATAAATAAATAAATAATAATATATATATTCCTCTAGTTTCAAATGTTTATTGGCTTGAAATCATAAAATTATTTATTGGATAAAATTAATTAAAAGACTAGTTGTTTCTTCAAAATAATTTTTTATATTTAATGGGATAGTAAATAAATAAATTACATAGCTTTCCTAAAATATTTTCTGAAATTATAATCTTTATTTTTTTTTTTTTTTTTTACAAGTTGCCATTTCCCCCTAACTAGCCGTCACACCCTCATTTTTCCCCACGTGAGAAACCCGTTTAATTAATTATGGGCCATTCATTATTGGGCCAACCCGCAACCCTATATCCCACACTATCTCTCCCTATTTAAGTTCTCATTCTCACAATTCCCAAGAAACCCTAATCTCCAGATTATTAGCTAGCCCCCACAATTTCCCACAAGCCAAAGCCACCACCATTTTTGTGTGCTCGTGTCCGTGTGTCCAGCATCACCGTGTCAGCCGTGATGGCCTCGGGTCCGACCCCGGGTGTCCCACCGTATCCATTTATTTCTTGTGTCCGGTTACAACTTTACAACCTGATTTTCGTGTCCGACACACCCGGACACAACCCCCACACCACAGCAAACACCCACCCCGTGTCCAACACCCGGACACGCCCACAGAGCATCATCCCCGTGTCCGGCAGACCCGGACACGACCCCCTGACACACCCAGAACCCTAAACCTAACCCTAACCCTAGAACAGCCGTCGGTGGCCGCCCAGATCCGCCGAGAAGTTCCCGCCGACCGCCTCGGATCTCCTCGGGACGAAGCCGTCGACCGCCTCCTCGATCTGGCCCGCCGCTGAGTCGAACAGCCGCCGCTGGAACCGAGCACCGCAGCCCTCGACCGCTGCCGCCGTCTCACCCGCGTCGAGCCCGCCGCAGAAGATCCAGTCGCCGTCGAGTTTCCGCTGCCGCCTCGGATCCGCCTCAGACCCGTCGACCGCCGCCGCCGCGGATCCCCTCATCCGTCGAGCAGATCCGCCCTCGAATTTCCACCGCCCGCCGCTTCGAGATGGGCAATCGACCGCCGACGCCTTGCCCGGTCCGACCCCAGCGGCCCTCCTCCGCGCCGACGCCGGAGACAACCCCGACGTGAGCCCCTCTCTCCGTTCCCCTTTCTTTTTCAGCTCTGAATATTTCTAGGTTAAGTTAGGTTGTAAACTTAGCATTATTCTAGTTATAATGTATTAGTTAGTAATTAATTAACCAATTGATTAATTATATTAGTTATAATTAACCAGTTAATGATTAATTAATCAGTTAACTATTTATTAATTAGTTAATTAAGTTATAAAATCAGTAGTTAATCAGTAGTTAGTTATTTAATCAGTTATATAATTAATTAGTTAATTTATATTAATTAGTTTATTTTATATAAATTAGTTTATTTCATATAATTAGTTTATTTTATTAATTAGTTATTTATAATTAGTTTAGTGAGTTAATTACACTTAGTGAACTAATAAATTAGTTTAGTTAGATATTTAATTAGTTTAGTTACTAATTAGATTAATTAGTTAATTAAATCAGTTAGTAAATTCTTAATAAATTAGTTTAGTTAATTTATAATTAGTTTAATTAATGTGTTAGTCTAGTAAATTCATGTAACTAGTTTAGTAAATACAACATAATTAGTTTTATTGTTTTAATGTATAAAATTAGTTATTTAATTATGTAATAAATATAAGGATTTGATTATGTAAAAATAATAATTTCTGGTTTATATCATTAATTAAGGAATAGTTACATTAATAAATAAGATCAAATTGTTTATTTAGGGCTGGTGACCAATTCTACTGTAGATATATAAATATATTGGCTTTTACGTAAATTCTAAAATTTGTATATAGTATAATTCTTATTTTTGGTATAAAAATATATTGGTAATATACATATTAATTTAATACATATTTTGGTAAATATATATATGTATGTAGATTTATATTTTCGTATTGGTATACCTATATATATATATGTTGTATTGGTTTGTATATATATATATATGTAATTTGGTATTTTTACCTGTATAAAATATATGTAAATTTGTATATGTATATTTATGTATTTGTAAACCTACTTAGCATATTTTTATAGTTATAAAATTTATATATATGGTAACTATATTGTTCAACCTATATATATATATTATGCATAAATTAAATGGTATATATATATATTGTATATGTATTTATTTTGGTGCAAGTAATATTGTAGGTGTTAATGTTAGTTAAATAGGTGTAATGTGTTATAGATGTCTGTCTAACTAGATGACCCTAGTTGACTAGTGCCATACCTGGCAGAGCCCTGAGTTCTTGTAGTTGTGATGTGTTAGTGTAGCACCTGATGCAAATGTTGTATTTGATATATTTTAGGACTGTTGGTTCCTCCAGACGATACTCTGGGACAGGACATTGGTTTTACCAGCTAAGGACCAAAGGCGAGTACATTCTCTGATTAGTTTCTAATTTATGATATCTCCTATGTTCACTGTATCTAGTGTAAATATTCATGTTCCTGACACGTTGGTTACACGGATTGGTATATACGGATCTCGTCATGAGATGTTATTCCTTATTCATGGTGTAGCTTGTACAAGACTTGTTTCCTTGATATCTTGTGCATGTACAGACACTGATTCCCGGGGAGATTTGCTACCTTCCTAGGGAATCCCGTGCCATAGCGTACCATGATTGGATCTACTATACCAGTCGGGGGGTTTGGGGAGTACTTTAGTGTAGATATGTGATCATACCCAACTTTATATGCACCATAGCTCACCCCACATCTCACATCGGGTGCGGCCTGACCATTTACATGCTCCATAGTTGTTACGTGTGATTAGCCTGACCTCTACATGCATCATAGCTAACCAACGGTTAGCCTGACTTTATATGAACCATAGCTAATCACATGTAACCAGCCTGATCAAGTTCCCAAGCCGATCACATGTTAAAGCTAGTACTCAACACACTTAGTCATAGGTTCTTGCTCATGGACATAATGTTTCTTTCCTGCATTTACTTACAGTATTTCCAGTATTTCTCTCATTGTACATTTCTCGTACCTATACATGCATCTGGTATGTTTCCATCTAGAACTGCTACATAGTTTATGTCATTTATATATAACTGCTATTTAGAGATGTACTTTGCTCCTTCCTGACTGGAAAATATTTTTCCAGACTGTGACCTTAGTAGACTGGTTCCGACACACTTGGGAATTGGAAGTAATGATTGCAGGTATGATTATGTTGTCTCTAGACTTGTGTTGTATTCTTTTATTCTTCAAATTCCTATCGTGCTGTAGTTGTGATTGAGTATGTTGTGAATATTTTTATAGTATTATCCGAATCTCCTTATGGAGTTGGATACTAGCGTGAGATTGTTAGTTAGTACTCGACCTAGACAGCGTTCTACCGCCGATGCTGCGGCGTAGGCTGGACGTACCCACGCACTCGTGCCCCTAAACCGGGTGCGGGTCGTGACACACATGAGCGCATCAAATGAGCACAAGCGCTATGCGCCGATGCTGACATGCTAAGTACAAAGTGAGCCAACAAAGTGCGAATTTGTGCCCTTCAGCCCGAGTCTGAGTCCCTAAGCCCCTTTGGGCTTAGCTCATATGTTAATTCCAAGAGCATGACAAAAAGCTTAAAAGCTTTCATGGAGGAGTTAATCCTTTTTTATCCTAATAACACACCCCCATATGGCACCCGTGTGCCCTACCATACCCCATGTGCATACCTTAACACAAGTAAAGTATTATATTGAGATACCCACTTTATGGTGTAGCCAATGTGGGACTATCTTTCATAGTTCAAAGGCAAAAATACCAATAATTTGTCCATGTCCTTTGGTCTAAAATTTGTTCAACCACTGTGCCATAGTATTGATATGTCCTTGAGTCAATGTAAGTTATGATTAAATACGTTGATCTTGATAATTTGTGAGCCATATATTGAAATGGCCCATATATGGTAGGTTTGAGGCATAGGGAATCTCCCGAGTCGCTGTTACCCCAACATAAATCCTCTGTGTCTGCTCAACCAAATATATGGACAATTGAGAACTTGCATTTTTTTTCCTTGGAAAGGATCTCCAGCAACAATTTTATGTTGTCCAAGTATTAGGGAATTTAATGTTGTAATTTCTTAAGCTTATGATACAATTACTTCCATACCTGAGCTTGCATTCTGAATGTATATCCTTTCCATCTACACGCTTCAGAAGATGACACCATTCTAGAATAATTTCCTCCATGCATGACCATTACATAAATTGTTATCACATTAAGCTACTAGCATAAAACAAACCACACAATCTAGGGAAGATTCGACTATGGTTCTCTAATTTTGTCAAAGCTTCTTGCAAGCAGGATTAATGCGAATGATTTAGTTTTATTTTGTGTGTGTGTGTGTGTATGTGCACTTGGGCATGCACCGTAGGTAGGTGGTGGGATATTTAAGAACTTAACTAACTCTCAAATACAAAACATCCTTTGGTTTTCTTAAAATTTCTGTAATTCAAGAATATTGATCAGTTAGGTAATTGTTATAGTTAATTTTAGCAAATTTATTGTTTACTTATATCATATTAACTCTCATGGTTTTCTCAGGTATGAAGGACAACCTGATTTGTTATATATAACTAGACATTTAACCTTGATCAAGTTACTTTTGATGCAAAGGGAATTAAAGATGCTCAACAAACTTTATGGGCATACAAGCTACTTTAAAACTTATTTGTTTCTCAAAAAGTTTATTAGCTAATACATTTATCTGTGATTTGATCTTCAGATGTCGGCTTTAAAGTCTGCTAATAAAGGTTTGAAAGGAATAATGTAATATTCTTTAGCTACTTGATTACTATCAACATTATTAATATTTTCTAGCTCCTTGATTAATATCATTATTATTATTTTGTGAAATATGAAAGCATGCATTTTATTATTAGAGCATTAGCTAAATCACGTATTATTCTCCTAGTGTGCAGAGCATGTAAGATGAAATAATGAATCTTATGGATGTTAGTAATGAAATACAAGAATCTCTTGGTAGAAGTTACAATATTCTTGATGAATTTGATGAGGAAGACCTCATGGGTGGTAAGCCAAAGGCTCTATTTATTATATGAACCTTCTTTCTAGTATTGTAGAGCAACTTTACTAGTTTCATTATCGTTGACATTATTTATTTTTTTTATTAACATGTGTAGAGCTTGATGCTTTTGAAGCAGACATGTGAACCGAGATTGGGTCTGATTCTATTCCATTGCTAAATAAGGAATCTGATTTAGATGCAGAACTCAACTTACCTGTAGCTCCGATAGGAAATGCACCAGCAAGCAAGCAGAATGCTCAGGTATTTACATTACCTGAGTGATAGGGCAATCTTAAATTAAATTGCATGAACTGTGAAGCTTGGTGAGTTCTTGTAAATTAAATATTGGGCCAAGGTCATTAAAATTGGATAAAAATGGTAGTAGTAACAGAATAACCTGTGAACTCTGTAGAGAGTTACACCCTTGGCATAGGAAAAAGAGGGAAGTGAAGATAGCTTGGATTTTTCATGTAGTTACTTTGGCATAATTTGTAGGACAAGAATTAATGCACCATATATGGGCACATTCTATGGTAAAAATAGAAACTACTGCATCTTTTTTACTTTGTCCCAAAACAAGGATACTACCATCTAGTTAATCATTGTTCTATAAAGCTTGGACCATTGATGTATGATTTATTGCGATAGATGAGTCACATATTACACAATATCAAATATTGATTAAATCATGTTAATGATCCAAATTTAAGGCTTTAAATAATGGTTCTCCATACCGGTGTCAAAATTGGTATCAAATCCTTCATATGAGTATTAGTGTCGACAGTTTGTGATTAGAATATCGAATTTTTTGGTATTAGAAAGTAAATAATAATAATTATTATTTTTAATCCATTTAGGCATCGGTTAGTATCAGTAGCGGCCGGTATCGGATCGGGACATGACAAACCGTATCGGTATCGTCCGTATCGGTATCGATCGATATGCAAACTATACTTTAAACAAAGTGGAAGACGAATACCATGTAAAGTAATCCTTGATACTGAGTATCTAGATAACACCAAATATTGGATTTATTTTGTAGAATTTAAGCTATTTAGTATTCAAAATGCACATGTAATCTTTGATACTGAGTAGCTAGATAACATAATCTTTGATACTGAGTAGCTAGATAACACGAATACCATCTTCAATATAAGAAATTATATTTTTAGCAACATATTTTAGTGACAAAAGGTCATTTATATCCCCATGAATTATGATCGTCACTCCTAATAGTTTCGCAAACCTATCATTGCAAAATAAGTTTCTCATAGAAACCGTTTTACAAATTCTGATGTGAATGTTTGTTGCAGTCATTTCAAATGAATGACATATAACATTATTTGTTTTACTTATTACTAGCTCATGTTTCCCCGAGGTTGCTTACTTCATGAGTCCATCCATCCTTCTCTATATTACAATACTAATAACATCAAAAGTATGCATAAAAGTGACCTCCTTTATTAAACTGACATCTTAATAGGGAGCGAAGCTGTGGATACTTCTAATGCACTTGATCTTGATCTTTATATGCATGTTTTAATTATGTGCATCTAGTAGTATATCTCCAGATGAGTATATATTTTTAATTCTCAACAGCATGTCCAGAAGAATTTATACTTAAACATTTGTGTTACCATTTTACCAGCATATATGAAACTGTGACATATTTGTTCTCTGCTCCTAGCTGGCACTTTTTTACGGGAGAATGCTTGGATGACAAGTCATAAACAGTAATAAAGCATGGAATGCATTAGCTAATCAAATGGAGGATCATTGTATCAAGGTCCTTGTTCACTTTTCAATTTGTTTAGAAGCTTGGGGGGCTACCCTTGCATCTGATAGTGCACACAATATTTTGTCTTGTTTACATATTAGGCCCTTGGGAAGGGTCCAACACCATTTCTGATACTGATACTAAAAACCTTGGCATTGTTGACTACACTAACTTCAAGTTCAAAGATACAAAGAACCCCTCTCCGAAACTGTGAGACTCGTCTAACAGTATTCGTATTTTATGCGGATACATATTTTGTGCTAGTTATTATATTTTATTGGATCTCGAGGAAGCTCAAAAAATTTTAAAATTAAAATTTACTATATGACCGGTATACCAATGGTATACTATAGTATACCGATGGTATACTATCCGGCAGATATTTGTTTCACTTTTTGAGATGTTTTTGAGATATTTTCTCTATAAATAGAACTTGATTAATTGTATTTATTTCTTTCTCCTCTCTTTTTCATTTCTCTCTCGAGCTTGGAGCATGATCTTGAGACCTGGAGTGTGGTTTCTAAACCCCTTCGCGGTGGTGGACAAGAAGGTTTAGGCTGGGAGCTCGCTTTAGGCAAGTACACCTTGTCAATTTTACTTTCTGTCATTTTACTTTCTTGGAGCTTTGGTTATTGCTTTTTAGCTTAGACTTGATTTACTATTATTTTTTATATCGTGAGTTCTAGCCAAGTGACCATCTCGATTTTAATTTCTGGTAGAATCTTGTTCCGTCCCTTTTTGGTAACTCGGTAACAAAAATTGTACCGAAGTTGTGACCGTGAGATTTAGTCCATATTGTGTAATGAGACATACTACTAGTATTGACTCCCAGTTAGACTTAGTTCTGGTAATTTTCAAAATTTGATTTGGATTCCAAAAATCAAACTTGATTTGACTTTAACCATGCTTATCCTTGGAAACCGGCATACCGACGGTATACTACAGTATACCGACGGTATACCGATTTTGACCGACTTCAGAATATTTGTCTTGGCCGGTATAACGACGGTATACTATAGTGTACCGACGGTATACCGATTTGTGAAACTTTGTTTTCCAGTAAATTTCTTGCCTACTTGAAATGGCATACCGATGGAATACTACAGTATAGCAGCGGTATACCGATTTATTGGAATTCAAAACTTGCTGTATTTTTTCTATCTCTAGACCAGTATACCGATGGTGTACTGGACTATACCGACGGTATACCGATCGTGTACTTTCTTTAGAAATTCTTAATTTTTTGTGATTTCGTTATGATACTTCTGGCTTTTGCTTGGACGCACGATGACTTGACCTGACTAGACATGAACTTACATGGCTTCAGATGACTTGACTTGGTTTTACTCGATTTTACCCGGCTTTGCCCGACTACACGTGATGACATGATTGACTGGACTTGACTTGGCATGACTTTACATGGCTTCATCAGACATGGCTTGACTTGGTTTCACTTGGCTTCAACTCTATGGACATAGATTCCCATGGTTGTACATGGCTTTACCTGGCTTCACATGGCTTTACCTGGCTTCACTTGGTTTTACTTGGCTTCACATGGCTTTACCTGGCTTCACTCGGATTCACGTGGCTTGGTTGTTGTCGTGGCTTACATGAGTCCGTTTTTGAAATGTGTATTAAAACTTGTTTATATTACTATTAGAACTTGTTTTGTTGCATCATGTCTAGGATGGATTCTGCGGAATGCCACACCAGGATTCATACAAGAAATTGCTAGGAATTATTAACTAGAGATTCATTTAGTACATAGCTAAGAATTTTTCTAGATTGCATACAGTCCTAGTTATTCATCAAGTTATCTTGTGGAGTATTCAGTAGTTTATATTATGGAGAATCTTGAGGAGTATCCGATGCTGGTTTGTGCGTATGGATATCCCAGATGGACTGTAGGGGCATGCGATCAGAAGAAACTCTAGCATCGCGTTGCATTATAATTGTTAGTAATTAGGATTATGATAACCCTAGTTAGTTAAAGTATCAATCCGTACTTATATTATTTGTCGTGATTTATGGATGATGGTTAGTTTAGGCTTTATATGACCACACTTTTATTTTCTAGACTTGTTACCCTATTGATTATCAGTTCATGATATGTCTCATTGCAGGTTAATAGTATTTCTTTTATTATCCGGAGATCATTTATATTCAGTCTTTACCTTCAGTATTTGTATTGCTTGTGTTGTTGGTTTAAGTTCCTAGATTGACTTCCTTTGTGGTACTTGTTATTTAGGGGTCTGACCCCACTAGTTTTGTATGGCCAGATTCAGTAGCAGCACCGGAGGATCTTTCATACTTTCCTAAGGATGGTGGCCTCCAGGAGCATCAGACCGCTTGAGTGGGTTTTCTTACTTCTCCACTTTGATTTACATTCTACTTTTGTTGGCATTTAGCCACCGAGCATGTGTTTAGCTCATGTTTTGGTTTGATTAGTTAGCCTACGGGCAATAACATGATTGACATATCCTAGGGTTGATCATGTATGACTCAGATTCTAGCTAGTTTATTCATTTTGGGTTTACTAGCATCATGATCATCTGTATACTATAGTTTTGGATGCTTTATTATTATATTGTAGTTGATCTTATATCTTGTTATTATTCCTATTATTCTTGTGATTGAGATATTAGGGTTTGTTGGACCTAGGCTTGACTGTTGGTTTGTAGTAGTGACCCCTCATATCTTACAGCTTCTCCGTATACGCGGAGTACCGGTGTGCTCTAAGTATACGTAGATGGCCTTGTCATCCCCGCTCTCCAGTATTCTGGTTCTGGGGCGTGACATAGTTTTAGTGGTGGCCCATGTAGATTTGTCTTGGCGAATTATGTTTGTCTGAGCATATTTGATTTGGTTTTTAAAGATATGTGGGGGTTGTTGCAGTTGCTAAATGTCTCAATCCTAAACTATTCCCCTTGATCCCTAGTCATTTTTTTATCTTTGATTCTGGATTTCATATTTGCTTATTCGTTGATCTATCATGTTCTTCGATTGACTCTTGTGTCCTAAACTTTCAGGGGCTTTGTTCTTGTTACTATCGGCCAGATGAATCGAGTGCAGCTCGAGGAGGGTCAGCATTCGGGAGCCCAGCATATTCCTGCAGATCGACCTCAGCATTCAGGAGCAGAGTATAGAGTAGATCCTGAGGCAGATCGATCGGCAGTACCGGACCAACAGGCAGCACCTGTGCACCCAGTTCAGCCCGAGCAGCCAGAGGGTGTTACCTGAGCCCTGATGGATGTCCTTTGTGGTTTCATTACGACCTAGAAGCACCAGAGTGACGTACTCACTCAGTCGGTCCAGTCAGCATTGGAGTGAGGTGGTTCTTTGATCCATAATTCTGCGACCAGCTTTAGGCGTCTCAGTCCTCCGTACTTTTATGGCAAAGAGAACGCAATTTAGTCTGATGCTTGGTTGTAGAACACTGAGGCCATCTTGGAGGCAGCAGGAACTCCGGCTATAGAGCGTGTAGCAGTATTGAGGCAACAGTTGTTGGACTTGGCTCGTGACTGGTGGCAGCACATGAGGGTTCTCTCACAGCACCGATTCCATGGGCAGTTTTTACTAAGAGATTTCAGGTGAGGTATTTTGACACGGTGTTGCATTACGAGCTTCAGCAGAGGTTTAACAACCTCAGGCAGGAGGGCAGGACCGTAAACGGTTACACGGCGGAGTTTGCGATACTTAGTCGGTTTGCTCTTACTTTAGTAGCGACCGAGTTGGAGAGGGCGAGGAGGTTCCAGCAGGGTCTTTATTTAGAGATTATCTTGGCAGTGGAGCAACATGAGTTTCAGACCTTTGACGCTGTGATAAGGGAAGCCAGGAGGTATGAGTACATATTGTAGAGGATTATCGATCGAGTTAGGATCCAGAAGAGGTCCAACATTTCAGGAGGATCATAATCCCATTCATCAGCACTAGCTCCAGCAGTTCAAGTTCTGAAGATTGGATCCTCGAGGAGGACAGTATATCTCAGCAGTCTTCCCAGAAGTTCCCTCAACAGAGGCAGCCATCTTCTTCTTCTTCTTCCTATAGTTGTTTCTATTGCGGAAAACCTGGACATATAGTATCAGAATGTCTTAGGCACAAGGATTGTGCTTGGTATGTGGGGCATCAGACCATATAGTCGGAGCATGTCCTAGGAGGAATCATACTGGATCATCATCAGCCTAGTCAGCAGTTCGGCCAGCAGCATCATAGTACAGGGCACCAGCACCAGTGCAGTAGCAGATTCAGAGGTCTTTGCCTCCACTGGCTCAGGCATTCCAGCAAAGGCTGCAGCAGTATGCGTAGGCCCAGGAAAAGGCGAGACCTAGAGGTTAGCAGCAGAGGGAACCAGCAGCTAGAGGGCAGGTCGAGCCTTCTTGCTATCGATGGAGGAGGCTTTGGCAGTAGGAGAGGTAGTAGCAGGTACCATTCTCGTACACTTTCATTTAGCTTCAGCTTTATTTGATTCTGGTACATCGCATTCATTTATATCTGCACGCTTGTGACACGAGTTGGATTGGAGTCCGAGGACCTGTAAGGTTGAATATACTTACTGGTAATGGTCTCGTGGGAGTAGATAGATTATATCCCTCGTGTAGAGTTATAGTGAGTGGGAGAGAGTTTCTCGCGAGGCTGATAGAGTTTTCTATGGGCGATTATGATATCGTCTTTGGGATGGATTGGTTAAGTGCAAGACACGCGATGATAGATGCCATAGTGGCAAGGTTATCTTTTGTGTACCTGGTGGAGAGGAGTTCTCATTCTTAAGAGGTGCAGTAGAGTCACCGGAGGTTACATTGATGATGGCAGAGATCGAGGAGGCACAGTTTTTCAAGGTAGTTTATGAGTTTCCTGACATATTTTTCGACGAGCTACCAGGAGTACCACCAGTTAGGGATGTGGAGTTCTACATTGATTTGATCCCCAGAGCAAAGCCAGTTTCAGAGAGAATTTATAGGATGTCACGATCAGAGTTGGAGATCTTGTACCGGATGATTAAGGATTTGAGAGCCAAGGGATTCATTAGACATAGTGCATCGCCTTGGGGAGCCCCGTTACTTCTTGTTAAAAAAGGATGGTTCATCGTGTTTAGTTATTGATTATATAACACTAAATGTGACAACCATTAAGAACAAGTATACTTTGCCCAGGATAGATGACTTGTTTGATCAGCTCAGTGGGACAACTATATTTTCTAAGATCGATTTACGGTCTGGGTATCATCAGATCAGAGTCAGAGAGCAGGACATATCCAAGACGGCGTTCGGATCTAGATATGGTCATTGGGAGTTCCTAGTTATGCCATTTGGAGCAACCAATGTACCAGTTATATTCATGTCTTTCATGAATAGTATCTTCATGCCTTACCTAGACTAGTTTGTGATAGTATTTTTTGATGATATCTATGTCTATAGTCAGAGTGAGGAAGAGCATGAGAGGATCACCTGGTGATATTGGTTTTATGGCGAGTCTACAGGTTCAGTCTTTTATAGTTGAGAGGATCAGAGTAGAGCAGAGCAGACTGGTGATGTCAGGCTTCAGCAGCTCAGAGCAGAGTATGAGACAGGACGCAAACCAGAGTTGAACATTCATGAGGATGGTACTCTACGGTTTGGGAGTCGACTTTGTGTGCCGAGAGAAGATATCCGGCAGAAGATTATGTCAGAGGCTCACAGTTCTCAGTGCATCCAAGTGGGACGAAGATGTATCTGGATATTCATCAGCACTTCTGATGGAATGGTATGAAGAGGGAGATAGCTCAGTTCATTTTTTGATGTTTAGTCTATCAGCATATCAAGGCTGAACATCAGAGATCGGCCGGACTACTTCAGCCTTTACCGATTCCAGAGTGGAAGTGGTACCATATTACTATCGACTTTATGACCGGTCTTCCTAGATTCCTGTCTGACAGAGATGCTATATAAGTTATAGTGGATCGACTCACGAAGGTTACTCACTTTCTTCCTTCAGAGTGGGCCAGTCTACAAAGCAGTTAGCTGAGATATACATGAGGTAGATAGTCAGATTGCATGGCGTACCAATTAGTATAGTTTCTGATAGAGATTTGCGATTCATATCTCATTTCTAGCAGTGCCTACAACAGAGTCTGGGTACTAGGTTGAAGTTCAGTTCAACCTACATCCGAAGATAGACGGGCATTCAGAGCGTACTATTTAGACTTTGGAGGATATCCTCCGAGCTTGTACACTTGACTTCGATGGATCTGTCTCTACGGCTGTGGTGCCTGGTGAAATAGCGTCCTAGCTGGAGTCTGGTGCTGCTGCGGCTGTTGGAAAGCCCTAGACTGGAAATGAGGACGCTTGGCAGATACTGTACTGTTGTTGGACCCCAGAAAAGAATCACGGTCTCTCTTGGGCTTCAAACCCAACTCCCGCTCACCCTTGCGTGCCTCCGCAAGTATCTCCTAGTATGTCACATAAAAAGACGGAATAAGGAACTTCACTTCCCAGTTAAGACCCCCACGGAAACGAATAGCCCGAACCTCCGGCTCTCTCACCAAATACTCTGCAAATCGGCTCAACCTGCAGAACTCCGCAGCGTACTCCTCCACAGATATGCTTCCCTGAATAAGGCTCTCAAACTGCCTCCGCAAGTCTACCCTGTCTGCCCGAACGAAGAACTTCTTCTTGAAGAGGTCCTTAAATACCTCCCAAGACTGTCCTGCATCAACAAAAATTGGCTTATTCCTGAACCAAGTGCGGGCGACATCGAACAGTTGAAGTCCTACTGCCTCAACCTTCAAATCCTCAGAAAGACGAGACACCCTCATAAGACGCTCAATGTCCTCGAGCCAATCATCAGCATAGATGATGCCCTCCGTCCCCTTGAAGGCCCTAGGCTCCAGCTTCTTGAAGTCCTGAATGTTGCCTGGTCGAAGCTGAGTAACCTGAGGAGCAACCTACTGCTGGACCGGAACTCCTCTCTCTACTATGGCACGAGCAAGCTGATGAGCACTCTCAATGCCCTGCCGTAAAATATTGGTCTACCTCTGATGTGCCTCAGACTAAGCCCTATGTGCCTCCAGCATCTCATGAAATAGTGTAAACATCTGCGTCGTATCTGCTAGCACGGAAGGTGGAGGTGGAAGCCCCTCAGATACAGCTGGTACAGTCTTCTGAATATGTGGTAGACCTCCGAAAGCAGCTGACACTCCAATCACCGGATAAGTAACTGGTGCAGGCCCTCGGGACATCGCAGACCTCTCAGAAGTTGCTCTTCCCTATTGCGATCTAGTCTTAGGCGGCATCCTGAGACAAAGCGAAAGAAAGAATCAATATGGCACATGATGTAAGACGCTCAAGGAAAGGACAGTTAAAAGGTCAAGTATCAATATCAAGGAAGAATAGTTGAATGAATCAAAAGAATTTTCCTAGATGTGATTGAGTATTCTCAGCCTATAGCCTACATCCTATATCCTGAAACATGATCGTAATAACACTCAAATAAGAGCACCACTATGAATCACACTAATTGCGACCTCGAAGACCTGCATGGGCCACCATTAAAAATGTGTCACGACCCACACCTGATGTAGGGATGCAAGTCGGGAACAACGCCCATCCTACGCCGCAGAATCGGTGGTAGAACGATGTCTGGGTAATCTATTTAGCAATATAATGAACCATCAACAATAGCAATGTAATCAATCACAGATCTAAGATAGAAACGAGCACGAATATGATAAAGAATAGAATAGTCACATACAACTCATGAGTCTAAAATAATAACAACAATGAGTCTAAAAAAATACTAACAAATAAGCAGGAGACAAATCCAGTACAAAAGAATACTAAGAAGCTACAAGTCCAGGGTCATCTGTCTCAGTCGGGATAAGTCCCTCCTGAGCCAGGGTCTCTGACTCTAATCCTACAACATCCTGAGGTCCATAATATGTAGGGTACCACTCCTCAGTGTCATCTGAGAAAAATATATCCAGTTAGAAAAGGAGCAGAGTACATCTCTAACAGCAATTCTAATCAATAATAAAAATTATGTAACAGTAAATTGATGTGAATATACAAGATGCAACAATAAATACAAGAGATATACAATAAGAAATACTGGAATGAATACAATAATGAATAATATGACAATGAACAAGAATACTAATGACTAAGTGTGTGAGTACTAGCTTTAACATGTAATCGACTTGGGAACTTGCACAAGAGTATAATGGCCTGGTTAATCATACGTGCGGTGTATGATCAACACTCACAAGGAACAAGACATGCACAAGGCGGGTATGATCATATTTCTACACTAAAATACTCTCCACCCCCACTGGTATAGTAGATCCAACCATGGTATGCTATGGCACGAGATTCCCCAAGAAGATAGCTAGTCTTCCCGAGAATCAGTGTCTGTAAATGTACAAGATAAACAATGAAACAAGGCTTGCACAAGATACACCATATACCAAGGAATAACATCTCATGACGAGATCCGGATATACCAATCCGTGTAACCATCGTATCAAGAAAATAAGGATATCTATACTAGATACAATGAACATAGAGTATATCAAAAATGAGAAACTATCAGAGAATGTACTCGCCTGAAGTCCAAAGAATAGTCTCACCGATGTCTGATATGGTGCCTCGAATACCTAGATATAGAATATAACATCAATACAAGATTTCGGAAAGAAAATAAGTTGAACTAGTCAACTTCTAGGTCAATAAGCCATTTCTAAGTCAAAAAGTCAAACTAGGTCAACTCTAAGTCAAATCGGTCAAACTTGATCAAACTCTAGGTTGCATGAGTCTATCTCAATGATGTTGGGTTCATACACTACGAATCTAGGTCATACAAGCTAAATCTTAGGATACTAGGATTTCGTATCTCAGGATACGCTAACAAGGGATAAAATATAACACATATGCATATCAAACAATATTAAATATATAAATCCTAATTATAAATATTAAATGGATACTTTGGTTTTGAACCAACTTGGTATCGCAACACTAGACCTCCATCTTGATACCCAAATCTAATACCTTGGGTATCCCTAAATACCTTGATACTTACCTTGGTATCTCAAGGTAATTACCAAAGCTTCATATATATACTAACTACCCATTAATAACTATATGCTAACAACTAACTATTACAATATAGTATACTAATGCATAAATACCAATTATGAATATATATACACTAATACCATATATATATATATATAATACATAATATATAACTATATCGTAAAATGGTCGCTAGAAAGCCATTGTTGCCCGTCGCTGAAGCTGCAGATATTGCTGCTATTGCTACGGTTCCTGCTGCTGTTGCTAATACTGTTGTTGTTGCTGTCACTGAAACGTTGTTGTTGCTGTTGCTGAAGCTGCTGCCGTCGCTGAAACGCTGCTGTTGCTGTTGCTGAAGCTGCTACCATCGGTGAAACGCTTTTGTTGCTGTTGCTGAAGCTGCTGCTGTTGCTAATGCACTGCTGCTGCTGCTAATGCTGCTATCGCTGAAGCTGCTGCTGTTTGCAATTACTGCTGCTGGTACTAATTATTGTCACTAAAAGCTGCTCCCCCTCTCTCTCATATATATTAATATATACACAAATATATATATACTAATATATATACACTAGTTACAACTATTTATATATATACACATGCTCATCTATATATATACATATATATATATATATATATATATATATATATATATATATATATAATTACATATTATAATGACTAAAAATAATAGAAATAGATCTAAAAATAAATTGCACAAATACATGGAGTGCATCACACCCGTATCCCACTAGATCTAGGATACGCTTGCGACACAAGTCCACCACACGTCCAAACGTACCCCGAAGGACACGAGCAAGTCTAATATATTATTTATGAATAACACGAAGAGTCAAACACAAATCTATGTGTCTGTGTCAAAATGTGACATGCACAAAGTCCCGTGTCGTAGGAAAAACCCTCAAATCAACATGTATCACCAAATTGTTGGGATACGACCTACACGTACCCAATTGTGGACATGACACTAGCCCCAAACACACAAGCATATACCAAATTGATCTATAGGACCAATTGACACACACAACAAGTGTCAATCTCGGAATTCCCCCAAAATTGACATAAAAAGTACCATAACTTTCTCAATATGCCTCCTATGAACTCAAAACCAAATCATATGGGTAGCCTATATATATAGGTTAATTTCTCATAGTTAATCTCAGATTTAGAACCTAAATTAAGGGGAAAAAACCGAATTGTACCTATTGGGAGATGGATTTCCAATGAAACCTCCAAATGTGATGAAATTGGCCTATAACTTGTAGATCCTTACTCCTCTTTTTAGATCCTTGCTTCCTCCTTCTAGATCCTTGCTCCACTAGTCTCCAATAGTGATTTGGAAAGGAATTAGGGTAAAATTTGGTAGGGAAATGATGTGGAATGAAGGAATTTGGTTGAGAAAAATTCTAGATCTAGTTTTCAAATGAAAAGAGAAGAGAGAAACTTTTCTTCTTTTCTTTAATAGGCCGGGCCCCCCTTACCCCTTCCTCAAGTCACTATGAAATGTCTATTATACCCCTTGGGGCCTCTCATGAAGAAAAAATTAAGGAGGGAAGCTTCTAGTCTAATGGTTTAATTAAATTAACCATCCTCCTAATCAATGGGCTTTCTAGTTGGGCTCAATTCTAACAATTAATATATGTTGGTCCATGAGTCTAAACTAAACTAGTAAGGTCCACTAACACAAGTCCAAAACAAATAACTAACATCTAACAATAATTAAATAATACAACAAATAATTATCTAACATGCACAATATTTAATTAAATATGAAATTACTAAAATATCCTTTCCTAGAAAATATGGTAGTGTCAGTTAACACTTGCAAGTTATCTTACACATACAAGAATAGACTTTATTTCAAATTAACTGCATGCCTCTCCTATCATATCACATATTTAGCTCACTCGGTGGGCTACTCGCAGTAAATAGCATCATGGATAAGTTATTGCAGAACCTCAATGGCAACATAAACAACCTGAGTTTTTCTACTACAAATGTTTTCTCGTCGAAACGGACTAGAGAGAGTAGCGCTGATGATTACCAAGATTGCATAACATCACCTATGCTCATCGCTGGTGAATTACCATGAGACTCGAATCTCATGACTAACCGCCCAGAAGACAAAAAAACAAAGATGAGATACAAATCACTTCTTTGGCCAAGATATTCAGTTTAGTTATACTACAATTGAGATTATAAGCTAGTAATAACAGTTTTTTGTTCATCATGAGAACTTAGCCATTGTGAGCTAGCAACATTGGGGTTACTTTTTATCTTTTGATAGAATATTTCTATGTAAACTTGACACATTTAGTACTTAATTTAATTTTGATTGAGTTTCTTTCCTTGTTGATGTTTATATAATTTTTCATTTTCATATGTATTTTAGTTTTATATAGAGGATGGACAAGTTTAAATAGATTTGATATGGATGAATTAAAACATTTCTGAATTTTATTTCCAGAAAAAATGACCGACCTGAAGTTGAAAAGAAAAAATACTGGTCGACCAATTCACAAGTTATTTGAAAGATTTTGTCCATCGTTTTTATTTGACAGATAAAAACTATCATTTTATTCAACTAAAAAATGACAGTCCAAAACTGTCGTTTATATTTTGGGACGCGCTATTAACAACGGATGCTCTAACGGATCAAAACTGTCATTTAACATAATTTACGACGATTTTGGTATGTCAAAAAATGCCTGTTTTGGCGTAGTGTGTACTAGTTTCTTGGTAGCAAGTCGGGAGAGTGTGTCCATGTTGGCATGTCCAAGTCTCATGTGACAAAGTCAGCTTTCATCGTTTTTAGAAACTAAGCACTAGTCATTGTTAGTACCTTCAACAAGATAGAATATGTAAATATTGTCTTCTCTAATTTATATACTATAGTGCCACTAGTGCTATCATAAATAAATCATTTATGTTTAACAAAATTTGATATTGTAGCCACTATTTGCAAGATTGCTAATATTAAGAAGGTTGTGCTTCAAATTTGTAATTAGAGCAACATTTTTAATGCAAGGATAAGAAGGGAAGCAAATGTTACCATGTCAAATGATGTACCCTCTCAAGTTGTTACTGAAGGAGACATATCCTTCCTTTTCTATCGATAGCGTTACAAATAATATAGCATCTCTAGTCATGTTCCGTGAGCAACCTCTATCGAGAATCCACTTGCTCCTAGCATGTGAATGAGGGTTCACCTACAACATAAATTGAAAACTTTGGTTGTCACATCCCGCTCCCAAATAATCGAGTACGAGTCGAACACGTCCAGCCTAAGCTGTTGTGAACAACGGTAGTCAACGATTTAAACCTCATAAATCGTCAAGTACAAGTATCAATCACTCATCACAGCTACTATACACGAGCCCATGTATACAATCACCATACACCACCATATTTTACTATCTTTTATTACACCTTTTACAATGAATATCCGAAGACAAATCCAGTAAATGGTAAAGATAATACCTCAACTCTCTCCAATATGTACAGTAACCCAAATACAACTCACACAGTACAACATCAATACATCGGAATAAAATCTACACAATGGGATCCTAAGTCCCGGAGATAAACTCTTGGTCCTACGTAGCCTCTAAGCTAGCCTCTCCTACGGTGTCATCTTGTGGTCTGTAGAAGCTAGGGTAAAGATCATCGTCCTTACCTGCCATATATCCTGTCAGGAAAGAGCAAAGTATAACCCTACGAATGAATGCAATACTAAGTCAAATTGTAATACAAGAATAATGATATACAATAACCTATAAAATGGACAATAGTACAATAACTAAAACAAGGAAAAGTACAATCATGCAATAGTGAATGAAATATCAATCTAGTATGTGACCGGCTGGTAAGTACAATAGCACAATAGAATATGGAACGACTTAACCACATGTACACGATGTGTGATTAAGCTATCCATAATTTTAACTAAGGGGGATTGGTCACATATAGAATCATATTTCCCCGTTCCAACAATACAATCATGATACAATCAATGTATAATAACTCGTGTCGATCAAGTGTCCAATATGAGATCAATGCAATAAAAAAATACAAAGTAAAGGATCAAGTCATAGTGTACTTACCTGGATATCCAAAAGTAGTCAAGTCTGAATCCTCGTTTGTTGTGCCAAAAGACACAAATATCCTTTTTAGATATTATAATAACTTATTCTGGATCTCTTAAATTTAATATGTACTAACTATTAAACTTTTACCCATTTATTATTATTATTATTATTATTATTTCTATATTTTTTATTTATAGGTTCTAGCACATAGCCCCTGGATTTGAGCTCGGCCTAAAGCCTATGGCTCAGTCCAACACAGTCCAATTCTTACTGGACTAAGCCCAGTCTATTTGAACACATGGATCCAACCCGTTGGCTCAAGCCTACCTATTTTTGTATTCAAATTTCATTGTCCCCACTTATAGAGTTTTGGGTGCTCGGCTAATCCAGTATTGAACTGGACACTGTATCCTCACCAAGACCGACACATTTCCTCCCGTATCAAACCTATACGAGATATGGCTCGATCGAGACACATTAGTAAAAAATAAGTTAATATTGACATAAAATTATCTCAAATGACACCGACTACCCCTGTGTCCATTTGTGTCAACAAGTTTTCCTTGCTTAGGACACAATTTTGATCTTAGAAATAGTACAAACTCCTATTATGTCATTTCGATAAGCACTTGTCGTGTAGAACAAGAAATAACTATTTAGACTTTTCTTTGAATTCTAATTGGTGTAATTTAATGAAGAAGACAATTTGAAACCAAAAATCAATACAAAATCCTTAATCTCGAGTTTTCCAGCTCTTATGAAATTCTGTAGTCAGAATTCGATCTGCGAATTTGACTCAATCAGTTCGAGTTTCTTGAAACCACACCCTATTGAGAAGATTGATTGAATCAAAGAAAATAATAGAAGATCAAGAAGTAATTACTAAACCTTACCATTTCTATTTCGAACCTGTTCTTGCAAAAAAATATGGTTCTAGCACAGTTCTGTTGTAGAGTATCACTCTTCAAGAAAAAGGAACTAGAAGAAAGAAATTTAAGTTTCATTTGACAAACTCTAGAAATTTATCGATCCAAAGTATGATCTCCACTGTTGTAATCGATCGAACTATAGCCAATTCGCTGATTTGAGTCCTCTACGACATTTATATAAACAATTGGTAAGCAACTATTTTAATGATCAAATTTCCAAAGGAAATATACTTCCAGTTTGATTCAAGGATCGTTCATCATTGAATTCGATGATTCTCAAATCTCTTGATCAAAACGAAATCAGAATCAAGAAGGTAGAATCGAAATCGATTAAACATATTTTGAGAAGTCGTCGATGATTCATAGTGAATCTTTGTAGCATATGTTTGGATTGGTCGAGTGTCGATCGAGCCGATCAATTAAAACGAAAGAAGAAGAAAAAGAATCAAAATCAAAATTAAAATCAAAATCAAAACAAAACAAAACAAAATTAAAATCGATTAGAGGACTCACCATGAACCACCGCTCCACTTCACAGTTATTTGTTGAAGAGGTCAGGCCTCTGTCGACGGAGAGGCATAGTCGCGGTGGAAGGAGGTCAATTATCGGCGGAGACTACGTCGACGGAGCTTTAGTCGCCATGGCCGAGCTCAGTGAAGGAGATGATGATTACAGAACCATTATGGTTCTTGATGGCGTGAAACAGAAAGATTTCTCTCTAGATCTTGGATGGAAGAGTATGGACCGAATCATGAGAAATGGGCTGGGGAGACAATAAATAGGAAGGGTTTCGCCAATGATCGAAAAAGAAGGGAATGAATTTCCAATTGAAAAATAAAGGGTGGGGGTATTTATACTAGTTAGGGGAAGGTTCTAGGTCAAGGTAGTTGGGGAGTTAGTTACAAGTTGGTTAGAGTTAGTTTCTAGTTAGTTAGAGGGAGCTTCTAGAAGCCTTTAATCCCCACATGCTCAAATAAAAAATATCTAGATTAGTTTGCATAATTACTAAAATGCCCCTTTGAATCCCCTTTGCTCATTTTAATTAATTTCTCTAAGTTAATTGCTTTAGGAAAATTTTGTTTAATAAAAGTTAGGAAAAAAATTATTTGAAAATTTATCTATTAAAATTTCCTTTATTGGATTTGAACTATAGGAGTTACATTGGTACCCAAGATTTTATGGGTCTCTGAATGTTAGGAATCCATTTTACTATTCTCATGTTGATATGAGTTCTAACTTGGCATTGAAAGGAGGTGTGTCCAAGCATACCACAATAATGACACATGGTAGGTGCCATGATTCTAGTTGGAGGTGGGTGATTGTTTTGAGCATAAAACTTCTTAGCATGGTTTCTATCATTAGTATGGCTATAGTAGAAGGCATGATGTGGTGTGGTTATGACATTGTGTGTCTTTTTCACATAGGGTCTTCTTCGTGATTGCACATTTTGACCATAAGGCCTATATGGCATGTTGGTGTAAGCATGACCTTTGTGTCTTGTATCGTGATACGTGTTGGTGTTTCTTTGACCATGATATCTTATGCCTTAGTGAGTGTTGTGATACAAGTTAGTAGTGGTTTTACCTTCTTGTTTATTGTATTTAGCGAGAAGCTCATTGTACTTGGTTGTGATTGCTCCTTCCCTTTGGGAGGCAATAAGTCTTGTTTCTTGCAATGTCATATCCCTCTTTGAGAGTTTGACATTCAATATTTTTTTCTTGTATCTCTTCTAAAGCTTCATATAGATTTAATTTAAGAGATTCAATTTTATCTATGTCACGAACATGGGTCGTCGCTTTGATATCACTAATCACATTAGTGAGTCCTTCTATTTCTTATTTAAATACCTCAATCTCTTTTAGAGATTTTCTAAATTTACTTTTCAGAATCTTATGATTATCATGAAGTTCAAGGATAGCATTCTATAATTCATTGTATGTAAGAGTATTTGTAGAGAAGTCATCAAGTACCTTTATTTGAGTCTAATGCCATAGGACATAAATTCACAGTATGTCTTGAGTCTTTGTCATTGTTGATCATCATGAAGTTCAAGGATATCATTATATAATTCATTGTATGTAAGAGTATTTGTAGAGAAGTCATCAAGTATCTTTATTTGAGTCTAATGCCATAAGACATAAATTCACAGTATGTCTTGAGTCTTTGTCATTGTTGGAGTCACTACCTTTGTTGGATCTCTCATACTTGCTTGGTCCCTTTTCATTAAGGAACACTTCTTTTTTATGTGTTCGGACTTCTTGTAATTTTAGCATGTCAGATCTTCATTATTTTTTCTTCTTTGGTGATTTTCTTTGTTGAACTTTATAAACTTCTTAAAGTGCCTAGAGGTGATGAAACTTTTTCTTGTTTGTTATTTGGATGTCCATCGGATGACAAAGGATTGGTTCTGGAAGCAGGGAATAAAAGGGAGTAGTGTCTATTGTGGATTGGAATAGGGAAGGTGATGGTCGAGAGAATTGGAAAGATTCTTTGCTTAGGAGTATATAAAAATTGGAGAGGAGAGTTGGGGAGCCAATTTAGGCTGAGATTATGGGGCTTAGTCGGCTAGCATGGGGGAGAGATGCAGGGAGTCTATGGTACAAGGGTAGCAGGTGTACAAGGGGGCTTTGCAGCCTAGGATGGTTTGGATGAAAATAGAAGTGGGGAAGAGGAGTAGGTTAAAAGGTGATAAGTTGAATATAGGAATGGAGTTTAGGGGAGAATATTTTGTGCTGATGTTTAGGAAATATATATTATGTAGAGATGGGGTTGTGCTAGATGCTTGGTGTATATGATTAAAGAATTTTTTTTGTTAGTGGGGGTGTGGAGAGAGAGAGAGAGAGAGAGAGAGAGAACACATTGTTTGGTGTTTGTGAGCTGGGAGAGAAAATAAACTAGGAAATAAAATTACATACATTATTCCTTGATTAGTTACTTAGGGATAAGAATAATATAATAATAATTTAAATAAAAACAAGAGATTTTTAATAATAATAATAATAATTAGAAAAGTTCATAATAACTAATATAAAATTTTAGATTGGAAATATGAAATTAAAAATAAATAATAAAATAAATTTGGGGAGGGGTTTTATAGGAAAATGTAAACTTTTTATTATAGCAGGGTTTAATTGAAAGTTTAAATAAAATTTCAAAATAATTCAGTGTAAATTTTTTTGGTTTTGGAAGGTTTCAAGTGAAAGTTCAAAATTTCTTGTGGAATATAGTTTAACTTGAGTTTGATTAGTTAATTATGACAAAATAGGTTATACAGTTGGATAAAAAATAAAATTTTAGTGTCATCTTATACCATGCTTGAATGGAAATTTACAGGTGAAAAATGCAAACATTTTATTTTGGTTGGTTTAACTGACCACCAATTTTATTATGGTAAGTAATAAAATTTACATAGACACCTAGGGTGTGTTTTGATAGCCATTATAATTCAGTTTTACGAGTTATAATGTAAATAGTGGGGGAAGTTGTGTTTGGATATCACAACTCACAAATATTCTAAAATTTACATCGGGAATCTTACGTTTAAAAGTAATTTTTAGGAAGCAACTTTTAGCTATTATCTGAACGAATAATGCTATTAGTAGACCAAAGTATCCATCCAAACTATCCCTCCTTGCAGATGACGTGACGGTTAATGTGACAACTGACATGTCAAATTATAATATAATATTAAAATTAAAATTAACATTAACATTAACATTAAAATTATCATTACCATTAATATTAATATTAATATTAACGTTAACATTAAAGTTAACATTAATATTAACATTAATATTAATATTAACATTAAAATTAATAGTAATATTAAAATTAACATTAATATTAACATTGAAAATTTTTGGACTATTAATTTTTTGGGTTAAAATTTACCATGTCAGCTGCCACATAAGCTATTTAGCATGCCATGTTAGCAGCCACATAAGGAGGGCTGATTTGGAGAAATATTTTGGAGGTACGAATAACATTACTTTTTCTGAATACCATTTCCAAAGCCTGCGGGCTCCTCTCCCCCACCACCCAACTCTCTCTCTCTCTCTCTCTCTCTCTCTCTCTCTCTCTCTCCTTATTTGCTCTCATCTTCAAAGGAAAAGAGAGATGAAGACCTCCCCAACTCTCACTCCTTCGAAGACGACGACCGAAGACGATGCATCGCCTGAAGATGAACGCGAGGACACGACCGGAGAGGACGACCTCGACGACGAACTCATGAACTACGACGAGCTCGAGGACACGACTGAAGACGACGACATCAAGAGGGAACTCGAGGACACGATGACGACACAACGATCTTGACTCAACCATGACCGTAAGGAACTCGAGGACACGGACGACATGATGACTCGACCACGACCTCTCCCTCTTTGAGATGGCCAGACTCGACCACGACCTCGATACGACGATGACTCGTGAGAGAACTTGAGGACTTTGGAGATGGTGGCGGCGCCATTGGTGATGGGGTTGGTGGCGACGGGGGAGTCGGCACCACCACCGTCGTTGGAGTCAGAATCGAGTAGTCGGGGTCACCTCCTCCTAACGTCGATGGACTTTGGAGATGGTAGCGGTGCCTTTGGAGATGAGGTTGGGGACAACGGCAGGTGGACTCAGTATTTTTTAGGACTCATTAAAATGGACACAGATGGACTCCGTATTTTTCAGGACACAATGATGGACTTAGGACACATAGATGAACACGGTGGACTCAGGACTCACAGAGATGGACACGTTTGAGAGGGACACAGTTAGACACGAATGTACACAGTTAAAAAAATTATTTTAATTTTTTTAACCAAACACAATTGTCAACTTTTGTATTTTAAAATCATTTTTTAGATAAAAGTAATCAAATGCAAACTCAGAATCTCTATACTCAGAAAATAACTTTATAACTTACTTTCAAAAAACTGTTTTCAGAACAAAATTTTAGAAAGACGATTGAAACGGACCCTTACTCTTTGAAGTTAGATTTGATTAAACTTATTGGTTATCTTTTTGAAACAATCCTTAATTAAATTGCAAATTATAAAGGAATTAATGTCCAAAACAAAATTTATGTACTACAAAAACAACTTTTAGGAAACACGTGATTATCAAACAATTTTTTTTGAATAACTATTTTTAAGAAACAACTTGTAAAACTGCTTTCTAAAAAAATTAAACAAAAACATCTAAGGTGGTCGAGGCTTGATTTGCAATTGCTGCTTTCTAAACATTAACTTTTGAATAAAATCTGTTAATTGTTTTTAAAAATTATTTCAAAGTTGAACTGACTCAAAAATTAACCCCTAACTCCTAGGCCGACATGGATATTGACTTTTCTCAATCTAGAAATTGTTTCGGCCGATGATTATGAGTCAGGCCCATAGTAGAAGAAGGCTTTTGATAAGGGCACTACAAACTTTGCTTGGGACTAGCCTATTATAATTTTACCAAAAATTATAAGTTTGTCACTCTTAAAAGTTACTTAGGGCTAGGCCACACCAAGCTATATAAATCAAAAAAAAAATTATTTTAGGCTTTTCACCCTCACTTGAAGAAAATCTCATTCTCCAAGTCTAAACCTAAATTTGGAAATTGATAGTTGTGGTCCCAAGTGGAAGAGAATTTTGCTTTGGTGATTGTCCAACGAATATTCTTCAGGTATGTCTTCGACAACATACGATGAATAAGTTTTGCGATTGTCACTAAAAAATTTAGTTTTATTTGACTATTGTAGGAACGATGCATGAAACTATCTTCGATGACGAAGTCGGATCATACAATCCATCTAATATGCACTTCGGTCGTTCCGAAGAACATGTCGGTGTTCCGAAGCACGTACGGTACGTAAAACAACAACCATATTTCGACAGTCATCGTGTAAGGACTGTATAAAATTAGACAGTCATATATAAATATAGGACTGTCAATAATTCGACAGTCCTATATAAATATAGGACTGTCAGAATTTCGACAGTCCTATATAAAAGTAAGACTGTCAGAATTTTGACAGTCCTATATACTAAGTGGACTGTCAAAATATTGACAGTCCCGAATCTTAAAGACTAAATTATTTGAACTACCAAATATATGAAGTTATTAATTTGTATATTATTTTATATTGGTTATAGGACCAACCTTGTACAAATATTGTGGTACATCCTGCTATTGGGGTTGATGGGGAGGATATATTCTCAACAGATATTCAATTTGTAACCCAGGAAGAAGCATTATATTGGTGCAGAGAAGTTGGAAGACAACATAACATAGTAATTATCATTGCAAGATCCATCAGATCTCGATCGGGCCAAAAATATATAGAGCTGGGCTGCGAAAGAGGAGATGTGTTCAGGGAGCATCATAAAAAAAAGTTGTTGTTGAAAAAAAAAATCCCTAAGAAAAACGTTGGGACGAAAAAATGTGGTTGTCTATTTAAGGTATTGATTGTAAAAGTAGAAGATATGAAGTGGATAATCGAAGTTAAAAATGGAAGACACAATCATCCTATTCTAGGGACACTTACGGGTCATGCCTACGTGGCACGGTTGAAGGAGGATGAGAGGAAATTGGTTGAAGAATTGTTCCTTTCCGGAGTTGCACCGAAACAAATTTATTCTGCCGTGTGACAAAAAAAAGATGGGAACAAGTCTACCATGAGGACAATCTATAATAGTTTGGCCAGTGCAAAATGTAATAGTATGAAAGGAAGAATGGCTATGCAGCAAGTATTGAAGTTGCTTGGGGAGCATCACTACGTGGAGTACCATAGAAGACATCCACAAACTGATGAACTCCTTTCGTTATTTTGGGCTCATCCTTATTGCACACACTTGGCTCAGTCCTTCGCAAACGCGTTGGTCCTTGATTGTACATATAAGACCAACAAGTTTAAGATGCTTCTTTTTCACGTTGTTGGATTTACGTCTACGAGAAAAACATTTACAGTCGCTTTTTATTTTATGAAGAGTGAGACAGTAGAGGATTACACATGGGCGTTGAGGAAACTACAATCCCTTTACACAGGATACAAAGAGCCCTCTATTTTTGTTACCGACAGAGAATATGCGCTGATAAATGCTATAGATATTGTATTTCCTCATGCGCATAGACTACTATGCACTTGGCATATAAATCGAAATATCCAAGCTCAATGCAAAAGAAAATTTAAAAATGTGGACGGTAAAATCGACATGCTTCGCTTCGAAGAATTCTACAGTGATTGGAGTCTTGTATGGCGAGCAAGTACTACAGACAACTACGACACAGCATGGTACATGTTCCAACAAAAGTGGGAGACGAGTAACCCGACATGCATATCTTATATCAAAGATACTTGGCTAGAACCACATAAAGAGCAATTCATCTTAGCATGGACGAACATGGTGAAGCATTATGGCACAATCACTACGAACCGGGTCGAAAGATCACACTCAAGTTTAAAAAGATATCTACGGTCATCGGTCGATAATTTTGTCTCCGTTTGGCAATCGATTCATTTGATGATTATTTCCACGATGAACGAGATTGTAGCATCATTTGAGATGAGCCTCAATATTGCAAAGCATGAATACAAGCATGAATACCTCTTGGATGGTTTAATCCATGTAGTATCTCACAAGGCCTTGGGCTTATTGTTTGAGAAGATTTGTAGGTCGAAATCGGTTGGTTATGATCCCGAGGTTTGCGGTTGTTCATATCGATATTCACTCGGACTTCCTTGTGCACATGAGATTAACGAATATCGTCGTGAATCTATACCTATTCCAATAGATGTTGTTGATCAACGTTGGAGACAGCTGTCGATAATACTGACGGTGGAAGTTCAAGATGATTTATTTTCTTTGTCATAAGTGAAACTCCTGCACGCAAGGTGGTGTGTCGCATTAAAACCGGAGAGAAGATCCATTGAGGTTAAAATCCAAGAAATTGTAGTCCCGACAATAACTCGATTGTAAGAGCCATCTGTTATTCGAACTCCTAAGGGAAGACTACACTCAAGAATGAGTAGAGCAAAAAAGAAGGAGAATGAGTCAACTAAAAGAGATCCATCCTTGTTTGAACATATTGAACGCAGTTTGGAGACAAAGTCCGTAATCAAAAGGGTAGTATTTTCACAGAAAAAGAGTAAGCTTACTATTCAAAGGGGGAAGAAACAGTAAACGAATGATGCAGTCACAGCGGAGGGTTTAGATAACTTTTCTGATTCATATAGTCTATACATTAAAAAATTTTTACCTGAGATACGGGATTTTATTTGGTCTATTATTGATGTTCCTAAGGATGGCCATTGTGGATATCATGCACTAGCAAGACAACTAGGCTATTCAGTTGAAGCAGGATGGAGACAGGTTAGGGAAGAGCTGTACGAGGAGTTGGAGTCTCGATTACCCTTCTATAGGCAGATACTCGGCAAAAAAATTGTTGGAGATTTGTTGGCAAGCTTACCTTGTACGAAAACAGTTATCGGACCAGACCATTACATGGATGTCCCGCCTGCTGCTTACGTATTCTCTAATAGGTATAAGATACATATTGTAATTATCTCATAAGGCATTAACAATACTTTCTTTCCAATGTGTGCTCCCCCTGCCGAACATGGAGTATCCAATCTATGTTCGATAGGGCTTGTCGGACAACACTTCGTCATCCCAAGGTTGATCGATCATTCTCCTATTCCGCCACCTTCTACGCTTTGGTATAAACACGCACCAGAGGAAGCGATCGCATGGACGACACCCTACACGGATGCAATGGCTGCCTATAAGAAGATGATGAAGATGGAGGATCCAAAAATTATGCCGAAGGACTACTTTGATATTATAATCGATTGATACTGTATATTGAAATGTATGTTGTGCAATGAGCCATGTATGTTTAACTGTATATTGAACTGTATGTTGTGCAATGAAAGAAGTTATCTAAACCCTAGGACTGTATGTTGTGCATTGATACTAATCGATTTTGACTGTATGTTGTGCATTGATACTAATTGATACTAGGACTGTCAAAATTATATGTAAAACTATCAGGATACTAGGACTGTCAAAATTTTGACAGTCCTAGAAGATACTAGGACTGTCAAAATTTTGACAGTCCTAAACTTTACCCACTGTCTCTGCACAGTTATATGTAAGTTTAGGATTGTCAAAATTTTGACAGTCTTAGAAGATACTACGACTGTCAAAATTTTCACAGTCCTAAACTTTACCCACTGTCTCTGCACAGTTATATGTCAAAATTATGACTGTCAAAATTTTGACAGTCCTACAAGATATTGACAGTCCTAAACTTTATCCACTGTCTCTGCACAGTTATATGTAAGTTTAGGACTGTCAAAATTTTGACAGTCCTAGAAGATACTAGGACTGTCTGACAGTCCTAAACTTTATCCACTGTCTCTGCATAGTTATATGTCAAAATTAGGACTGTCAAAATTTTGACAGTCCTAAATTACCCACTGTCTTTGCACAGTTATATGTAAGTTTAGGACTGTCAAAATTTTGACAGTCCTAGAAGATACTAGGACTGTCAAAATTTTGACAGTCCTAAACTTTATCCACTGTCTCTGCACATTTAACAACTGTATGTATGTAGCAAATTCATTCAAAGTTTTACAAGTCAAATTCAAACTTAAAACTTTTACAAGTCTTCAAACGGGGCCTAAACTTCATGCCGCCTTTTTGTACGTCGCTCTCTATTTTCCAAGAAAGGAAAATCTTCAGTGTTGTCGATTTATTGTAGTTCGTCATTGATTGCCATATAATTCGTACCCTGGCAACTTACGAGGCTTCTTTCTAACTTTTTCACTTTCCTAGCCTATTCATGAGAATTAAAAAAAATGTTATGTTATAAACATTTACAAATATCAAACTGAAAGTGAAGAAGTTGGCTCACCATCTTGACCAATGCAGTATAGAAGACCGATTTGGCAGGAAGATCTGAAGGTACACGCACAATATCGCCTCCGCGTTGGAACAAGGTAGGTAGTCCGACACCAGCGTAGTAGGCGAGGTAGTCGTCGCTACATTTCGTCATATTTACTGCTGCTTGCCATTCGGTTTCTCTAAAAATGTGGCGTTGCCACTCGGTGAAGAAGTCCGAGAACCAGTTGAACGCCGCAGGAATATAGTTTAGCGGTTTTGTACCTCGCGGAGTAGTTATCATTTTCAAAGTACGCTTTGGGATAGTTTGTAAGTAGCCAAACTGACGGAGCACTCTATCCGGCATATAAGCCTCCTCGATTTCATGACAACTTATAAGACCGTAATATAAAGCGATTGGTTGCAATGGACGACTAGTTTGTCGCAAATCACGATATGGATCCTAAACAATCTGCACCGCATAAAATTTAGCATAACGTCATTTAGCATAACGTAATTTAGTCAATTATTACCAAGCATTAAAAAACTAGGTCTCAATTCACCTCTTTTGTCGTCATATCTTCGAGTGCATTCCGTAGGGCGGCCAATGTGTGTAGACGTTTGGCATCTTTCTTAGTTGGCTTCCATTGGCACATTCTAGGAAGGTTCTCGTCATACCCTCGGTTCAGTTTAGCCCGTTGCAGGGTTGGAAAGTGCTCGTATATCCATGCCTTCACGTAACCAGGTCAAAAAAATATTAGTCCAAAAATTAACAACAAAATTTTAAATTATGTATAAAAGTTGACAAAGATATATCTATACATGGAGTAGAGTCTGGCATCCGGATATTGTCTTCGAACCCATGCGGGATGTCACGTCCCGATCTTTCGCAGGCTAAATCGGCCGTTCCCGCTAGGTGAGAATCACCGCGCCAGCGCTCCCGCGGAACGATCGCTTTGACCCATCCGGGTGTGATGCCGCACGAGCGTGAGCCACGCCCATGCAAGGCCGTGGTTCATTAGCTGGCGGTAAGAGTTCTAAGCTACAGAGTTGCACAGATTGTCCGAGTGCAGCGGAGTCATAAACTCATAGCGATTTGGTAACAAGTTCACTGAGTTGACAATATAGCGAAAGCATTGAATAACACAAGTAGAAGTAAATCAACTCTTTTATTGATATAAATAAGTGTTACAGGCGACGCTTGGCCGAGATTATAATTCGCTTAGGTCTCTCTCTCTGAAACAATAAAAGCGTGCCAAGTGGCTATAATTGTGGAATAATTGTACAGGCGATGTTCAGGCAAGTTCCAATATTATGTCTTGTATATGTGCTTCAGTTCCGGATGCAGCACTGCTTCGGAGTGATCTCTACGCCTTAGCACGCATGAAGGAACATCTGCACCGACGAGGTTCTCCCTCACCCTGCAAACGATCTGGTGGGTTATCAGTACATTGAATACACTGGTGGGGAGGCTACTCGCTCGCTCGATAAATCCAAACACGTAATATAGGTTCCGTGCACCAACTATTATGTTGTCTTTCTAGTTGCCTTAGGATCAGCTTCATGCAAACATTGAATAGTCTAACTCGTGTGGCAGTGCGCCATGCGACATGAGAGAAAATACGGTGAGACTTACCAACTTACCATTGTACCTTCCCTATCCAAGGCAAATATTGTTAATTCAAGCACGAACAAGTATAAACATTCATGAGGCATAGCATTTGCAAACACGAGAGTCGTTATAACACAATCGTTCAGGTGTTCAGTTATTCTTTGTTGCAATGCAATAACTCGCACGCGGATAGCCGCTAAGCGAGGACGACTTATCTATATGAACAAGAGTCGCTGGCATAGCCATAAAGGACCAATCTAGTCTTGGGTGAGAGTGGTATGCAACGCTAGGTTCTCGAGGCGAAGCATACCAACACACCCGCTCGAGAGACTATCATGATGTTCCATCCGGATCGGATCGGTCCCAGTGCCCTGGGGACCGTCCGCGGAACGTACCCTGTTTCCAAGTTGTCCGTGACATGCAGGTCAGGGTCTTCCCAATTTCATGAGATACACGAGTACAATAGATACTTGAACATGAATTCACTTAGCCATTGGATGTGCACAGTCTCATGAACTGAGATGAGTCCGCTCGAGGGAGACTTGCAGAGATCCGAATACCTGAATAAGTCTTGCCACATGAGTATGATTCTTTTACTTGACATGATGTAATTCTCCTGGCTTGGGAACTGCCTTGGCGACTTTACGGTCCTGGATACTTGCAGGTTCATTCTTGCACGGGACGACTACTTAGTAGTCTCCCGGGGTTTGGATGAAAATAAGGCAACATACAAGCAGACAAGCATGCATTTGTATAAACACAAACATTCACGTTAGCTCGGGCCCGAAGGTAAGCCGAGGGGTAAAACCGTTAGGGGACTTCCCGAGTGACACGTTCTAGGGTAGCATGCGAGGGTCTGAACATATATATAAGCAATATTTACTTTCCATGTTCTGGCATAAGCAATACAAGTTGGGATTATTCCCTTAGCTTGGTACGTTGGATTCAGTTAGCATGCAGGGGTGATTCACCTAGCGACTAGCATGTATGTCACGACCCGCACCCGGAATTTGGGCATGAGTCGTGGGTACGTCCAGCCTACGCCGCAGCATCGGCGGTAGAACGCTGTCTAGGTCACAAACATAGTATATCCTGTCAATAATCTCAACTCCGTACGGAGGACGATAAATAAACCACAATGCTATATTATACTCAATCACAACTATAACATAATGGCACGATGAGAATTGAAAAGAGTTCTAATAAAAACCAACCACAATAAGTCCAACTCAAATCCTGGGTCTAAATGACCTCACAAAGTCACAAAATAAATAAATACAACTCAGTCTCAGTCTAAAACAATAAATGCAGAAAAATAATCTAAGAACAGCCGGGGTAGGATCTCCTCTAGGATAGGCACCTCCTCTGGGATTTCTGGAGTGAAATCTCCCTCTATTCCTGGGCCGTAATGAGTAGGGCAAAAGTTCTCCAGGTCCTCTGAAAATGTTTACCCAGTCAGGATTGGAGCGAAGCACAAGCACTAACAGCAGTTCCATTAAATTGACAAAATCTATAAACAGTGTAAAAGATACAAGATGGAAATAAAAGCTGAACATGTGAAGTACTGGAGAAATAAAATAGACAATAGATCATCTAGCAATGAACAATAAATAGTGAATACTAGAACAAGTAATCTGAATAAAGATAAAACATCTAGCTAAGTGTTTGAATTATCAGTTTATTATGTGATCGGCTTGGAACTGGATCAGGCTGGTTATATATGATTAGCTATGATTCGAGAAGGTCAGGCTAACCATATGGTTAGCTATGATGCATGATAATGGTCAGGCTAATCATATATAACAGCTATGAGGCATGATGATGGTCAGGCCGCACCCGACGTGAGATGTGGGGTGAGCTATGATGCATGATAGTTTGGATATGATCACATAATCTACTAATAGTTCCCCATCCCCCAGCTAGCACGATGGATTCCAATCACGACTCCTCATGATGGGGATCTAGGGTGCTAACCCGTGTATCCATAGTGTCGGAATCAAGTATGTAATACACTATAATTTATAGAAGTAATCAACCATGAAAACTGTCAGAGAATGTACTCGCCTGTGGTCCTGAGCAAAGTATGAGGATCGATGTCCAAGATGAAATCACAGTGACCTATTTACGGAATATAAATGTCAGATACTGAATTTAAAGGAATAACATGTTTAGTTAAATAAAAGATGGGGTTTCTAGGTCAACTCTGAGGTTTACTGGTCAAAATCTAATTAATACTAGTCGATATCCTAACTAGTAACTTAATACTTATTTTACCTTACTAGTACCTTACCTTATTCATATTACTCAAAACCTCTTTAATCATAAGGATACTCTAATCTATCATTAAGATTTAGTCTCGGTGCCTGGGTTCTCTAATACAACTCTCAATAACCCCATCTCACTGATACATAATTAGCACACTACTTATATGATCTAGGTAACACTACCTTGATAGCACCTTCACCTAACACTCAAGACTCACATTCACACCTACTAACACAAATGGGTATCATACTATATCTAAGTATAAAATCCATAACTTAACTTAAATACTCAAATTCCAAATCTTAGGCCTGGAATGATACTGCTAGTGTTACTCTGTTCTCAGACTCCCCTAAACTGATGCTCAGTTCACAATCTAAGGTTGCCCAGACCTACACCTACCTGGCTAATTCCTTGAGATAAGCATATGACTTAAACCTTGGGACAACCAAACAGGTATCTCAACCTGTTCAATTTCACAGGCATGCTAAGCTCTAAGACAAGTATGTAGCTACTGGCAGGGTCAACCCAATCCAAACTTCCTCACAAGATTTAGACTGTGCACTTGCACCCTGTATAGTAGTGCAGTGCCTTAACTGCTGCTATTAACCCATGGCACTACACACTGCACTGGAACCTGAGACACCTAACTCACACACATGTGGTTCTTGACTGACACACTATAATCTACACTACACAGTCACATACTACATACCTACACACTGGTTCTCATGAATTAACCCCCAATTCAAATAAAATGGTACATAAAACTCACAGTGTCTAATTTCTAGGACCAGCATATATTTACTGGCACTCTAACACTTCCTAGATACTGACACTCTAAACTCACCCTGCTCTGATACAAGAACCCTAACACAACCCCCAATTCAAATAAACTAACACATCTCTTTCACTAACCCTCACATACATCACTACCTCACCCAAGTATTTCACTGTTCACTAGCTGAACAAGGACACTGCACACAGACACATAGGTTTAGGAATCTGGAATTAACTAGGATACACACACACAATACACAACTGCTAGCAGGTCTGGGTACCCAATCTCACTGCACACACACATGTATTGCTGATACATTATCTCCCACTACTGCTACACACAGAAATCCTAACTGTGCACATCCTGCACTGAACACACACACACAGTTGTGAAACCCTCCCCCAATCTGATACACACGGGGATCAAACCCGACTGAACAGAGCCTTCCCCCAATTCACAGCCATATACACACAGATATTGATACCCACAGTTATTAGGATACCCCTCACACTGTGAACACAGCACAGCCATTAACCCCTATGCACAGAAAATTAACTCATTGAACACCCTACAGAAATACACAGCACACAAAACTCACAGAAATTCTAGAACCCGACTGTACAGTGAATCCCCTTCTTCAAAACACACACACCTGTACAAACCTAGATATATATACAACACACATCAATCTATCTACATATGTATAAACATATATATATACTCATCATACATCAATTTAGATAGTAATAAAATATGTTAGATAGGTAATTCCTCCTGTGAAATATTTCACCAAACACATGATGTGCAAAACGAAAAACCACACCAAGAACTCCTGAAAACCCAAAGCAAAACCCTAAATCAATATCTAACCTACACGTAGGAGGGTGAAATCAGTCTATAAACAACCACCTAGGGTTAGGGTTCCTGATAATTGGGGAAAACAAAGTTGGGGACACTTAAACCTAATCAAAACCCTAAAATCGAACTCTAAACAATAGGGTGAGTTCCTAATGGCCATTAACATCTGAAAACAGGAATTTTAATGAAGAAAAATAGGGTTTTTACCTGCAGGGATGGTTTCTTCAATGAGGTTCTTCTTTCTCCAAGGCTTCCTGACCCACATTCCTTGCTTTCCTTGCTTTGGAGGAGAAGAAAATGGAACCTAGGGCTAGATTTCAAAATTTTGGGGTGGGGAGATGGTTTCTCTTGATGGAGGCTAGGGTTTCTCTTTTCTACATGAAGGATGGCTTTGTGAGAAGCTTCCTTTTTATATTAAACCTAGTTTTAGGGTTTCCATGCATAGTTTTAGGTTAAACCCCCCTGTCCCTCTCATGTAGAACCAAATAAACTTAGGTTAAGTCAGTCTAGGGTTTTGAGGGTTCACCCTAAATTTGTATTCTAGGGTTTTACTAGAACTGGGTTTAAAATTAGGGTTGACTCACTAGGGTCTGTCCTAATGAGTTCTAGGGTTAGACCTAAAACTAAACATTACTAATAATATATAATTAGTTTATAAAACTCAACAGATTAATTAAATTCATAATTATTTAAAATAGCTAATTTACACAAATGCCCCTTATATGGAAAAGTGGTAGTGACAAGTCTACCCTCCTAAAAGAAATTTCGTCCTCGAAATTGGACTGAACTACAACAAGAATGAAATCAGAAAAGGAATATACCTCAAGTCTAGAAGAGATACGGGTATTGCTCGCGCATCTCGTCCTCTCTCTCCCAGGTCGACTCCCCTGGAGAGTGATGTCTCCATGCAACACGAACCAAGGGAATAGTTTGGTTCCGCAACACCTTCTCTCTGCGGTCCAAGATCTCTACGGGCTGCTCAGGGTAGCTGAGCGTAGGACCAACCTCAATCTCTGAGTGATCAAGTATGTGACTAGGGTCGGCCACGTACCGTCTCAGCTGCGACACGTGGAACACATTATGCACTCCCTCCAATGCAGGCGGCAAGTCTAATCTATACGCCACTGCACCTATCTTCGCAAGAATACCAAAAGGTCCAATGTAGCGTGGGCTAAGCTTCCCGCTTCTACCAAAACGAATCGTTCCACGCGTCGGAGAAATCCGTAGGAATACTAGGTCGCCAACCTAAAACAAAACAATCTCAGCACACAGTCTAAACAAACAAACACAAACCAGAAAATTAACAATCTATACCTGAAACTCAAGGGGTCTACGGTGGCTGTCGGCCCAATGCCGCTGTCTGTCCTGCGCCACTCGCAGTCTGTCTTTGATGAGTTTTACCTTTTCTGCCGCATCCACGACCATTTCTGGTCCTAGCAAGGCTCTCTCTCCAACGTCGTCCCACGATAGCGGTGTACGACACCTCCGTCCATAAAGAGCCTCAAACGGTGACATCTCGATGCTGGCCTGGTAGCTGTTGTTGTAAGCGAACTCTACCAGGTGCAGATGATCCTCCCAAGAACCTCCGAGATCTAGAACGCAAGTGCGTAGCATATCCTCGAGAGTCTGAATAGTCCTTTCAGACTGCCCGTCTGTCTGGGGGTGATATGCGGTACTGAACTTGAGCTGAGTGCCCAAGCTAGCCTGCAGACTCCTCCAGAAGTGGAAAGTGAAACGACTATCCCGATCTGAGACGATGCTCACAGGAACTCCATGAAGCCTAACAATCTGTCGCACGTACATCTCTGCGAGCCTCTCTGTCGACGTGCCCACCTTGAAAGGTAAGAAATGGGCTGATTTGGTCAACCTGTCCACGATGACCCAAATCACGTCTTTCCCTCCTGGAGAACGTGGAAGCCCTGAAACGAAATCCATGGTCACGTGCTCCCATTTCCATTCTGGAATCGGTAAAGGTTGAAGCAATCCTCCTGGCCTCTGCCGGTCTGCCTTTACCTGCTGGCACACTAGACACCGAGATACGAAGCGTGCTACCTCGCGCTTCATTCCATACCACCATACGTGCTCCCTCAAGTCTCGGTACATCTTGTTGGCACCGGGATGCATCAAGTACTGAGAGCGGTGTGCCTCCTGTAAAACCTCCTCGCGCAGCTCCCCGCTAGGCACACATATCCTCGTGACGTGCCGTAAAGAACCGTCATCTGCGATAGTGAAGTCGTCTGACAATCCCATCTGAACTTGTGCTCTGATACTCCTCAGAGTCTCATCATCGTACTGCGCAGCTCTGATCCTGTCCATCAGTTCGGACTGTATCTGCAATCCCCACATCTGAATTTCAGTACCGGGAACTAACACTTCAATCTCCAAGCTCTCCAAATCAGCCAACAAATGCCTATCTGTCGTCAAGTACATAGCCATCGGATACCTGCTCAAGGCATCGGCGACTACGTTGGCCTTCCCTGGATGGTACTGCAATGAGATGTCAAAGTCCTTCATCAACTCTAACCACCTCCTCTGCCTCATGTTCAGCTCCTTCTGTGTGAATAAGTACTTCAAGCTCTTGTGGTCTGTGAAGATTTCCACACGCTCTCCGTACAGGTAATGTTTCCACAGCTTTAGAGCGAAGATAACTGCTGCCAACTCTAAATCGTGGGTGGGATAGTTCTTTTCATGAGGGCGTAACTGCCTGGAAGCATAGGCAATTACCTTCCCGTGCTGCTGAAGAACACATCCCAGACCCTTCCCTGAAGCATCACTGTAGATGGTGAAACCACCTGTCCCTGATGGCAACGTCAAAATTGGAGCTGTCGTCAACCTCTTCTTCAGCTCATCAAATGCGGCCTGGCATTCCTCCGTCCAAACAAAATCCACATCCTTCCTAGTCAGTCTGGTCATCGGCGCTGCAATCTTGGAGAAGTCTTGTACAAACCTCCGGTAGTATCCTGCTAGCCCGAGAAAACTCCTGATCTCAGCTACCGAACTGGGGGTAGCCCACGACTCTACTGCCTCGATCTTCTGTGGGTTAACCGAGATTCCGTCACCCGATACCACATGCCCAAGAAATTCGACCTTGTCAAGGAAGAATTCACACTTAGAGAGTTTCCCGTACAGCTTCTCTTTCCTGAGAGTCTCTAAGACCAATCTCAGGTGCTCTTCGTGCTCCTCCGGGGTCTTGGAATACACAAGAATATCGTCGATGAACACCACCACGAACTTGTCAAGGTACTGGTGGAACACCTTGTTCATCAAGTTCATGAATACTGCCGGTGCATTGGTTAAACCAAATGGCATTACCATGAACTCAAACTGGCCGTATCTGGTCCGAAAAGCTGTCTTCGGCGTGTCTTCTTTCTTCACCTTCACCTGGTGATAGCCTGACCTCAAATCAATCTTTGAAAACACCCTCGCCCCGCTCAACTGGTCGAAAAGATCATCTATCCTCGGCAGCGGGTACTTGTTCTTGATAGTGATATTGTTCAAAGCTCTATAATCAATGCACATGCGCACCGTGCCGTCCTTCTTCAGTACGAACAATACCGGAGCTCCCCATGGTGATGAACTGGATTTGATGAAGCCTTTGTCCTGCAGCTCCTCAACTTGCTTCTTCAGTTCTGCCAGCTCGCTGTTGTTGATTCTATAGACATGTTGTGAAATGGGCTCCGCTCCTGGAACTAAGTCTATAGAGAATTCAACATCTCTGTCTGGCGGCAAGCCTGGCAACTCTTCTGGAAATACATCCAGGAACTCTGCTATTAGAGGATGTGGCAACTCCTCTTCTTTCATCCTGGCTCCGCAAAACGTGCTCCTCCTCTGTTTCGCTGCTTCTCTGACAACCTTAAACTCCGGCTCTCCTGGTGGTCTAAACAATACTCTGCCTCTATAACAATCTATAGTAGCATGATGCCTGCTCAACCAGTCCATTCCGAGTACAATATCGTACCCCGGAAGTGGCATGACGAGTAAGCTCACGCTCAAGTCTCGGCCTCCTACTGACACTCTCCGGTCCTTGCAGTGATCACGGACTAGGATAATACCTCCACCAGTCATGATCTTGCAAGTCCTAGCTAATGGTTCTGTGTCTAAATGATATCGAAGTGCATATGATACAGACACAAAACTATGGGAAGCGCCAGAATCGAATAAGGTAAATGCGGGAATACAATCGAGAAGAACCGAACTTGTGATCAAGTCTCCTGCTGGCTCGATCTCCTCGACTGCCATGGCGTACGCTCGCCCCTGGGGTGCACCTCTCTGCTGCTAATGCTGGGCAAACCTCTGATTTTGCGGTGGAAGTGGTCCCCTCTGTTGTTGGCCTCCTGGTACGGTAGGTACCCTGCCTGGTCCTCTCTGGGCGGCTGCTCCACCCTGGCCTGGACGAATGGTAGGGCAATCCTTCAGCTGGTGTGTCGTCGATCCGCAGTACAAACATGAGCCTAACCTCTTCCTGCAGATCTCTCTGGTGTGTCCTGTCTTCCCGCAGTACGCACACTGGAGGGCGGGCTGAGTCTGCCTCTGCTGCTGTTGCTGGACCTGCCCTCGGGCTGGTGCCTGGTGCTGCTGCTGAAAGGGCCTCTGCTGCTGTTGATAGTGTGGACGCTTGCCTGGTCCCGCACTACTGTTTGCTCCTTCGGAAACATCGCGTCCCCTCTTGGGCCTGAGGTCCAAGTCGTCCTCGGTTATCTGGGCATCCATCAATATGCCCTCAAAGGTGGCGGTGCGACGTCCCGACGTGCGAGACTTGATCTCCCTTGACAGCCCCTTCCTGAACTTCCGGGCCCTATCCCCCGGATCTCTAATCATCGACGGCGCAAAGCGGCTCAGGCGGCAAAACTCCGCGGCATACTCATCGACGGACGAGCTCCCCTGGACTAAGTCATGGAACTGACTCTCCAAGGCTCCCAGGGCAACGTCAGAAAAGAATTTCTCCTTGAAGAGCTCCCTGAAATCCTCCCAAGTGAGTCCTCTGCGCAAGAGTCTCGGCTTCGTGCGAAACCATGTCAGGGCAATGTCGAACATCTGGCTGCCAGCGGCCTCGATCTGGAGCGCCTCTGGAATCTGCGCCAACCGCAAGTTCCTCTCGATGTCCTCTAGCCAATCATCGGCGTAGAGTATTCCTTCTGTCCCCTTGAACTCCCGAGGCATCATCCTCTTGAAGTCCACAATGGTGCCCGGCCTCTGTTGTTGCTGACCAGGATGCTGCTGCTGTTGAGCGACCCTCTCCACAGCCTGGAGAGCCACTTGGTGAGCATTCTCCATGTTCACCCTCATCATCTCTGTCTGGGCCTGATGTGCCTCAGCCTGCACTCTCTGGGCCTCTGCCGACGTCCTCTGGGCGTCGACCATGCCCTGAATCAAAGCGAACATCTGTGCCCCATCGGCAGGCACACCTCCTGGATGCTGAACTGGTGGTGGTGGTGCCGTCGTAGCTGTGGGGACCCTCTGAACTGGTGGTGGAGGACCCCCGAATGCTGCAGACACTCCCACATGTACTGGAGATGTAGGAGGTGCTGCTGACGTCTGTCCGGCAGCGCGAGAGGTGGCAGACCTCTCTGAATCTGCTGCTCCGAGTCTCTGGGACCTTCTTGGCGGCATCCTGAAGACAGATCGAAAGATTCAATTAAGGCAATAGATATGATATCAAGGAAGGACAGAAAAATTTCTAAAGGAATTAATCATTAAGAATAGTATCATAAGAATCAGAATTTCCTAATTGTGATTGAGCATATCTTCGGCCTAATTCCTATTTCCTAAAACAGGCTCGTAATAATACTCTAAGCGAGCAGTACTACAATATCGCTCTAATGTGAATCTAAGACTAAGACTAGACTACAGACTAGACCTGCATGGGCCACCACTAAAAACGTGTCACGACCCGCACCCGGAATTTGGGCATGAGTCGTGGGTACGTCCAGCCTACGCCGCAGCATCGGCGGTAGAACGCTGTCTAGGTCACAAACATAGTATATCCTGTCAATAGTCTCAACTCCGTACGGAGGACAATGATAAATAAACCACAATGCTATATTATACTCAATCACAACTATAACATAATGGCACGATGAGAATTGAAAAGAGTTCTAATAAAAACCAACCACAATAAGTCCAACTCAAATCCTGGGTCTAAATGACCTCACAAAGTCACAAAATAAATAAATACAACTCAGTCTCAGTCTAAAATAATAAATACAGAAAAATAATCTAAGAACAGCCGGGTAGGATCTCCTCTAGGATAGGCACCTCCTCTGGGATTTCTAGAGTGAAATCTCCCTCTATTCCTGGGCCGTAATGAGTAGGGAAAAAGTTCACCAGGTCCTCTGAAAATGTTTACCCAGTCAGGATTGGAGCGAAGCACAAGCACTAACAGCAGTTCCATTAAATTGACAAAATCTATAAACAGTGTAAAAGATACAAGATGGAAATAAAAGCTGAACATGTGAAGTACTGGAGAAATGAAATAGACAATAGAGCATCTAGCAATGAACAATAAATAGTGAATGCTAGAACAAGTAATCTGAATAAAGATAAAACATCTAGCTAAGTGTTTGAATTATCAGTTTATTATGTGATCGGCTTGGGACTGGATCAGGCTGGTTATATATGATTAGCTATGATTCGAGAAGGTCAGGCTAACCATATGGTTAGCTATGATGCATGATAATGGTCAGGCTAATCATATATAACAGCTATGAGGCATGATGATGGTCAGGCCGCACCCGACGTGAGATATGGGGTGAGCTATGATGCATGATAGTTTGGATATGATCACATAATCTACTAATAGTTCCCCATCCCCCAGCTAGCACGATGGATTCCAATCACGACTCCTCATGATGGGGATCTAGGGTGCTAACCCGTGTATCCATAGTGTCGGAATCAAGTATGTAATACACTATAATTTATAGAAGTAATCAACCATGAAAACTGTCAGAGAATGTACTCGCCTGTGGTCCTGAGCAAAGTATGAGGATCGATGTCCAAGATGAAATCACAGTGACCTATTTACGGAATATAAATGTCAGATACTGAATTTAAAGGAATAACATGTTTAGTTAAATAAAAGATGGGGTTTCTAGGTCAACTCTGAGGTTTACTGGTCAAAATCTAATTAATACTAGTCGATATCCTAACTAGTAACTTAATACTTATTTTACCTTACTAGTACCTTACCTTATTCATATTACTCAAAACCTCTTTAATCATAAGGACACTCTAATCTATCATTAAGATTTAGTCTTGGTGCCTGGGTTCTCTAATACAACTCTCAATAACCCCATCTCACTGATACATAATTAGCACACTACTTATATGATCTAGGTAACACTACCTTGATAGCACCCTCACCTAACACTCAAGACTCACATTCACACCTACTAACACAAATGGGTATCATACTATATCTAAGTATAAAATCCATAACTTAACTTAAATACTCAAATTCCAAATCTTAGGCCTGGAATGATACTGCTAGTGTTACTCTGTTCTCAGACTCCCCTAAACTGATGCTCAGTTCACAATCTAAGGTTGCCCAGACCTACACCTACCTGGCTAATTCCTTGAGATAAGCATATGACTTAAACCTTGGGACAACCAAACAGGTATCTCAACCTGTTCAATTTCACAGGCATGCTAAGCTCTAAGACAAGTATGTAGCTACTGGCAGGGTCAACCCAATCCAAACTTCCTCACAAGATTTAGACTGTGCACTTGCACCCTGTATAGTAGTGCAGTGCCTTAACTGCTGCTATTAACCCATGGCACTACACACTGCACTGGAACCTGAGACACCTAACTCACACACATGTGGTTCTTGACTGACACACTATAATCTACACTACACAGTCACATACTACATACCTACACACTGGTTCTCATGAATTAACCCCCAATTCAAATAAAATGGTACATAAAACTCACAGTGTCTAATTTCTAGGACCAGCATATATTTACTGGCACTCTAACACTTCCTAGATACTGACACTCTAAACTCACCCTGCTCTGATACAAGAACCCTAACACAACCCCCAATTCAAATAAACTAACACATCTCTTTCACTAACCCTCACATACATCACTACCTCACCCAAGTATTTCACTGTTCACTAGCTGAACAAGGACACTGCACACAGACACATAGGTTTAGGAATCTGGAATTAACTAGGATACACACACACAATACACAACTGCTAGCAGGTCTGGGTACCCAATCTCACTGCACACACACATGTATTGCTGATACATTATCTCCCACTACTGCTACACACAGAAATCCCAACTGTGCACATCCTGCACTGAACACACACACACAGTTGTGAAACCCTCCCCCAATCTGATACACACGGGGATCAAACCCGACTGAACAGAGCCTTCCCCCAATTCACAGCCATATACACACAGATATTGATACCCACAGTTATTAGGATACCCCTCACACTGTGAACACAGCACAGCCATTAACCCCTATGCACAGAAAATTAACTCATTGAACACCCTACAGAAATACACAGCACACAAAACTCACAGAAATTCTAGAACCCGACTGTACAGTGAATCCCCTTCTTCAAAACACACACACCTGTACAAACCTAGATATATATACAACACACATCAATCTATCTACATATGTATAAACATATATATATACTCATCATACATCAATTTAGATAGTAATAAAATATGTTAGATAGGTAATTCCTCCTGTGAAATATTTCACCAAACACATGATGTGCAAAACGAAAAACCACACCAAGAACTCCTGAAAACCCAAAGCAAAACCCTAAATCAATATCTAACCTACACGTAGGAGGGTGAAATCAGTCTATAAACAACCACCTAGGGTTAGGGTTCCTGATAATTGGGGAAAACAAAGTTGGGGACACTTAAACCTAATCAAAACCCTAAAATCGAACTCTAAACAATAGGGTGAGTTCCTAATGGCCATTAACATCTGAAAACAGGAATTTTAATGAAGAAAAATAGGGTTTTTACCTGCAGGGATGGTTTCTTCAATGAGGTTCTTCTTTCTCCAAGGCTTCCTGACCCACATTCCTTGCTTTCCTTGCTTTGGAGGAGAAGAAAATGGAACCTAGGGCTAGATTTCAAAATTTTGGGGTGGGGAGATGGTTTCTCTTGATGGAGGCTAGGGTTTCTCTTTTCTACATGAAGGATGGCTTTGTGAGAAGCTTCCTTTTTATATTAAACCTAGTTTTAGGGTTTCCATGCATAGTTTTAGGTTAAACCCCCCTGTCCCTCTCATGTAGAACCAAATAAACTTAGGTTAAGTCAGTCTAGGGTTTTGAGGGTTCACCCTAAATTTGTATTCTAGGGTTTTACTAGAACTGGGTTTAAAATTAGGGTTGACTCACTAGGGTCTGTCCTAATGAGTTCTAGGGTTAGACCTAAAACTAAACATTACTAATAATATATAATTAGTTTATAAAACTCAACAGATTAATTAAATTCATAATTATTTAAAATAGCTAATTTACACAAATGCCCCTTATATGGAAAAGTGGCAGTGACAATGTATCATTCCAGATTTTATGTGTGCTGGCTAAGCAAAGACAAGTTCACCGTAGCCACCCACCTTAGCGATGATTCGTCTCGGTCGAGCGATACGTCAAGCGAGCCTCTGAAAGCCTAAGCTGAATTTCCTGTAGGGACAAGTCTGGATATCCTTTGCCTCAACGAGTATTCTCGCCTGAGCAAAGCGGGTCAGGATATTACAATATTGTCGTTTGAATCGGCAGTTCACTCGAACGGAACGGGGTGTTACATCCTACCCAACTCAGAAAAAGTCTCATCCTCGAGACTTACTGAGGACAAGCAGTACGTTTCAACCAATTTTGATTTAACGATACAAGGCTGAGGTAAACCTATACAAGTTATTGTACTTGTGTATTTGGATATTCACTTGCACAAGCATTCGAGATCAGCATATCGCTAGTCTGGATCGTACGCATATTCAAAGTGCACTTCTAGCATGAGCACTCCAACCAACTTAGCGATAGCGAAGTCTTAGCACTCGAGTTTCACATTTTCTTAAGTCTTGGATCGTGCACAAGTTCAAGGCATCCCTCAAACATATGCATTCAACCAAACTTAGAGTTAGTGAAATCGGACAAGCTACTTGCGATAATCTCAAGGGTTCGCACAAGTTGGCACAAAGGCCACTCGCATCATGATATTATACAAGCAATCATATCATTCAAAACATATTTTGAAAGTATTTAGACTTATTGTTGGAATATTCTGTTTGGGACAATGAGAGAGAGCACGTGCACATAACCCATGAACGAGCTTTTGAAACTGAGATATTGAAATAAAGTCCAAAGGCATAGAAGCCAAGCTCTGATACCATTCTGTCACACCCCGGACCCGCCCGGGCTGCCGCTCCGCCTTACCCCACCCCCGTACCGCCGGATTATCGAACCGGGCATGAATCACCGCGCCCCGGCGCGCCGGACGTGAATCACCGCTCCCATCCCGAGGGTGCGAGGAAGGAGGGGATGGTTGTGTGGCCCGCACGAGTGTATCAGGGACGTGATGTCGTGCGAGCCTGGGGTTGCGCCCGCACAAGGCCAATCGTTTAAGCTGATAGTTGGCTATCATCACATCAATCGAGTAAGCAGCGGAAAAGAACTTGTTGCAATGCAATACATTTAGCCAACTGAGTATTCGGGACAATCGAGGCAACTTGGGTTCCTTTATGCAAAGGCATTCGTTCGTTCCATACATTATGCCCCCTTATACGATAGCATCTCGGGGCAACAATCGAAACCAGGATTCCGGGTCTTAGGGACTGTGGCACGCTTATCGCTCCCTCGGACGATCCAGTACCTGCAAGCATGTAAACTGTTGGTGGGTCAGCACTTTATACAAGTACTGGTGAGATAAAACAACTGAACAGAAGCAAGCATTCACTAAAACCAAGCACTAAGTAATCATGTTATAAAATATTACATTACTAGTGATCTTTCTAGTTTTACCTAGGTTCGTTTCATGCAGTTCTAGCAGAGTCATATTACATTATTTGGAAACATGTTTGGAAACAGAGTTTCATATGCAATATATAAGCAAGCAAGCAATCGTTTATGTTTCAGGGTGTGCGCAGCATGTCTCGTGCGACTCCAGAGTCAAATGCATAGCTAGACACACAATGCACAAGCTTAGGGGCAGTCATCTATCCAAGCCAACACAATGACTTAGCTATATGCAGAGCGGTCCCCGAGTATCTCAGGATCAGCAGCTGGTTGTACAGCATACCAATGACTCATTCATCTGATGCTATGGCAGCTGTGATCCATGGTGGCTAAGGACGCATGCAGTTCAGCTCTCCACCATAGCCATTGTTCGACCGCGTGCGAATGCATGGAACACTATCAAATAAACTCTAGTATGCAGACGAGACGAACCATCAGAATACAATCTTTGTTGTGGGGCAATCCGACTTATCACTTGAACACATTCAGGCACAATATGGTTCTCTCGAAGCATAGACGATAGTGAACATGTTCATGCACTCTAGGCAAGCGTTTCAGGATTCTCGTTTAGCAGACTTATCATTTCAAAGACAAGCTAGGTGAGTTCGTTCATTAACATGCAAGGCAGGTTCTATCATTCTCTTATGAAAACATTGCAAGAAAAAACTCAGGTTATTATTAAGGCGTGCAAGAATCAGAGAACGAAGTTCTGCCCACTCACTTGATACATAATGCCGACGCGGAGCGGGGCATTACACGGGATGCCGTACCAAGCTCGCGGTAAAGGTATTCTAGTATACCGCTTTCCTAAGATATTTCTTCCACCGTGTCAATGTTGTCCAAATTGAGGAGATATTTGGCATGTATGGACGTTCCAGACTTATCCGTAATGCCGACAGCCCCTAAGATGAACTGCATATATCCGTGGGCCATATTATCACTATTATCCATTTCGAGGTCCGGATTAGCGAATATCTACTCCAAATATTTTAAAATAAGTCCGTAGGACTTCTTGAATTCTCGAAGAGTGGTAAAACTAGTGGCATCAACTCCCAGACACCCTGATACATAATCCACAATATGGTCGTAAAAGTTGATGCTCGACTCATCAAAAGTTTGATTCATCATGACTCGACCATTAATCCTAAGTCCCAATATATGATGAACGTCATCAAAGGTAATCATCAACTCCCCATTTGGTAGATGGAAAGTGTTGGTTTCTGGATGCCATCGTTCTACAAATGCTGATATCAGTGCATTATCCACCGTCGTATATGAGTAGCTACCCAAATATTATAAACCGGTGGGACTGATTTTTGCCTTCACATCGTCTCCCAATAATTCAAACCTACATGTATTGCATTTTTTTCCGTGGTTGATCACGTCAACATACGAGAACTCTCCTGAAAAGTAAACAATTGGATGAAGTTATACCTCTATGTAAAATATACTTATCTATAAATAATTGGATGAATTTTGAACTTACAACTATATATAAATTTATCATAACGTAATGTACTTACCGAATTGTTCCATATTTGGTATGCAATATGGTTTTCGAACGACGGTAACATAGAGCAACCGTTTGGACGAGTCTCGACTGGACTATCTGGCTGCTCAAAAGGTCCTGAACCATTAGTAGCCCAGTTTTCGAGGGTTTGTGGGAGACTCTCGACAGGACTATCTGCAGGTTGAGAAGGTCTTAAACCATCAGTTGGCCGATTTGGGACATTTGGCATGTCCTCATCGGAGGAGGAAGAAGAACTAGGAGGAGCACGTCTCTTCGAACGAGTGACAGTCTTCTTCGTCAATCGACGTTTCCTAACTTCAGGGCGTGCCTCGGGGTTGCGGATAGTGACACCTGATTCAATAGTACGCGGAACATTGCGTTCCTTACGCATGACGCAGTAGGACATCTTCTGATGATATCTTCATCCACAATGTCCTTCCGAGGGTCATTACTATAAGACAATTTTTTTTCATTTAACATCCTAAATTAATTTAACATTCAGGACTGTAAAAATTTCTACAGTCCTATACGTATACAAGACTACAGAAATTTTCACATTCCTAATTTTTTAGGACTGTTGAAATTTCTACAGTCCTTTATAAATTTAGGACTGTAAAAATTTCTACAGTCCTTAATGTATATAGGACTGTAGAATTTTCTACAGTCCCGCCCGATACTGCTCGATACTTTCGACGATTGTCGACATTGTATGCCCTAAAATCGGGTACGAGCATCCAAGTAAACGTCTAAACTACATCCTAAACTACATTCATGACTTGTATGTCCTCATTTGAAGAATGGAAAGAAAATCACTCAAAATTTTCGAAATGCAATAGGAATTTTTATAATTTTTGAAAATTTTTGTAAATGCAATAGAATAAGGAGAAGAAAGAATTGTACCTTGATTCTTTCGAGACTTTGGGAGCCATCGACAAGGAGGAGGAGGACGAAGTCGAGGAGAACGGCTCCGGCGGGAGGGGGAGGGTTCCGGTGGGATTTGGAGGGTTTGGGAGGAGGATTTAAAGTTTGGACTAGTATGAGTAAACTAATGGACTAGTGTAAGTAAACTTTGTTCATTAATGGATTAGTTCCAATTTTAGACTAGTCCTTACTAAAATTTGTAGTTCCCTTTATCAAAAGCCTTGAAGAAACTAATGGAGGTGTAATGAGGACGAGTTTCTGGCCATTGGACCCAAGTTCCCAGGGTATAGGGTTTATTTTATATACACTACCAATCCACCGCTCTTTCGGCGGCGGTGAGAAAAAAACGGACCAAAAAAGAAAAAAACGAAAAAGAACAAATCCTCAAAGAGAGAGAGAGAGAGAGAGAGAGAGAGAGAGGAAGAAGCCAACCAGGCCAGGAGCAATAATTTCTCCGCTGCCTCCAAAACCACTCTCTCTATATTGCCAACCCTTCGCTGAAACCCTAAATTTCTATTTCCCATGTCAGAGGTCATAGCGGAGCCACGGTCAGAACCATCGGCATCTGCAGCAGCTGCTCCGACGGATTCTCTGTTCCATAGGAGGATCTCCTTCCATTTGGAGAGGAAGCCTTATTCCCCGATCTCGAGATCCGGGGGAAGTTTCAACCTAGAAACCCTAAATACCTCCAGCTCCGCTCCGGCGGCGCCTAAAGGTGATGATGAAGAAGCTCCGCCCCCTGCGTCCGGGAAGAGATCTGACGGCAGCGTGCTGGATCCGGAGTTGAGTTTCAGGATTACCTTCCGGAGAATCGTGAGTTTGCCACTCTCCCCTCATTGATTTTAGTGATTTTATTTAAAAAGAAATGTGCGTGTGATTTGGTTTGTAATTTGCTCAATTATATCTAGAGACTTTTTGATTTCTTGCAGGGTGCTGGCTTGGCAAATCTTGGGAACACATGTTTCCTCAATTCGGTCCTCCAATGCTTGACATACACTGAGCCATTTGCCGCGTATCTCCAAAGTGGGAAACATAAATCTTCTTGTAAGTTCCTAAACTGTCGCTTCGGCTATATGGCGGGTATCAATCAAATATCTTTGAGTCTACTTTGGTTTGGAAACTAAAGATAGAGTTTTGAGATTAGGCATGAAACGGATGACCCTTCATTTATTTATGTTTTGAAGATTGCATGTAGGACTAGTTTCTAAAGAGAAGAATCATGAGCAAAGATTGGAGTTTGCAACACCTATTTCCTAGTGATCATAATTGGTGAATTGTGAATTTATATGGAGCTGAGGGGATGTTTGTTTGCTTGTAAATAGAAACTGCTTGCAACATTTGCTGTTGTGATTGGAGTAGCAGCCAAAATGACCCGGGGCGGACGCAGAAATTTAAATGAAGGGGGTCAACATCAAATGTAAATAAAATTCAAAATTTTGTTAAATAAAATTCGCTACATCAAAATTTGTCATCCACCATGGCTTCTCTCTCTATACTATCATCAAAAAATGAAAATTATGATTTTTTAAAAAGTAAAATCTGATATAAATATGTAGATAGAAATTGAAAATTTCAAATTTTGGAGGAGGCAAAATTCCTCCACTCGTCTCCATGTAGGTCCGCCCTTGAAAAATGACTTCAACAAATGTTGCAGGAATTGCTGTATGTATTGTAGTTTTTGTTGCATTAATGGCTCCATTTGCAGTAATTAAGCAAACACCAGAATTTGTTTAAATGCTGCAACACACGTTGTTGCAATTACATTTACAATCAACCAAATAGCCCAACCAACCAAATAGCCCCAAGAGAATAAGGGATAGCAAGATTAAATGGGAAAAATTGATCAGTAATTTCTGTGGGAAGGATATTAAATTTTGTCCTAGATGAACATGCCTCAATTATTCTAAAGAGACGAGGGCGATGCAACTGACAGAATTAGGGGTTAATTATTGGTTAACGGGTAGGGTTTTTAAAATCCCTACTCGTTAACGTTTACAATCTTTATCTAAAATGAACAACCATTTTTTGCTCTCTCTTGTGGATGCTCTCTTCTGGTAGATGGTGGAGCAAGCAAAAATCTTGTAAAAAAGTTAGATGGTGGAGCAAGCAAAAATCTTTTTGGTTAACGGGTAGCATTTTGTCCCTCTCCAACTTTAGATGGTGGAGCAAGCAAAAATCTTGTAGACAGTGATCTTTGGATCTTGAAACAGTAGGTCATGTTGGGGGTTTTTAAGGGTGCGTTGGGAACAAAGATTCAAATAGAAAACTATAGAAAACTGGGGTTTAGTGGAGTTAGGCCTCCAAACTCCAAATCACTTTAACTGTGGTATGTTTGGGAGCATTTTGGAGTATGGTAAACTCTGTTTTTAATTTAAAAAGTTAGCAAAACACCACTCCATATGGATTTTACCCTAACTCCAAAATGCTTCTACTTTCCTCCTCTCTTATGAATCTCCTCTTCTTTTTCCTCCAAAAAAATCCCCAGCAAACGATGGATCTCTTCCCTACTCCTATTCATTTAGGTAGAATCTCCTTATTTCAAATTATTTTTCATTCATTTACTTCTTTTTATCATTTGTAATTTAGAATTTTTGAATTTATTTTCTCTTATCTATTGGATTTGGGACTTCTTTTGGAAAATCTCACGATCCCAAATTTGTTATATTTCTTCCCTGTTTCAAAGATTTTTTTTGAATCTCCATTATGCTAATTTGGGAATTTAAACATTTTTATATGATTTATTCATCTATATGCTTTTGTTTGTGTTACTTTTTTTTATTTCTATAAAGGTGTTACCGGGCGGACTCCATGGTGACCTGGGTTTCATAGGGCTTGCTTTGGGCTGGGCCAAGCCAGGGTCGTCCTGTGGGATACATGTTGATTTTTGTGCCAGTCATGCAAGGGTTGGCCTAGGGTAGTTTGGTCCAAGCCTGATCCAATTAACGTAATTGTTTTATAACTTATAAATTCTAATTATATATTACATAAATGCATAAATATAAATATTATGAATGAGTACTATGATGAAGTGCATATCAAAGGCATTACCCTAGTGGTAATGTGGTGGGTCGCCTTGGAGTAGACCAAGGTTCGAATCCTCCCTCCGCCGGTTGGATGGCGATTATAGTCACCGGTGGAGCCTAGGTATATTAAAAAAAAGAACTATGATGAAGTCATTAATTAAAACATAAGATAACTTGCAGTCTTTTTATTATAGTTATTGGGAACACATAAATATAAAGACAAACATAAAGTTGATAATTGTGACTTCCTACTACTAGTAGCTAAATAAATTAAAACATAACATTGACTTCAAGAGACAAACTTCGTAGAGCTCCACGGTCCTTGCCTTACTCAAAAGGCTTGATATAATGTCCCTTGCTAGCCCTCCTGTGCCATTTCCTGTCTGCCATTTAAATCTAGCTTTACATCTGTTGGACTCAAAATGCATTATCACCATAGTTTGCAGTATCTACCTATACAATACAATTGATACCGATACAGTTTGACATGTTCTAATCCAATACTGACCGATACTGACGTTGGGACATCTTTTCTAGTCATTTCGGTAGAGAAAATTGAACGAAAAGACCAATCAACAAAGGTGTAAAAGCATACTAAGGTTGTAAATGTATGTAAATAAAGAAATTTTATTTATCAGAGGTAACCATTCAACAAGGGTCAGTGCAGTCAAAGGCGTGTCTTGCTCCTAGGTACAGGGACAGCGCCTCAGGGCACTCTAGGCGGGACGCAATTCTTAAGGCGCACCTAAGGAGCGCCTATGTGCTCCTTTTTCGAGCGCCTTGGAATAGCTAATGCACGCATTGAAAATCTTGCGAAAAAATAACATGTTTAGACTATTTTTTGAACTGCTGTATTATTTTTAGACTATTTTTTGAACTGATGTACTTTTTTTACTGTTTTCTCTCTCATTCACTCAATTCAAAGTAATTGCAACCTAGACATGGAAAAATTTGAAGCACACATGTTTATCAATGTAGAAATTCGATATATATATATATATATATATATATATATATATAATTTTTGCGCCTCGCATCGCTCTGACGCGTGCTTTAAGTGCGCCTCAGACGATTTGGACCCTTTTCGTCTCGAGTGCGCCTTGCGTCTTTGACTACTTTGGCAAGGGTGATTATTATTTTATTCAATTTCAAAGCTACTAAGAAACAACACAATATACTTAAAATTATGCCAAAATATATAAAATTTTCTTTCTAATTATTACTAATTATTTGTTTTTCGATACCCAAAAATTTGATACTCCGATCCGAAATAGCTGATATTGTCGATACCGTCGATCCTGATACTCATAGGAAGGGTCCGATAGCAATTCCAATACTGCTATGACGATGTCCCTTGCAACATCCATCTAATAAATCCACCTTAAGTATTGCCCAAACCTCTAGTTTTAAGAGACGAATCTGGCCTGGGCCTGACCAATTTCTTCCTGGGATAACCTATCTTGACCATGTTTTGGCCGACCTCAGGCTTGGTCTAGGCTTTGACCAAGATGGACACAGACCAACTCACTGTTGACCCGCCCGGTTTACCGGGCCTCCTGGCCTAACATCTTGAATTTCATTATTTAGTCTCTTCAGTATACCTAAGATTAAGTCTAGTAGATTCTTCGTCCGTGTCCTCAGTCTTTTAACTTCGCTTACCTCAAGTCAATATTAACCCTACTAACCCGATTGTTGAGCATTAATTGGTTTTGACACTCACTGTTCTAAAAGTCAGCCTAGGCAGCACCTAGGTGCCTACCTATGCGTCCGACTATGCATGTTTTTGGGTTTTATGGACAATTTTTGCAATTTTCAGTAGTATATTTGTTTTTGAACCGTCTAGAACTAGGCGGCCAACTAGACGGACTAGACGCTAGACGAATAGTGTCCGTCCGACTAGTACCCAACGACTTTTGCACCCTTGCTGAGACTTAAGGGGTTCATGGCCATGTATTGCCGCAAAAACCCTGAAAAACAACCATATAATGTTTTGAGTGTGCTGAAGATATTGATAATCAACGCCCTGTTTTTTGTGGACATCTACATGTGGACAAATTTTAAGACTAGATATGATTAGTTGTGAACATATGGAAATCCTAGAGGAGTAGATGGTTAAGTTGGTGACTTCCAAAGCTATGTTATGAAAAGCGCGCTTAAGCGAGTTTTAGAATTATGACGCCTCACTTAATGAATTTTGTCCCAGAAAAGCGATCAGCGCTTAGGTGCTGGAAAATCGTTTTTTAAAACCTGAACCGAAGCTTTTGTTATTTACATAGTTGAATAGTTGAAATTTTTTAAGTAGGAACTTTAGAGACTTAGGGTCCATTTGGATAGGCTTTCAGAAATTTGGTAAAATATTTTGATAAAGTAATTTTTTAATAAAATTTTATAAAATAATTATGAATATCTTGTGTCAATAATTTTGTGTCCAGCCTTGTCCGATCTCTATGACCGTGTCCAGCTGTGTCCGGTCTTTCCAACCGTGCCCGAAGTCTGACCCGTCCAGATATGGTTGAGACGACGAGGCGGAGGGACCTTCCGGCCCATCCTCACCACCTCCTTCGCTGTACCCGAACCCGCGGGAGTCGGGGATCCCGGACCGCAGCTGCACAAACGACCAAAGTGGCTGAGTCGACTCAAGATGAAGACGATGTTCTTTTCACCTCAAGAGGCGGCGGCGACGGTGAAGAAGAGGAAGAGGTGGGCACCCAGTTCTTCGGAGACGAGATTTGGCGGACGAGCTCGAGTTCCGGCAGACGAGCTCAGGCGAACGAGCTCAGGCGGACGAGCTCCAAGCGAACGAGCTCGGGCAGACGAGCTCCCGGCGGACGAGCTCCCGAAGGAGGATCTCATCGGTGGAGCGCCGGGAGCGTCGTCGACCGCGGCCAGGACGAGGATGTCGAGAGGGGCGCCGACTACCTTGGCCAGATCGACGAATTTTTTCCCCCTGTGTCCATGAGAGAAGAGAGGAAAGTGGTGAGAGAGAAAGAGGGGGAGGGGACCCTGTGAGCTGTCCAAAAAAAATGGAGAACGTGTTCTCTGAAAAACTAGTTTTTGTGACTTTCTGAAAACGACACGTTAAATGAGATTTTTGGAAAAAAGAGTTTTGGATTTTTTTTTTTGGAGTAACACAACCAAACATTGTTTCAGTGACTTCTGACATAAAACTCAAAAAAAGTGACTTTGAAAGCCAGTGTAGTCAAATGCGCGTTTAAGACGCGCCTTGCTTCTAGGCGCAGGGGCAGCGCCTCAGGGCACTCCAGGCGGGGTGCAATTCTTAAGGCGCACCTAAGGCGTGCCTATGCACGCCTTTTTTGAGCGCCTTGAAAAGGCGCACCTTGAAAACCTTGTGAAAAAAAAAATTTAGACTATTTTTTGAACTGCTGTACTTTATTTTACTGTTTTCTTTCTCACTCACTCAATTCAAAGTGATTGCAACCTAAACATGGAGAATTTGAAGCACACATGTTTCAATGTAGAAATTCGATGTGAAAAAAAAATTATATTATATTTTTTTGCCTCGTCGTCTCGTCTCGCCTCACGCTTAATACAATATAGCTCCAAAGAAAAAGGTAGACTTTCTACTTATGGACTGTGCATGCTCTAGATGTTTTACTGTTACTGAATATGGAATTAGAGAGATTCATTTCCTCATTTTTGAACAGCTGCAATGGTTCTGAGATTTTCCTAGATTTGTTTTACCTATTTGCATCATATATTTTCACTAAAAAATGGTGTGACGGAACAAGTGATAATAGCTCTTCACTTCTAGGTGGAAATCACTCATTTTTCTCCTGCCTATATCTGAATACAAAGTAGGTCCTATTTTTTTCTATTTGCTTTCAGGTGTGCAAATTTTTTGGAGATAAACTTTGCATTCTCTGTAAATTTTTTTGATATCATAATAACTAAGTCATACATTTATTGAAAATGGCATCTGGTATTGCAGATGAATTGTATACTTGAGGCTACCCCAAATCAGTTTTATGCCAAGTTCGCTGATGCTATATTGAGTCATTTCTTTTTTCCTCTGATGAATTTACATGAAACATCACAATTTGGATCTGTAGGCTTGTGGAATTTCTTCTCACGTTTCTTCTCTTTTCTCTCTTTCGACTTCTTATATCATTTTCTCTCTTGCACATTGCAATTTATGTGATATATTTGGTTGATACTTGGTTTAGAACTGGTCACCGAATCATTAGATGGCATCCTTTAATAAGCGAACATACTTTTGCATAAAAAAATCGCTAACGATCCCCTTAATCAATTGAGGGCTTGGGTTAATGGGTTAAGTTCTAACCAGACCTGCCATCTAACCTGTCATATCTCCAATTAGATGCACCTGAAACCTTCCAAACTGGATCTCCTCATGAAAGCACATGCAGATTCCTCTTCTTTTTTCGTCTCATCTACTTTAAATGATGATTACTTGCTCTGAGGAGTCTGGCTGTCTTCTGGACGAAGGGGGTGATTTTTTCATAACTGTATAGCGCTAGCACTTTAAAGTGCAAATATTGTTTGTTTTTCATAAGTATGTAGTGCACTTTAAAGTGCTGATGTTTTTTTTTATCAATTAAAGTGGCATATTTTATCATTACTTCAAAGTGGTATTTTAAATGTATGAATTGACCATTTCCCCTCAAATACTATACATGGTCAACGGCGCGCCTCAGGCGTGTCGAGGGCACGTCTCGCAGCAAGGCGCAACATCTGTGCCTCGCATCGCACTAGGCGAGGCACCTTTCTTCGGGCGCACCCAAGGCGCACCTTAGGTGCGCCTTTCAACATGGCGCAACTATGAAAAGACGCACCTTATGTGGTTTTTTTTTTTTACAAAAAACTTTAGGCGGGAAGATAGATGCGTCTTATGTGTTTTTTTTTACAAAAATCTTTTGAGGCGGAAAGATAGCCCTTATCTCATACAAGTGGGAGGGAGGTAGTCCTTTTCACAGTTGCCAAAGTTGGCTACATTTGAACTTGAAAAACTAAATTTACTAAAAGCGTGACAAGGAGAATACAAATTTTTGTAAGTTCTGTTGAGTGCTATTGTTGCTCTGCTAGTTTATTTGGTTGTGTTTTAACATGTTTTTGTTGGTTTTAATTTGTTAATTTATTTTATTTCTTACATTATTAATTTAATTTTTTATTTATGTATATTATTATTATTATTATTATTATTATTTATTTTGTGCCTCGTTTTGCTCGAGCGCGCGTCTTGCGCCTCGGACGATATGTACCCTTTTGTGCCTCGAGTGCTCCTTACGCCTTTGACTACCTTGATACTATAACATTATTGTGAACACACATTTACTAGTACAAATAAAAAAAACATAAGTTTAACCTCAAATACTTTTATCAACACAACATACAACTTTTTCATCCTTAAGTTCATCTTCAAATAACAATAAAATAAGAAATTATTTAATAATTTGGGAAAAAAAATTTGGGCACGGGAAATTATTTAACTGTTAATTTTAAGCCAAATGTCTATTTTGGGCACCGTACATTATTTGATAATTTGAAAAGTTTGAAACTACATTTTTTTGTTTTGTTTCTAGAGCTGAAGAAAACGGGAAGAAGGGATTAGGTTTTTTTAGGACATGTTTTGTAATAATTAAATCTTTTTGAAGGTTACAATAGTTTTTTTTTCCACTTACAAGCTAAACGGTAAATTATAAGCTCAAGATGTGAGTTTATAATATACCACTTATAAAGGGCATCACTATGTATATAGTGATGGACACTTTAAAGTGCAAAAAATAAACACCTTAAGTTGGTGGATCCAGTACTTGTTTGAGAACATTAAAGTGTTCATCCCTATATAGTGTAAAAAACAAACACCCCCTGCTAAATAAAGTTTCTCTTTGCACCTGAGCAGTTGTTTTTAGCATCCTCTACAGTCTACCAAGGTAGTTAAAGGCACAAGGTGCACTCGAGGCGCAAAGGGTCTATATCTCCCGAGACGCATGGCTAACTAAAAGTGCGCGTCCGAGCGAAACGAGGCACACAAATAAAAAATAATAAAAATATACATAAATAAATAAAATAATAATGTAAGAAATAAAACAAAATAATATATCAAAACCAACAAAAAACTAACAAAGGAGTAGTAGATGTCAACAAACTAACAAGAACTTGTGTTATATAACAAGAAGTAACATAATGAAATGAACACAAATTGTAAAATAAAAGCATAATCAATAGAAACACAAATTGTAAAATAAAAGCAGAATCAATAGAACAATCATTCATCTTCGTCAAACTCTATCAAATCATCATCACACATCACCCTTGTATGATATAAGGGCTATCTCTCCGTCTCGAAGATTTTGGAAAAAAAACCCCACAAGGCGCGTCTATGCGCGCCTAATCTTGTTGGCGCCTTTCTGCGAGGCGCGCCTTTGACTACTATGCAGTCTATACCTACTAGGTGGCCACGATCGCAGTTGCTACCGCCAATAGACCCTGTGTTAGCTGCGGTTGCTAGTTGACATAGTTTTATCTCTCAGTTCTTCGATTCCCCCCCACCCCCACCCACCCACCCACCAAAACAATATTTCTCTCTTTTTCTTCTTGATTATTTAATTCTGCTGTATTTTTTGAAAATTTTAAAGCACTGTAGCACATAATCCAGTTGCTCAATAATTGGCTGCGTACTATAATAGTATCATGAAATCACACAAATGTAACCTTGCATGTAATTGCTCCTATGTGGTTAATTCCAAAACCGTAAAGTAAACCAGCAAATTTAAAGCTATCTATACAACCATGAAAGATCCTTGAAGATTCCCCGAAGTTGTAATTATTATGAAAGCAATTGATGCAAATACTCTTTTCTTGTTGAAGTGCTATACTAATTTTCGATCAACTGTTTTGCTATGGTATATATCTGGCAAAAAGAAAAACCTATTTCCTTGTCAGACATCTTGAATGATATTTTGTATTACAGTATATTGACAGCAGATGGTTCTTATAATTTGGGGGCTTATTCATTGATTTTTGGTTATTATATGTTCATGTTGTAGCTAACTTGAAATTTTTTCTTCTCTGTTAAGGTCGTACTGCTGGATTCTGTGCGATGTGTGCTCTTCAAAATCATGTCATGAATGCTCTGCAGTCAACTGGGAAAATATTGGCACCCTCTCATCTTGTCAAGAACTTGCGATGTATGCTCATTTATATTTCTTAAAAAGTTTGGAAGTATCTTTAAAGTAGGGTTTATTGCTTCAACTAATTCTATTTCATCAAAACTCTTGGAATGACATTATCATTTCAATGCATCTGAACTTTCTGCTGACTGCTGATGTAAAGAGCTGTAATTCTTGACGACTTGATCAGGTATATCTCGCACTTTCCGAAATTCTAGACAAGAAGATGCTCATGAGTATATGGTGAACTTGCTAGAGTCAATGCACAAATGCTGTTTACCTTCTGGTGTCCCAACTGAATCTCCTAGTGCCTACGAAAAAAGTTTGGTCCATAAGATATTTGGTGGCCGTCTCAGGAGCCAGGTAGCCTTTAATTTTGTATTTCTGAGGTTATTTTAAAATTTTGAGATCTGAGTTTTTGTTGTTGTTGGTATTCTCATGCACAGGTGCAATGCATGCAATGTAACTTCTGTTCCAACAAGTTTGATCCCTTCTTGGATTTAAGCTTGGAAATAATGAAGGCTGATTCCCTTAGGAAGGCACTCGCACATTTCACTCATGTCGAGCAATTAGATGGAGGGGAGAGGCGGTATCAATGCCAGCGTTGCAAACAAAAGGTCAGGGCATTTAAGCGACTTACAATTCACAAGGCTCCCCATGTCCTTACCATTCATCTCAAGCGATTTGGTAGTCATATTCCTGGACAAAAGATTGACAAGAAGGTGGAGTTTGGGCCTACTTTGGACCTGAAGCCTTTTGTCAGTGACCAACATGTGAGTGAATCTTTTCTAAAGCAGTTCTCCCTCTTTCCAGCTTTTAGCTTCCAATTTTCCCATCTCTTTGATCTTATTTCTCCCCATTGTACAGGAAGCAGATTTGAAATACACTCTCTATGGTGTTTTGGTGCATGCAGGCTGGAGTACCCACTCTGGTCACTATTACTGCTTTGTTCGTACGTCAAGTGGGATTTGGCATTCTCTTGATGATAATCAGGTTAGTATTCCACGTTGTATTCTGTGTTTCGTTATTCTTCTTCTAGGGATATTTTCTTCTCCAAGGGTAATGCAACCCCCTTGAAAGTGGGATACTGGAGGATGGAGAAGATCTCAAAAAAGAATCTCATAGACTAGTGTACTTAAAATTCAATATCTTCATGAAAACTATTGAATAGAAATAAACTTACAACTTAGAAAGGATAACTTTAGCTCTCAGCTTATGGATGATCTTTCCAGATGTCTGCTTATGAAAAAAGTCGATCATGAGGGGATACACATCTCAATCCAGAAACTTATTTAAACTATTAAACTTGACAGCTTCAAGAACTACCGATGGCAATTTATGAAGCTCATTATTGAAGTAAAGATCGCAGAACTTCCTAAACTTCCAATAAACTCCCCACAAGGAAGGGGTGGTTGATGTCTTATTCAAAGAGAACCATTATCCCACTTTGTTTCCTCGACATTCATGATGGTTCCTTTTTAATGTAATCGGGACTAGATTCAGCCTTATTTTGGGGCTTGGACTGGAACAAGCTAGGTCATGGTCTATTGTTAAATGCTGAAACCTGACTTTTGGTGATGATTTATAGGAAATACTGGCGAATTGATTTGAACTCCCTTCCTGGGCATAGCATGGGCTCCATCTTGTGATGTAGAGCAAATCACATCAGAGGGTTAAGGGATGGAAATGAGTCAATGGTTCTTATCCGTTATGTAGTTACTAAAAACTATGGTAATCTATAATAGAACAGGAAGTTTATAGCTTGTTTTTTTGTTTCTATAGCTCATCAATTTTTTTGCCCACTGAAATGTTAAGCGAAAGAAAGGAATTACATTTATTTCTTTTCCTTGTAGGAATGGCTTTTCTTTATGTTCCTTTTAGGGGTTGTTTGGTTCACCACAAAGAGAACTACCATAACAAATGTTATGGTATTTGAGTCATTTCAGTTGTTTGGATTGCTAAATTAAAACCAATTACTACAACAATTCATACAAGAAAAATACAAAGGGTGGAAATGCTAAAATAAATATCGTTAAAAATATGTTAAAATAAATATCATACACAATAAAGCTAAAATAAATATCGTTAAAAATATGTGACCGTTGTTAGAATGGAAGGAAACATATTATCGGAAAATAAAAATGAGCTTGAGTGAAAATCTACTGCACATAAATTCTTCCTAACATAATCAGGTTTAAGTATTGATCTTTTCTATTTGTATTCCAGGTACGCCAAGTAAGTGAGAAGACTGTACTAGCGCAAAAAGCTTATATGTTATTTTATGTTCGTGATAGAAGTTCAGCAATTAAAGGATCAACTGGTGTTACTTGCAAAGATAATGTGCCAACAAATGCTCCTGGGAATAAAATGGTTCCCCAATCATCCTGTGTCTTTACTGGATTTGTTTGTAATGGGATGCCAGAAAGAAAATCTAGAATTTCAGAGTGCGTTTCTGCCATATGTAAACCCAATGATAACTTTTGTGGTCAACCTTGTTCTGCTGTGGTTTATTCATTAGAAACTTCATCTTCGCAGAAGAATGGCAATATCATAACAAAAGAAGCTCCAGTCTTGCAAAGTAATGGGCTTGTCACGAAAAATACTAACTGTTCACAAATGACTGCAGAAATAGATGCAAAAGAATTAATGCAAGCAGCCCTATGGAAGGATCAGACGAAACTACCTATGGAGAATCCCTTAACAGAGATGCCTCTTTCTATATCTTCCATTGATCATCCATCACTGTTGGAACATAACAGGGTCACTTCCACATCTGATGCTGATAATGTCGTCCTGCCTGAAGAAAGCAGACTAGTTAGTCATGCGAAATATCAGTTTCCTGACGTTTGTAACATAAAAGTGGGGTCGAGTATCCTTGCTGCTCAGCTATATACAACTGCCTCCTTGAACGCTAATTCTGAAAATCATAACAAGAATTTTCTCAAACAAAATGGCATTTATATGGTAACTGCTTAAGGCTTTAGTTTCTTCCTTTGTCTTTCTTTGTAAATGTATTTATATTGATCTTTTAACCCTTATTTCTTTTACTTCTAGAATGATAGTCCCATAAATGAAATTTCCCAAAGTAATGATGCCTCATGCAAGATGGACACTGTTAGTGCACCTGCGAACATTGAGCAATCAGGAGTTTTTAGCCAATCGATTAATACAAATGAATGCATCGGAAAGGAATTGTTTAGCCCAACACTTGTGGAAACTCAGGTACCTTTGATTTTCTATTTTTAAAACTGAGGCAAAGGTCCCTCTTTGGTTGCATTATCTTGAAGTTAATTGTTTTCTTGCCAGAGTATCCTAACATATTGTTTTTCTTTTTCATGGTGTGCAATCAATTGGCCATCCAGATCACTGGTCCCGAGAATGGTAAGATCTTCGGTAATATAGAACACAAGGAAAGTAGAGAAAACCTGCTTAAGTTGGAGGAAGCTGGACTATGTAACAAGTTCTTATATAAACCAAAACATGCAAATGATTGTCAGCAGAGTAGTCTTTCAGTAATAGGCAGAGAAGAATCTGTTGCTTCCCACACTAAGCTGAAGCAAAAGAAGCTTGCAAAATCACTTATAAAAGGTCCATGTTTTGGACGCAAGCAACTATTTCTCAAATCCTTACTCGCGTGCAAAAGCAAAAAGGACAAGAGATTCAGTAAGCATCGTGTCAGAAAAATGATCAAATATAAAGTTCAGGAGGGTATCACTGCAGATGATCGTGGGAAATCGACATCTGAGTCTAAAGTACTAAATGGAGAAGCTTCTTTCCTATCTTCCAAGAAACGAACTCGTCCAAGTTCAAACAAAGAAGAAGACATCGAGGGAGTAAAAGATGTAAAATGTTCTAATGGTATGGTTCATGACAATGATAGAAATTTAGGAAAAAGTAGCAAAAATCTTATCATGCTTACTACTTTAGAACAACCCAAGAATTCTGCAAAGCCTGCTGCAGCTGATTGCAAAGCAAGAAAAGAAGATGCCTATGAAAACCGACTTGTCGATAATAGTGCTTTAAGTGAACTGATGAGCTTCAAACAAACCATTGGTCAGTCACAATATTTTTGTTTCTTCTCGTCTTGTAATGTTTACCACTATTGACTATTTGTCCATGTTAAGATTATTGCCAATTGTTGAATCTCCTTTTTTCATGCATGCAGTTCCAAAGTGGGATGATGTAGATATGTCGGTGTATCGTGGATTTGAAGATGCACGAAGTACCAGTATTGGTTATGTACTTGATGAATGGTAAGTTTCTTTACCTCAGATTTCTTATGGAAGATAATGAGGTTACTTGTTGAAGGGTGAATACTCTGACCATCAGTATCCAACTTAAAATCTTGTTGCATCAAATTATTTAAGGTAGAAAATTACTCTTACACCAGTTAACGGGTAATCGATCTAACTTTTAGCTATGTAGTTTAAGTTGTGCAACTAAAGAGCATGCTCCAAAATTTCCAAAGAGTCAAAATGAAGAGGTAGGATGATACAATTTGTTATAGGGAATTGCATTTACTTCCATGCCAATAGCCCATTGAGGGAAAAGGAACGGCATTTATATATTTTCTTCTATAGAAACCATTAATCTGCCCCAAGCTTTTTCAGGCGGAGCTAGGCAGAAAGGATCAAAAGGACTAGGTAGGGGGGTGGGGTGGGGGAGGGCACTCAAGGCAGCGAGGCGGGAGCCTGAAGACTAAAATTAGGATGTGTAGTAGGTAATGGGTTATGACTAGGGCTTCATGTTGTGGTTAGTGACTTAAATTCCATACAGATCTTGTTGTCCATGCTGAGACTTCGGCATCAATTGAAATGAAGTGTTTAAACGAGAAACATCTAAGTTCTATTGGTATGGATCTTTCTAATCATAAATCAATAATAAATACATTATAATTGAATAAAAATAAGATAGAAAATGATTTGAAAAATAGCTGGCTATGTTGCATGACAAGTTTTAGGCACAATAATAGATTTAACCACCAGTCTAGTATCCTAGTGCATTTTCACCTGTTTGTGACATTCCGATACAAGAATTTTGGAGTGTATGTGCTTCCAAAACTGCATGTGAGGAACCGATTAGGAAAATACCCACCCAGAGAGAACAAAAGATTGTCAAAAGGAGAAAAAGGGAGAGAGAGGGGGATGCTTATTCTATTGATCAACAATCGTCGGAACTCATCACTAGCATTGAGACCATTGGATCTTGGAATAGGAGAGAAACAAAAAGAGAGGAAAGGAGTGAGGGAGAGCTAGAGAATATTTCCCACTCCTATTGTCACTGCCACCAACCAATGGGTTAGGACTTAGGGTAGACACATAGGAGAAAGCGGAAGAGCAAAGACTTTTGTATCTCAAGTTCTTCTTACCTATATTAAATCATTAATAATATCTATAACTTTTATTTGGCCTGGCCAGATCCCAAATTCAAAATGTGACTTAGGCTGTGTTACATTTAAGTCAATGCAAGTGAAGACGCTTGAGGTGACTTTATTTCAATTGGTATGTGGTTCTGTTGGACGTTATTTTATTTCAAATATAGTAAATCTCTTGGTTGGCAAAGTGTGATCAAAAGTTGGGTGTGTTGAGTGTAGTTTGGAAAACTATGGTACATGGTTTAACATAAACGGGTTACGTGGGTTGTTGTCTAAACCGTGGGTTGTTGTCTAAACCCTAATCTAACCGTTTATTAACTAGGTTTGGCGGTTCAACCCCGTTTATGACTGAAACCAGGTTAACCTCATTCGAACCTATTTAAGAGGGTGGATAAACGGGTCAGGTTACTGTTAGAACGCCTTGACCCTCCCCCGCTCCTCTAGTTTTAGCCCCTTCCGGCCCGCCTCCCTATAATCTGCTGCCTAATTTCCTGCCATCAAAGAAAATAAAGAGAACGGGCCCATCTCATCTCCCTCTTCATGACAACATATAAAATGATGTGCACGATGATCCATCTCCTCCCCTTCCCCCCTCCCGCCTGCTAAGACAGCTAATAATGATAGCTTTCTCGAAGAAACAATCATATTGAGAACTCACTAAGTATAGAATTGGACACTTCATCAAAAGATCAGCATCCATAACACTGTTGGATCACAGAGGAATTTAGTTAAGATCAACATGAAAAATCAAAGAAAGGAACTATCCTTTCACCACAGCTATAATTAGTGTTTCTGTTTTTTGAAAACAATAATAATAGAGTTTGTGCAATTTATGTAATATATTAGCAAAAAATGGCTTTTTTTTGGGTTCAAGCTTTGTTAACATGAGTTAGTTTTCCACAATTCTTTCTTTTAGTGGTGACGAATTTCTGGAGCATGCCATAAATGATAGTTACTAAATACACATAATATCATCACATAATTTACCAAAGGGTTTCTTCTGCAGTAGTTTTAACGTCTGTTCTCATTTATATTACTGTTAATTTCATGGTTTCATTTTATGATATTCTTTACTGCACTAGTCTTTTATTATGGCTTATTCCTTGGATCATGAGTATTTTCACTAGAGTCTGTTCAATGAACAGTTTTTCCATAGTACGTTTGAACAAAATTCTGTCTTATCGGGGACACTTCTAGGTTTGAAAATTCTAAAGAGGAATAACATTCAATAATTTTTTTCAAAAGGCTACTCCTCGATCAGGCCGCTTTTTGATATAGGTCATCATTATTTTGTTTGAAGATGTTAATAATGTTAATAATTTGAAAACCAAATAAAAGAACTAAAGATTCCACCTTTTTTTCCTTGTAGTTTCTGAAGTACATGAGCTTCTCATTGGAGTCTCATCACCATTAGGTCAAAGAATTCAAGAAAGCACAACTGACTTACTACAGACACCGCACATTAGTAATAGAACATGCTATTATGTTTGCTTACTTGCAGTAGATGCAGAGAATTAAGTTCATTTCCTGTGGTAAAGGTTTGCAATTTTGATAATTTTAAACTGAAGTAAATGTTGATTGTTACACTAGCAGAGCAACCATATATAGAAAAAAGTAAATATATGGTAGTTTGTGTATTGATAAATTTTTGTTTTTCTGCTGATACTGAAATTTGTTCAAATTCCTCAGGGATGAAGAATATGATAGAGGCAAGAAGAAAAAGGTGAAGAAGTCAAAAAGGGTATCTGGTGGGCCGAACCCATTCCAGGAGTTTTCCGATATGAAGATACAACAAAATATGAAGATGAAGGTAAATCAGATCCACCTTGGAAATCAACCTTTGAGGATATGATGGTGAAAAACAATTGTTGATTCTTGTACTCGGTTAATCATAAGTAATACTTAGGTTTGTCTTTTGAAGTTACTTGTCGCCTTTTGTTTTTGCTCGTGAAGAGATGATAACATGGACTTATCCTAATTATTTGGGTATCATTGTACATGGATTATTTGGCAGTTGATTCAAGTGAGCCTTTGATTAATCCCATCATTACTTGCATATGCAGTACTACATTTGACCCAACAGAGTGAAATTAAAATCTTTTTGCTGAATTGAAATGAATTGTTATCATAGTTAAAGTGAATGTTATTGCCAATTGTAAAGGTTAATTTGTAAGAGAGATTCAAGATATATGTTGCATGCATGAGCATGAGAGTTATTTTTGCAGAATGAAATGAGTTTTTTTTTTTTTTTTCCAAATAAATTTAAATATCATTAGAGCGGAAAAGATACAGCTCATGACAAGACTTGGGTTATAATACAAGAAGGTTCTTCAAAACAACTAATAGAAAGAGTTTCTATTCGCTGCATGAAATTTTCTGCCAGTGTATATGCAACCGAATTTGCTATTCTTGGAATGAAGTTGAAGGAGCTCTCATGTTTAGGGGTGCAACACAGGTGGTTGGGTCGGGCTTGAGTTCAATCCGAGTTCTACTCGTTGAATCATAAGCCCAAGCCTGATCCGGCCTCGGGTTCATATATAGTCCAAGACCAAGTCCGTAGGATCGGGTTGGGCTAGGGTTGGGTCGGGTCCATTGGGTTTCGGGTTCTAATATGATATTCGAAATAATTTTAAACAAGAGTTATATTAAACACATAATCAAATAGCAATCAAGTTTCAATCATTATAAAATAAAAATTGAAATGAGTTTAGGATAAGGGGTTAAAGAGTTTGGGTGGAGAAATTTAGGTTTTAAACTTTTTATTTAGTAAGTATGAAACAATATATATATATATATATATATATATATATATATATATATATATATATATATATATATATGGTAAACGATATATGAGTCATAGTGTTCATATTCCTACATGAGTCATGCATATGTGGACCAATAGTAATAGAGTGTACTAGTGCACATGGGTACACATGAGATGTAGGAATCTATTTCTATTCGTCCACATGTGCATGGTTCATGTAGGAATATGAGCATTATGTGCGCACATGGGATGTATGAATCTATTTCTATTGATCTACAGGTACATGACTCATATATATATATATATATATATATATATATATATATATATATATGAGTAAACGAGATATGAGGTATAGTGCTCGTATTCCTACATGAGCCATGGTGCTCGTATTCTTTTGATTGATACCCCTTTAATTGTGTACAACTCAATAAACAAATTATATCAGTTTTCAGGAATGATCTGCATTAGTTTTAGGGATGATAAACATTAGTTTTCAGGGATGAAGGAATGATTGATACAAGTCTTCAAGCAACATATTTATGCAAGTTTATAGAGGACTTTACCAAAACCTTTATTCGGAAAACCTCATAGGAAAAATTGTAATCGAAGGAAAAAATGTGAGTTGGATATATCTTCAGGAGGTAGAAATATCTAGATGTATGATCAACCTTGTCCAACCCGATGCGAGCGTCTCGTTAAAACCTTTTTAGGGTGTCAAAAATTCAGTTAAAAAAATATCCTTTAGGAAAAAAAGTATATTTTGGTCAAATGAGTATACTTCTGGATAATCCCCCTTATTTTGATATTATCAATGTCGAGATGTTCTGCAATCCGCTGCCATGCACGCTTCTGGAAGGAAAGTGGATTTCGACAGGAACTTTATGAACACATCGACCAAGTTGTCATATGATCGGATCTTCCTAACTTCAATCTTTGATGTTGTTGTTGTTGATGCAAGAAAAATTTCAGTACGTGTGTTTAGTATTATCTTCCTTGATGTAGCCCTTCATCATCTGGTTAATGCATTCATATAGTTAGTTGTCTTCATATATTATCATTTGGACATCATTAATAGAAGATAATTCGCTTACAGTCCGAATATGCTCAATGACATTTTGCAACCATAATGCAATCCCAAATGACATCATGAAGGGCGATGAGATAGGAGTAATTTGAAGAAGTGACAACCATGATCTGCTTTATAGACTTACAAGATAACGTTGTATCCCAAATGCGACAACCACTTTGGGATCTCGCTTTGTGCGACTTAGATAAAGAATCAGTATCGACATAACCGACAAGACGAACATCATTCCGAAGATCAAGGGATTTCGATCCATTCCAAGATACATAAGAATAGAATAAGCCCATGTTCGTAATACCCTTAAGGTAAATGAAGATGTATTTTATGCCATTTTAGTGGTGGGGTGTTGGCGCGATGCTAAATCTAGCCAAGAGATTCACAACAAATGAGATGTCTGATTTAGTGCATTGAGTTGAGTACAATAGTGCGCATATTGTATTTAGATATGAATCTCCATGTTCAAATACCTCTTCATTTTCTTTCATATGACATAATGTGGCTCGTTTAGCATCTAGAGAACATACCATCATTGTTTACTCGATAGTTTTGCTTTGTAAACCAATGTAATACATAACTGTAACTCGATTGAAGAACCAAAACACCATCAATGTAGTACGCAAACTATATATGCCTAAAAGTATGGGTTTTCCAAGATTCTTAATCTCAAGTTCCGACTTGAGGTGCGAGGTAGTTTTCCTAAGCTCTTTAGGAGTCCATATGAGATTCATGTCACCGACTCTACACTACAATCGCAAATCCGGAATCTGATTTTTTTATAAACACGCAATGACAGACTTCATTATTCATGTACCCTGTCTGATCAAATACTAACTTAGGCGATTATATCACAATCATTCAGATTATTTCAATCCATAAAATGAAATGTTTTAACCTAATTGAGAACGTGTTTCGAGGACTAGAACTTTTTGTACCAGTTAAATAAAATTCTTAGATATACCCTGAAACCACATCCATCAGCTATATGCTAAGTTTTTCGTAAACTACCATGTTAAGTTTTGAAGAAGTGGTGACCATGATCTCGCTTTGTGCGACTTAGATAAAGAACCGGTATCGACATAACCGACAAGACGAACATCATTCCGAAGATCAAGGGATTTTGATCCATTCCGAGATACATAAGAATAGAATAAGCCCATGTTCGTAATACCCTTAAGGTAAATGAAGATGTATTTTATGCCATTTTAGTGGTAGGGTGTTGGCGCGATGCTAAATCTGGCCAAGAGATTCACAACAAATGAGATGTCTGATTTAGTGTATTGAGTTTAGTACGCATATTGTATTTAGATATGAATCTCCAGGTTCAAATACCTCTTCATTTTCTTTCATATGACAGAATGTGGCTTGTTTAGCATCTAGAGAACATACCATCATTGTTTACTCGATGGTTTTGCTTTGTAAACCAATGTAACACATAGCTGTAACTCAATTGAACCTGGACTAACTTAGGCGATTATATCACAATCATTTCCAATATGCGCACATAAGCTGTTAAGGAACAGACGCTTAAGGTCATCGAATGATGAGATATAGTTATCTTCGAGACTGCAAAACCAATCGAAAGTTACCCCCACCAATGACCCGACGAAGAGCCTGGTAAGGATAGCATCGCTGCGGGGTAAGTATCCCGTTGTAATCTCGAAGTAGCTCATGAAGCGGCGAGGGGAGGACTTTCCGTAAAATATGTTTATGTTGAAGGGCTTGTACTTGGGCGGATACGGTACATCCCTCCACTCTATCGGGTATGGTTGTCGTACCCCGAGATCACGGAGTGAGTCCCGATTTCTCATGGAATCTCGGTGGGCCCGAAGTTCTCGGACCTCCCTCCTTGCTTCCTTAGCTTCATCTCCTGCAGAAGGTGCAGACGACCCAGGTAGGAGAGGATCACCGGCCGCAGGTGGAGCGATCGTATTTGAATCCCCGTTGGTCCCGAGGTCCAGGTTTGCTTTCCCAGAGGCCCTTGCTGGCTGGGAGGCCATGCTTGCCTTGATTCCCAGCATTGTGTATGCATCATGGCCTCGAGAACCTCAAGGCGCTGCCGATCACTAGGGCCTTCATGGTCGTCTTCGGCCATGTTTACCGTCCTCACACGGGGAGAAACAGATGGGGCAGTTGATGCTGTGCTCCCTGTCTCATACCCTCGTAGTGAGTAGTCTTCAAGGAGGGCGAAAGACGTTGTGTCCTCCTCGGATTCGGAGGGGATACTACCCCCAGCGTAGAAGATTGTGTCATTTTGGTGGGAGTAGCTACCCTCCGGGATCTCGGAGTCCGTTCCTTGGGAATCGTTGTCTTCTCAGAATGTCGGGTTATGGCGTACGTCCAGGGGGGACACTACCCCCAGCTTGGGCCACCCCCAGGGGTTCTGAGGAAGAACTATCCCCAGGGGCTGACAGCTTCTTCCTTGAGCGGGTGTCTTGGAAGACGCCTTTCTCAGGTGCCGTCGTCAGCCCTCCGGGTAGTTGCCTTCGCGATGCAGTGGTAGAGAGCGCCGGACTGGAGGTATTTGACTTCTTTCTTCCCTTGGTGGCGGTAAGCTTTCCAGTTAAGTAGCATGAGGCGAAGGACAACTCCTTCTCCTCCTCTGATACTTGCACTTGATCTCCGGGTTGTTGCCGAGTAGGTACTTTCTGGTACAATCGTTGGAAGGCCGACTGTCTGTCTGTGGGTACTGCCACTTTATTGTAGCAGCAGTTGATAATGATGTTGGCGCAGCTGTGCCTTGGAGAGGGCACGTCGCACGACGTAGTTATTTTTCTTGCTTTACGCTTGTGAGTAATCATGTCATGCAAATCATGCGAATGGTGTTTTACCTTTGCATCCTCTTTGTGAGTCCGGGTATCCCGGGCACACGGATGCGCAGGTGCTGTATTTGCTCCCTGGCCTGGGGTTCATACACGAACTTGCCCCAAGGTACCGGTGGAAGACTTTTAAGACTGACCCTGTCTATTGGTCCCTGTGGGCTGGACGCATAGATCAGTCCTATACAACTTTCCGTCAGAGGTTCGCGTAATAGTTAGCGATGCCTGTTGGCGGACGGTCGTATGAGCAGTTGCTTGATCTTGATGGGTTCGCACTGCCCTGGACTTCTTCATCTTAGCTACCGTAGGCGCGTAGAATGAAGAGTCCAGATTTGGGTTTTCACCATTCTCAGTGGGTCGCATAGGATCTGTGCCGCATGAGATACGATCAAAAATAAAGGTTCTGTTGCTATCAGGGCCGCATGCAGCCTGATGTCTGTGGCTGTGAGTTGATGTCGCATGAATAGTCTTATGCGGCCTCCTCCTTGGCCGCATAGAAGCTGCCTCAGCAGCAGAACATTTGGCATCGTAGTATTTTTTTTGCCAGAGTCTGGGTGCTGAACAGTTTCTACGTCAGCCCGGGATGCCGCATAGACGTGGACGTTCTGGGTGTTCGTTCGATGACCATCATTGGCAACAGAGTGAGAGGTTGGAAGCATCTGCTCCGCAGTTGGGTGGGGCGCAGTGGCCTTGGACACCCACGTTCTGTGCGGGTCTTCCTGGGCTTGGTTATCCTTGGCGAAGGATTAACACTTTCTTCGGAGAGTATGTCCTCCAACGATTACTTGTCAAATCGGACCACCAGCATCTTTTGCGTCGAGCCGGGCTTGGCCTCATCAGATTGTGTAACCGACTTCTCAACAGTGGAGAAGGACGTCCCCAGCAGAGTTGCCATCGTGTTTGCCATTAAATACGAAAGTTGGGAAGAACTTGATTCAATTGAACAAATTAAAGAAAGTATAAAGAAAAGTCCTAGAATACAATCTAAGTATAAAGTTATTTTCTGGGGATGACAATGGAGGTTTATGAGTGTAGCAACTCTCTTTACTCCATAGACGATCCGATGCAGAAGCTCTTCTCTCTTTCTTGAGTGTAGATTCACTGATAGCCAGCCTCTTGTATGAGGGTAATACTCTGTTATTTATAGTTGTTCAGTGCAGCATGAATTTTGGGCCTCATAGACGTTGGGAGTTGTCACGTGTCTTCTCCTAACAGAAAGGAGTTACAACTGTGCACAAGAATCCGGGCTTCAGCTGTCACGTGGACATTTTTTAAGATTTTTTTGTTGCTGAATATCTGGATGGTTCTCATCTGTTGTAGGTGTGACTTGATCACGTGGACATGTGGCCGCTATTTGGTTGGAGAGAATCACTCAGTTATAACAGCAAGATTTGGTCAATGTGGAATCTGGGATACGTGTGGCCAAAGACTCACGGGACGCAAGGAGTCTGGAACGCATGGGGCAAGAGATGCATGGACCGCATGGAGTCTGAAATACATGGGCCAGAGCCGCATGGGACACATAGAGTCTGGGACCCATGGGCCAGAGCCGCATGGGACGCATGGAGTCTGGAACGCATGGGGCCAGAGACCCCTGGACCGCATGGAGTCTGGATCTCATGGGCCATAGCTGCATGGGACACATGGAGTCTGGGACGCTTGGGCCAGGGCCGCATGGGACGCATGGAGTCAGGGACGCATGGGCTAGAGCCGTATGGGATCTTTTGTCGTGTTGAACTCGTGGCTCTGCACTATCCTTGGGACTTCTGTCTCTTAGTGTGTTCTCGTCCTTCGAGGCGATCAAAATTTTTTTTTTTGTCAGGATTCTGTGTCAGACGCCATCTTTGTTGTCATAACGTCATGTCAGGTCGACCTGCGGCCAGTCGTTAGGATGCTCATTTCGACCGCATGGGTGTTAACTTTTTTGGGCCACATGGTGTCTATGCGGTCCAACATCTGTTGAGCTTTATTTTGGGGTACATGGGCGTCGAACGCATGGATCCACATTTTTTATGCTTTTACAAGTGTGAGGCTTAGCTCACTTACCTGTACATGATTTTGGACATACCTATTTCGATTAAAACATCGATTAGGTGAATCTCGTGAATTTGTGTTGGACATACCTATTTCGAATAAAATACTGATTAGGTGAATCTCGTAAATTTGTGTTGGATATACATATTTTTGATTAAAAATATCGATTAGGTGAATTTCGTGAATTTGTTTTAAGCTCATGTGGAGCATGGACGGATCTAAGTACTGTGCCACCAAGTAACAGCCTAATCCATGGTCATGGAATTATTGCTAAAAAAGAGGATATCTGTGATCTAGATGTGTTCTCTAAATTGCATCATCATATAGAAAACTTGTTTATGATTGTGGTAGTGGGTAGGTGATCCCAATGTATTAATTTATGATTATGATTGTGACATTGATTGTGATTATGATTGTAATAATTACGAGTGTGAATTGATAGGATTTAGTTATAGAACGAACACTGAGAAAGTCACTAGAATAGAATCTAGTCAGGATAGTATTTCAAGTTAACACAATAATTTTAAGATTTATTCAGTTCCTTTACTTTGGAATTTGAGAATCCAATCATTTTTAGATTCTCATTTCATTCAATTTATTTCTCCCTCCTTGACCGAGGGCTTGCATGTCATTTGACGACCTAGTATTGTTTACTAGTTTTGTAGCAATATTCCAAAAAAAGATGCTATCAAATATTGAAGAACAGTTGGAGAGCAAGATCGAGATGCTACAATTGAAGGTGTTGAATTGGAACCAGATTTATTCTCATTATTTATTAAAGGTATAATTGTATTATTATATATGGGGTTATTGGTTGTAATCGGGTAGAATAGTAATTGTCCCTATTTATAGTTTAGAATGTTCTGTAATCAACTTATTATTTATTATATTATGCACCATGTGACCTGTTATAATTCTATCATAGAATATTATAGACGACAATCACTGATACGGGTATGAGTGTATTCGTATATCGCGTAGTCTGGGGATGATGTTACATACTCGGCTTGCCGTATTCCGGGAGCGGGGCATAACAGAACCGAATAAGAATTTTGGTTCGGTTTGGAAGCAGATCGGGTCAGATTCGGTTGTTTAAAAATCCAAATTCCTAAATCGATTTTGATTTTGATTTTATACTTCGATTTCGGTCCAAAATCGAAATCTGAATTGGATTGATTAAATTTCAACAATATCCTGAATGGTTTATATATAAGAATCAATCCCTAAAGTTGGTTTCATTTCTCTCTCCTCTTTTTTATCTCTCTACTACCTCTCACTCTCTCTTTGGAAAATTATTGTATGGTCCAGGCTCACCACGTGGCAATGGTGAACCCGGCCAATAATTTTTGACACGGCATAAATTTTAAAAATATCAAAACATATATAAAATATATATAAAAATCCACTATGCATGAAATCAAAAAATATTATGATTTTTTTCTTCAAAATTATTATAAAGAATTTATATATGAATTATAAAAAGTGTAATAATATGATTAAAGAAGAGAAGTGTTATTGGGATTAAATTGTATATATGGTGATTGGCCCATGTGACTTAGGCCCAAGTTGATATATATATATCACGATGAATGAAAGACCCAGATTATTCTCTCCTACTACTTCTTCACATGGTATCAGAGCATGACGGCTAGGGCATAATTTTTTTTTCCATAGCGGCTGCAGCGGCGACGAGTTTTCTACGTCGGTGGAAACAAGGATCGATCTCATCTTCCTGTATTACCTTATTTCTAATGACAATCCGGATAATACAATTACGAAATTGGTGTTTCGTGGGAAAAATTATGAGGAATCTCGAGATCTATTCAGCTTTCTCTACGGGTTCGACAAAAAATTGGGTTTATTGACGGGTCTATCGATAAACTTACGGAGAATGACAAATTGGAGGATTGGTACTGTGTCCAATCGATGCTTGTGCAATGGATCTTGCACACTATTGACGCTTCTGTAAAGAAAATGATACCATACTTTGAGGAGGCAAAAACGTTGTGGGAATTCGCTCAAGGACCGATTTAGCTTGGTGAATGGAGCTAGAATTCAACAGATTAAACATTCGTTGGCAGAGTATCGCCAAGCGAAATCCATGTCCGTGGTCAACTACTTCGGCCAATTGTAGATTCTTTGGGATGAGTTGGGAACTTATGAACCTATTTTGGCGTGTAGTTGCGGCAAATGTACGTGTGATATCCCGAAGAGGTTGCAGAAATGGGTTGATATGGAGCGCTTTCATCAGTTTCTTTATGGGATCAATCAGAAACTCTATGGCAACGTCCGCTCGACTTTATTGGTACAAGATCTGTTCCCTACTTCGGTGCGTGCTTATCAATCTATGCTACATGAGGAACGATTGCTCACGTCCACAAAAGTTTTCTCTGAATGGGACGAGGTTATGGCGCATGCGGTTAAAACTTCTTCTGTTAACCGTAGGCCATCTCGTTTGGATGCTCAGGATAAATCGGAGTTGCTTTACAATTTTTGCAAACGTAATGGACATGAAGAAGCCACTTGCTTCGAGAAATATGGCTTTCCGGATTGGTGGGGGGGATAGGCCGCGTGGTGGCGGACGTGGGACTGGATGCGAACGTGGTGGCGGACGTGGACGAGGTGCGGAGGTACGTACGGCGGTGGCAGGACATAGCGTGATGGCAGCGTCACAAACACGTATGACAGGTGATTGTGCATGCGGTATTCCGAGAATACCTCCGGACCAATGGCAATCTTATTTTTATGCTTGGTAACTATTCGGTCAAATCTTCGAAGGACCGTATGGTGGGTAAGTCTATTGCACATTGGATTATTGATATAGGCAATTCAAATTATGTTACTGGAAATTTGGATTTATTGTCGGGGGTGACAGAAATGGAGGAATGTCCGGTTGGGCTCCCGGACGACTGCGGTTGCCTCGTGCTGCTGGCGTATTTCTCTTACACCGGGTGTTGTTCTCATGAATGTTCTATTCGTAGCTCAATTACATTACAATTTAATTTTTGTGGCCCATCTTATTGATGATACAAATTGTGTTGTACAATTCACTAAAAAATGTGCGTTATACAGGACCCCAGTTTGAGGACCCTGATTGGCGTCGGTGAACGGTGAGACATACTCTACTACTTTCGTGTTGTACAGAAGACTCGGTCCTTGGCAGTGACTGGGATGACTTCTCTGATATTTGGCATCAACGACTTGGGCATCCTTCTGATAAAGTAGTAAAGTCTCTTCCAGTTGTTAGTAGCTATAGTAGTTCAGTGAATAAGGCATATGAAGTTTTCCATCAATCAAAGCAAACTTGAGGTATTTTTTCTATCAGTGACTCTCGGGCTGTTGCAATTTTTGATTTGATACATTATGATCTTTGGGGGCCGTATCCTACGCCTTCTTCATGTGGAGCTCGATATTTTTTGACAGTTGTGGATAATTTTTCTCATATTGTTTGGGTATTTTTGTTGATTGATAAGACTGAAGTATACAAGATGTTCTCATCATTTTTTCTATGATTGAGCCGTAATTTAATTCCAAAGTTTGAATTGTGCGTAGTGATAATGGTACTGAGTTTAATTGCCTGTATGACTACTTTGTACATAATTGTATTTTGTTTCAGACATCTTGTGTGAGTACACCGCAGCAGAATGAGAGGGTCAAACGAAAACATAGACATGTTTTGAATGTGACACGTGATTTACGTTTTCATGGAAATTTGCTAATTTCTTTTTGAGGAGAATATATTTTGGCGACCGGTTATTTGATCAATCGAACCGCTTCAAGTCTTCTTGGTTTTAAAATTCCTTATGAAATTTTATTTGGTGCTTCTCCTTCTTATGATGAATTACGTATTTTTGGTTGTTTATGTTTTGTCCACAACCAAAAAGCTAAAATGGATAAATTTGCCAGTCGTAGTCGAAAGTATATTTTTGTCGGATATTCCCATGGCAAAAAGGGTTAAAAATTGTATGATCTTGCTACTGGTGATTTTTTTGTCTCTCGAGATATTAAATTTTATGAGATTGAGTTTCCCTATTATTTATGTTGAGGATGACCGTGGTGGTACGGTTTAACCTGAGCTTGCACCTCCTGTCGTGGGTTATAATGATTTGGGTTTTGTTCCTGTGATCGATAGTACTACGGGGTATGATTTACCTCATACGGATGGGAAGGTCGTATCCCCGGATGGGAACGACAAGGTGAGGGCGACATATGGTGAGGGTGGCGCGATTGAGGCTGCTGTGGAGGATAAGCCAGCGGAGGATGAGGTTGTGGCCACCAGATGGTGAGGGTATACTGGGACGTGGAATGCGTGCCAAAATTTTGTCCACGAAGCTCCGTAATTTTGTTACAAATACAATACGAAAGTTGAGTCCTAGTCCTTCCTCCCAATATTCTACCACGTCCAATCACTCCTTAGGTACTCCTTATCCTATAGCACATTTTTTGAATTGTGATCGATTTTCTCTGGGACACAGAAATGTTCTTGCAGTTGTAACTGCAGGTACAAAATTGACCTCCTTTAAATGGGCGGTTAAAGATGCAGGGTGGCATGAATCTATGCAGAAGAAGATACGGGCTTTGGAGGATAATGGAGATACGGGCTTTGGAGGATAATGATACCTAAATAATGGAGAGGCTTTCGGCTGGAAAATATGGTGTATAAGATAAAGTATAATTCTGATGGGAGTGTTGAGCGGCTTAAAGCCCATTTGGTGGCTTTCGACAATCATCAGGTTGAAGGGATTGATTATACTGATACTTTTTCTCCGGTTGCGAAAATGGTTATTGTTTGTACTTTTTTAGCTGTAGTTGTAGCAAAGAATTAGAAACTACATCATATGGATGTTCATACTGCTTTCTTGCATGAAGATCTTACCGAAGAAGTGTATATGAAACTACTACCTAATTTTTGAACCACACGTCCTGATCAGGTATGTCAGCTTCAAAAATCTCTTTGTGGGCTTAAACATGCGCCTCATTATTGGTTTGCGAAGTTGGCATCTTCTTTGTGGGAGTACGAGTTTTGTCAATCGTACTCTGACTACTCGCTTTTTACTCTTCATAAGGGTGATGTTCAGATGAATGTTCTTGTGTATGTCGACGATTTGATTCTCTATGGTAATAATTCTGCTGCTCTTATTGTCTTTAAGAATTATTTGAGTACATGCTTTCATATGAACGAACTTGGGGTGTTGAAGTTTATTCTTGGAGTTGAGGTAGCTCAAAGTGCGGAGGCAAATTTTTTATGCCAATGGAAATATACACTTGACATTATCTTTGAGACAGGGTTGTTGGGAGTGAAACCCGCAAGATTTTTCATGGAACAACATCATAAACTGGCACGTTCTATAAGTCCACTATTGTCGGATAGGGAAGCATATCGGCGACTCGTGGGACGGCTGATTTATCTTTCGTTTACTCGGCCGGATTTGGCATACGATGTTCACATCTTGTCGCAGTTTATGCATGAGTCTCGGCGTGATCATTGGGATAAGGCTTTGAGGGTTGTTAGATATTTGAAGGGTTGTCCTGGTCAAGGCATCTCCTTCGCTCTGACTGTAATTTATGGCTCCGGGGGTGGTATGATTCTGATTGGGCGAGTTGTCCCATCATGAGACGCTCTTTGTCTGGTTGGTTGGTTTTTCTTGGTTATTGGCCTATCTCTTGGAAGACGAAAAAATAGGTGACGGTGTCCCGCTCTCCAGCCGAAGTAGAATACCGTACGCGATGGCGGCGGTCACGTGTGAGCTTAAGTGGCTTAAAGGGTTGCTTGGCAGTTTAGGGGTGCAACATTCGTGTGCTATGGATTTGTTTTTTGATAGCCAATCTGCTTTACATCTTGCACAGAATCTAGTTTTCTATGAGCACACAAAACACATTGAGGTGGAATGTTACTTTTTGAGGGATGCTGTTCTTGATGGAGTTATTCGTCCATCTCATGTGCCGACGGATGGACAATTGGCGGATGTTTTCACCAAAGCTTTGGGCAAACGACAATTTAAGTTTTTTTTGCGCAAGTTTAGCATTTGTGACTTGCATGCTTGTAAACCCTCTGACCCAAAAATCTAGGATTAGGATTTATTAAGGGTTATTCTGAATTAGTTAATGGAGTTGTAATTCACTTTAATTAATTTATGGCACCTTGTCGTTGCTTCGATATTTGGAGCGCTACTCTAGCTTTTGTTTTCAAATAAATTTTACATCCTTGACCTAGACGTGCCAGTCTTCAATTCTGACATTTGTGTCACTCATAATTACACCATTTTGTGCTTTATTTTAATCGCACAACATTCGTCACAATTATCTGAATTCAATACTAGACTTTGTACCTATGTCCGTTCCAATTGAAATTGGAGACACAATTTTGACCCGTTTCTTGCAACCCAATATATGACGATAATATACTCCGAGTCTACTACGTCCATGATACTTGTCACCCCTGATTGAGATCCTATACACTTCCAATTTATTATAGAACACCTATGACACAATTTCTATTTATTTTGGGACAACCGACTCAACCTAGCCTAAACTAAACCAAACACCAACCCAAATCCACACTCACACTCTCGTGGCTCATCATCAACACCACGCATCAATTTTCCTCTCTACAACACACCAAACGTAGATTCTACCCTCATCCAATCTAATTTCTCCACTTTGCAAGACCCCAAACTCCAAGGGACCTAAAAACAAAATAGTTGCTAGGTGTCCACCTCCTATTGGATGGAACAAATTGAAGCATCCCATTTTGGATACCCATGACTGGTCCTATCTATATTTGCTCTAAATATTGCATGGTACAATTCACCTTAATCACCCTATTTTAATCCCAACCCTTGGATCACCCATTTTTTATTAAAGCCCTACATTCTTCTCCCCTATTTATGAGGAGCACAAGCTCACCCCAGCCTACCCACAACCAGCGTAGCTAATCCCTACCCCTATAAGACTTCTTCTTCTTCTTCTTCTTCTTCTTCTTCCCCCACCTAGCCGAGCATCATCAACACCACCACCACTATTCGCCACCTCCACGACCTACTCCCTCAACAACCATGGACACCACAATCATCACCACCACTACTACTGCTGATGTTCATGATATTGTTGCTACCTTCCTCTTCACCTCCCCGACCTCCTGTCCTCCCCATCCCGACCTCCACCACCTCCTATCCGCTTCCACCACCTGCAACCACCACTCCGACCACCCCAATCACAGCAACTCGATCACCATCATCATCTCCCCCTTTCTCCCCCCTTCTCCTTCCTTTCCTCTTCTCCTTCACCAATTGTCCAGACCGCCACCACCACTCCACAACCACCTCCACCACCTCACGACCACCTCCACCTTCTTCATCCACCTTGCTGCTGCGACTGCTACTGCTTTGTTTGTTGTTTTGGCCTCTCCTGTTGTTGCTATTGCTGCTATTCTTGTTCTTAACCCCTCAAGCACCTCCCTACAGGCCACCTGAGCTCCCTCAACCCGACACAGTCCACTTGCACCCGACTACACAAGCACCAACTGAGAAGAAACCCCCTAGTCCGAGTTCCTTCTCCTATTTTCCTTGAACTCTAGGTAATCACTTCAATCCTCCTCTTCTTCTTCTTCTTCTTCTTCTTCTTCTTCTTCTTCTTTCATCTTCTTCTTCTTCTTCTTCTTCTTCTTCTTCATAAATATTATGTTTGAACTTCATCTATTTATTCATCATCATCTTCTTGAAATGCTTGAATATGTATATATAATACAAATGTAGTTGACACATTGCCTTGTGTACCCAACCTAAATTGCTAACTTGTTATAACCTATTTTTTCACTTATTTAACCTTGCTAAACTCCTTAAATAACTCCTATTTATATTAATTTCAGAATATATTATTATGTTAGAATGTTATTTAGTGTTGTATTGATGCATGAGTTAGTTTGTTAGTATGAGACAAATAGTTGTGGTGGTTACATAGGTTTTTATTTAAGTTGAGATGTTGTATAACTAGTGCCATGATAGGGAATAATTTAAGTTTTATTCTATTGTTAGTAAATAGAGCTCCAAAATCGAAGAAAAACAATTTTATAAAACTAGAAAATCTTCGATACGGAGTTGATCCCGTCAAACCGGACAACTTCGTCGCATCGTACAGTATTTTTTAACGTGGGGGCTTTGACGTAATTCAATTTAGCCGCGTGTTCGCGATAAAATTGACCCGTATCCGTTATAGTTTCCCGTATCAGTATTTTTGCAAATGTTCCAATTACTCTGTGCATGCCCATAGTATTACGAAAAAACTGGCGCCATTGGACTCGTGTCGTTCGACTTGTCCTGTGACCCAAGTTTCGTCAAATTCCGAGGTAGTGACCGTATCGCCGTTTCACGGTCCTCACGATCCATTCTAATGGGCATTTTTGTGATCGGCTCATCGGAATTTAAATTTTGATATACCGTTGAGTTCGTATCATCATTTAGAACTTGTTTGACCTATAATATGCTAAGTTTAGAGACCTTTGTTCCTGGCATATTTTTCGGTACAAGGTGGGACCCACCTATGGACCTCGTATTGACCATAAACTGTCATTTTGCTCATGTGTCCAACTTGGATGTATGGATATGCTTTTTAAAGTATCTCACTTATTCTGGGACTGTTGGGGACATTTGTGACCGCATCTGGAGACATCGGCTCCAGTTCCCATCTTGTGTTGCTACTTCATTAGCGAGTTCGTGTTCGAATCTTTGTCTGGCTTCTAGGCAAGTATACCTTGCCTTGTTGTACTGCTTAAATTCAGTGATTATAGTTTGCATATTTATTACTTTAAATATTATATAACAGTGCGCGTCTGAGAATGACTCGTGTGCAGCCGACGAAGGCTTTGACGTTATGACTTGTGTTTGACCTAGTGTCTAGTGAACGCACCTAATGTTATGGAGTTATCATTATGACTCCCGAGGCCTTGTCACATATTATTTTACATCACAGAGTGAGTTCATGTTAGGACACGGGCTTACACACTTGACTGATCATCGGTGCGAGTAGCACGTGTCACGGTATTTAGCATAGTTGTATAGTTCTTTAGTGACTTGCATTATAGTACAAGATATCTACGTCGTATTCGTGACTTGTATATTGGCATTGGGCGATGAAGACAATTAGTAGGCGTATGAGACAGACATTTGGCTACCGTAGTTTCAGAGTAAACTACGGGGTCGTGAGCCTCAGTGTTACCCGGTTATGGTCTATGCGTTACCCGGTTATGGGCTATGTGTTACCCGGTTATGAAAGTATATGCTTGTCGATACATCCGACAGAGGTTACTAGCTGTGCGCTATCATGATCGGTGATGTAGTCAGCATATACTTCTGGCATCCAGTTTACAGCTAATGCCATATATCTCTGGCTCGAAGTTATGCTTTATACCTTTTACCTACCCATACGTACCAAGGTTGTCTTCAAACTGCATTCACTTAGAATGATAGTTCACTCTAATTTACTTTACTCAGTATTTATATTATGACATGTACTTTTTGTATCTTGTTACGTCCATCTGAGGACCTGGTTCTCTTCCAGGTTATTTGAGCAGGTTGGATGATGCTTGGTTCTAGTGGTGTGTTGGACATCTTTGCAAGTATCTTTATATCTTTCATCTATTATAGTTATATTCTCTATTCCATTATGATTCTTCTTTTATAGCCTAATGTTTATAGGCCTATATTGTTCTCTTGGCCTATTCGAATGAATGTATTATTGGGCTGCAGACTAATGATACGTACCGTTCCTTCTTGAAATTTATTTATCGTTGATTGAGATTTAGTTTAGTTGTTGGATGTTAGAAATAGATATATATTTAGCTTGATCACTTGATCGTGTACAGTGTAAGTGCACTTCGTCGGGTCCATTAAATTGGAAAACCCTACGGAGTCGTACCAGCTGGCCATTGCCACGTGTCCGGTCCTATATATATTGGGACTGGGGCGTGACATAGTTTTAGTGGTGGCCCATGCAGGTCAGAGCATATCGTTTGGTTACGTCACTGTACCAAACGAGCCTACAATTTATGATTATTGTTGAATAAGATCCCAATCCATAACTGATTTAAAAACTCCTCTTGTATTTAATTGTCGCCCTTGGACTTCAAAATTGTATTCGTTCCTTTTCTATCAATATCGTTATTATTGTTTCTCCTCTCTCCCTATTCCGAAGATATGGATACTCATGTGCGGTGTTTTCTCCAGAAATATATGCTTGTCATGGTGGAAGATGGCATGATTGGTGAAATATTTTATAGGAAGATGGTTACCCTTAGTAGAGGAGGGGTTGTTAAGTTATTTCCTGGTACTAGAGCTAGTATAGAGTGTTGGCATAAGAATTAGACATAAAAATAGAGGCCTAGAACTAACCCTTCTTATTGTTTATGGTAGCATTGATTTGGAAGTATTAGAAGCTAGATAGATGGTTCGATTCTAATACTCTAGAATACCTTATGGAATATATAGCTAGATGCTAGGAATTAGTTGTGACCCATGGCATTAATACAAGAAATGGTATTATGACCTTAAGAAAATGGAACTTTATTTAGCAAGCCATAGTAGTTAATCTCTAATTGCCTTGTGACTTCCAGTATCAGACCTAGATTTTTTTACCCTTTAGATAATGATAATTATATGACTAGGCTAAAATAGATAGGTAGATTGCTAGACGTAGCTTGCTAGACCCAATGTTTAGATGATGAGATAACTTGAGTACTACAATATAGATTTCAAATCAGATTAGATGTACTTGATTTATTTAGGTTGCCAGTGTCTATTAGGCTCGTGGTTTCACCTTTGATAACTTGAGTGGTTGAGCTAGTATCTGAGATAGAGCAAATGGGTTGAAGGATGAGAGTTTGGATAGATATTATAGTCTTGAGTTAGATAGTAAATTGTCTATAATGGATGGCAAGTTATAACAAGATGGAACCCATGTAGTCTGGATGAGGAGTGTAAATAAAATATAGAAGTCCTATAGGAATGATAAGATGAATATTGTGGATTTACACATTAACTGCTTAGGGCTAGGGATTTAGATTTTTGACTAATATGGTATGAGCTTGCTGGACCTAATCCTTGGTAGTAGGTGATTATATGGGAACTTGTTTTAAATTTACCCTAGCAGATGGATTTTTAGATTTTAGGAATAGTATTCTTATTATTATTGGTTATATTTTTATCTAGGATATTTAGAATAATTGAATGATAATTATTACATATTTATTTCTATGTATTTGAATAGAGGCTTATGTTGTATTTTATTACATGTAGTTCTTCTAGGAATTGAATTGAGTTGAGCTTCTAGACTAGGTACGACTGACTGACTGGCTAGATTAGACTTGTTTTTTCTAAGAGCAACTATAAGAAGTTAGGTTGCAGAATTTTATTGTGGATACTATAGGTTGATGACATTTTACCTAGGAAAGAATGATGAGATAGTAACTACCTAGCTACAAAAAAAGGGATTTAGCTACTATTTAGGTGACCTTGAGAATTTGTGCTTGATGGATTTTAGTGCCTAACCCATGCACCCCTTCGGGAGTGAATGTATGATATTATCTTCTTTATAGAGAATGGAAGATTCAAACTGAGATTTTGTTGTGGCACCATTTAGTAACCTAGACGTATAGGTGGTGATTTTCTAGATGATGATTAGCATGATAACAACGATGAAACAATTCATGATGGTGAGAAGATATTTTGAGAACCAAATATCTTAGATGATTAGACTGTACGTATGTGGGCAGTTTAAGGTCAAGAGAGTGGAGTAGGATTAAGTACCAAGTTGTGTTTATATATATATATATATATATATATATATATATATATATACATACATATACATATATATACATTGAGTTCGTTATTGGGGAGATGGATTTTGAATTTCGAGGACAAAATTTTCTAAGGTGGATAGATTGTAAACCCTCTGACCCAAAAATCTAGGATTATGTTTTAGTAAGGGTTATTCTGAATTAGTTAATGGAGTTATAATTCACCTCATTTTATTTAATTTATTTATTGTACCTTGCCGTTGCTTCGATATTTGGAGCTCTACTATAGCTTTTGCCTTAAACAAATTTCACATCCTTGACCTAGACATATCAGTCTTCAATCCTGACCTTTGTGTTACTCATAATTACACTCTTTTGTGCTTTATTTTAATCGCACAATGTTCGTTATAATTATCTAAATTCAATCATAGACTTTGTCCCTATATCCGTTTCAATCAAAATTGGAGGCACAACTTTGACCCGTTTCTTGTAACCCAATATATGACTATAATCTACTCTGAGTCTACTACGTCCATAGTACTTGTGTCACCCCCGATTGAGATCCTATGTACTTTCAATTTATTTTAGAACACCTATGACACAATTTTTATTTATTTTGGGACAACCGACTCAACTTAGCCCAAAACTAAACCAAACACCAACACAAATCCATAGTCATACTCTCATAGCTCATCATCAACACCACATACCAATTTTTCTCTCTACAACACACTAAACGTAGATTCTACCCTTCACCCAATCCAATTTTCCCACTTTGCAAGGCCCCAAACTCCAAGGGACCTAAATACAAAATAGTTGCTTGGTGTCCACCTCCTATTGGATGGAATAAATGGAAGCATCCCATTTTGGATACCCATGATCGGTCCTATCTATATTTGCTCTACATATTGCATGGTACTATTTACCTTAATCACCCCTTTTAATCCCAACCCTCGGATCAACCCCTTTTCATCAAAGCCCTACATTCTTCTCCCCTATTTATGAGGAGCACAAGCTCACCCCAACCTACCCACAGCCGGCCCTAGCTAATCCCCACTCCCATAAAACCACTTCTTCTTCTTCTTCTTCTTCTTCTCCTCCCCCCTCCTAGTCGAGCATCAACAAAATCAACACCACCACCACCATTCGCCAACTCCACGACCTCCTCCCTTAACCACCATGGACACCACCATCATCACCATCACCACTACTATCGTTGTTCCTGATATTGCTGTTGCCTTTCTCTTCACCTCCCGGACCTCCTGTCCTCCCCATCCCGACCTCCATCACCTCTTCTTCGCTTCAACCACCTGCAGCTACCACTCCGATCACCCACATCACAACAACCCGATCACCATCATCATCTTCCCCTTCCTTCCCCTTCTCATTCCCTTCCTCTCCTTCCTCACCAACTGTCCTGACTGCCACCACCACTCCACAACCACCTCCACCTTCTTCCCCTATCTTGCTGTTGCGACTGCTGCTGCCTTGTACTGCTACTACTGCTTTGTTTGCTGTTATGGCCTCTCCTATTGTTTCCATTACTTCTGTTCTTGTTCTTCAACCCCTCGATCACCTCCCTACAGGCCACCTGAGCTCCCTTAACCCGACACAGTCCCCTGAGTGGACAAGCACCAACCGAGAAGAAACCCCCTAGCTCGAGTTCCTTCTTCCATTTTTCTTAAACTCTAGGTAATCACTTCAATCCTTTTCTTCTTCTTCTTCATATTGTTCTTCTTCTTCATAAATATTATGTTTGAACTTCATTTACTTATTCATCATCATCATCATCTTCTTAAAATGCTTGAATAGGTATATATAATGCAAATATAGTTGACACATTGCCTTGTGTACCCAACCTAAATTTAACGTTATAACCTATTTTATCACTTATTTAACCTTGTTAAACTCCCTAAATAACTCCTATTGATATTAATTTAAGTTTATATTATTATGTTAGAATGTTATTTAGTGTTGTATTGATGCATGAATTAGTTTGTTAGTATGAGATAAATAGTTGTGGTGGTTACCTAGGTTTTTATTTAAGTTGAGATGTTGTATAACTAGTGCCATGATAGGGAATAATTTAACTTGCATTCTATTGTTAGTAAATAGAGCTCCAAAATCGAAGAAAAACAATTTTATAAAACTAGAAAATCTTCGATACGGAGTTGGTTCCGTCAAACCAGACAACCTAGTCGTGTACCGATTTCACCGAATGGCACGTACAATATTTTCTTACATGGGGGATTTGACAAAATTTAATTTGGTCACATGTGCGCGACGAAATTGACCCGTATCCGTCAAAGTTTCCCGTATCGATATTTTTGCAAATATCCTAATTACTTTGTGTACGCTCGTCGTATCGCAAAAAAACTAGCGCCATTGGACTCGCGCTGTTCGACTTGTCCTGTGACCCAAGTTTTGTCAGATTCTGAGGCAGTGGCCGGATCACCATTTCACGGGCCTCACGATCCGTTCCAATGGACATTTTTGTGATCGACTCACCGGAATCCAAATTTGGACATACTGTAGAGTTCATATCGTCATTTAGAACTTGTTTAACCTATAAATGCTAAGTTTAGAGACCTTCATTCCTGGCACATTTTTCAGTACAAGACGGGGCCCACATATGGATCCCGTATTGACTAGAAACTGCCATTTTACACATATGTCCAAATTGGACATATGTATATGATTTTCAGAGAATCTCACTCATTTTGGAACTGTTGGTGATATTTGTGGCAGCATCCAGAGACATCGGCTCCAGTTCCCGTCTTGTGTTGCTATTTCCTTGGTGATTTCGTGTTTGAATCTTCGCCTAGTTTTCAAGCAAGTATACCTTGCCTTGTTGTACTATTTAAATTTAATTATTATAGTTTGCATGTTTATTTCTTTAAATATTATATAACTGTGCGCGTCTGAGATTGACTCGGGTGCAGTCGACGAAGGCGTTGACGTTAGGACTTGTGTTTGACCTAACGTCTAATGGACGCACCTAATGTTGTTGAGTTATCATTATGAGTCCCGAGGCCTTGTCACATATCATTTTACGTTACAGAGTGAGTTCATGTTAGGACACAGGCTTACGCACTTGACTGATCATCGATGCGAGTAGCACGTGTCACGGTATTTAGAATAGTTGTATAGTTCTTTAGTGACTTGCATTATATTACGAGATATCTACGTCATATTCGCAACTTATACATTGGCATTCAGCGGAGAAGATAATTAGTAGGCATATGGAATGGACATTTTGCTACCGTAGTTTCAAAGTAAACTACGGGGTCGTGAGCCTCTGTGTTATCCGGTTATGGGCTATGCGTTACCCGGTTATGGGCATATATGTTTGTCGATACATCCGACAGAGGTTACTAGCTGCACGCTATCATGATCGGTGATGTAGTCAGCATATACTTCTGGCATCCAGTTTACAGCTAATGCCAGATACTTAGTCTCTGGCTCGACGCTACGCTTCATACCTTTTACCTACCCATACGTATCAAGGTTGTCTTCAAACTGCATTCACTTAGAAGGAAATTTTATCCTGATTTACTTTACTCAATATTTACATTATGGCATATACTTTTTGTATCTTGTTACGTCCCTATGAGAACCTGGTTCACTTCCAGGTTATTTGAGCAGGTTGGATGATGCTTGCTTCTAGTGGTGTGTTGGACATCTTTGCAGGTATCTTTATATCTTTCATCTATTACAGTTATGTTCTCCCTTCCATTATGATTCTACTTTTATAGCCTATTGTTTATAGGCCTATATTGTTCTCTTGGCCTATTCGAACATATGTATTATTGGGCTGCAGACTAATGATGCGTACCGTTCCTTTTTGAGATTTATTTATCGTGGATCGAGATTTAGTTTAGTATATATTTAGCTTGATCACTTGACCATGGATAACATAAGTGCACTTCGTCGGGTCCATTAAATTAGAAAATCCTACAGAGTCGTACTAGCTGGCCATTGCCACATGTCTGGTCCTATATATTTTGGGACTGGGGCATGACAATATTCCAACTTGAGGGAGGGTATTGGGATTAAATTGTATATATGGTGATTGACCCATGTGACTTAGGCCCAAGATGATATGTGGATGTATATATATGTAATATAATGATGAATGAAAGATCCAGATTATTCTCTCCTACTACTTCTTCACAAGTGTCAAAAAATTATTAGCTGGATTCACCATCCATCATCGCCACGTGGTAAGCCAGGACCATAGAATAATTTCTTCTCTCTTTGGAAGAACTAAAGAGAGAGGGAAATCCGAAGTTGTCTTTCCTTCTAAGAGAACAAGAAACCCTAAATATCTCATTTTTAAGATCTCTCCTCTCCCTCTTTATCCTCTTAACTTTGAAAGAATTATAAGCCATGGTTTCCAGATCTGAAGCCAGAAGCCATAGTTTCTTCCATATCTGAATTTCAAAAGCCATAATTTCTTCCAGATCTGAAATCAGAAGCCATAGTTTCCAGATATATCTTTTTATTTTTGATCGAATATTTATATTGAATTGGTTTCTTTATTCTGAATGTTTATTTTGAAGTAGTTTTTTATTCTGAATGTTTATGTCGAACTTTATCTTATTTTTGTAGTGCTTTTATAATTGTTGATGGAAAGCTTCTAACAAGTGCTCATTGTGTCGAACATGGTACCTTCCAGTAGCCAGCATGATTCTTTTCTCTTCTCTCCTGAAAGGTGATTTGAACAGACTCCTCTTTAAAATTCGTATTTTTTTGTTTATTAAAGAAATTTTGTTTTATGTTGAACTGTTCACAATGCAACCTTGTATCACATCAAGATCTTGTTAGTTGGAAGATGGCTTTAGAAACAAGACAACTTGCAGAAGTTGAAAAAAATTAAATAATACATCTCTATAATTTTATTTGTATATGCCGGCTTCAGGTTAAAGTTTAGAGAAGGAGAGAGGAGAGAGGACACAATTTGTGTGGCTAAGATATTTATCTTTTGATGAACTTAAAAAGTTGGAAACATGATATGGAGTGACTATAACAGTGTTCCTATTATAGTTGGGATAATAATAGCATGCCTTGCTAAGTGTTGGCAGACAAAGGATGCTAATGTCTATGATGCATATGCTCTTCAATCCAACTGTCTTCAATAATTTTTTATAACTTGTTCATCCTAAATGGAGTGGGCTATACGCACTCCATCCTCTACTTAACATATCCCAAATGTTAAACACATCCAAATTTAACATATTTAAAATTATCAAAATTCTAAACGTACCTCACTATATTACCGTTTTATCTTTTTCAATTATAACATAAGAATCAAATCATAAACTATCAAAATCCTATGCACACCCCATCAGGTCCCTCCTCTACACAACCCATCCGGTCCTCTCTCTACAAATCCTATTCTTCCATCATTGTTCGACACACTTTTGGCGTGGACCTCTTGGATTGCTCGGCCACAAAACAACAAATTTAGAAGAAGGATTCTCCCCCACATTGGAGAGGCAACCCGAAGAAGATCGATAGGGTGAGTGATTTTAATCATGTTATTACTTTTTTGTTTAAATCAAACACCAAAATTAGTTGAAACGATCCTTTATTTTGGTTGTGAATCACTGTTTGTGAATCAAACACCAAAAATTATTGTTCAAACCAATTTGAATAAGGGAAAAATTAGCTGTATTCGCGGACATGTTCGCCTAACCGGAGTCGAACACATAACATATTGTTCGACCCGCATAACACATTGTTCGACCCACGACGGTCGAACAAAAGGCCAAATGTTCGACCCACCATGATCGAACACTACCAGAATAAGACAAATTAGCGACGTAAGAAAATGTCGCTAAATGGCCTAAAAACGTCGGTAAAAAAATTCAGCGACGTAATTAGCGACGTTTCAGTGAAGTCGCGTTTAAGCTAGTCGCTGACAGAAAAAATATCGTAAAATATCGCTGTAGTGACGTTTCCTAGCGACGTATTTGAGTCGCTAATATTTTCATATTAGCGACGTTTAGTGACGTAACGTCGCTAAATTAGCGACGTATTTTGTGTCGCTATCCGTCGCTAAATTTTTTTATTTAGCGATATTTTACAACACATTTAGTGACGTTATATTGACCTGGCAAATACTACCATGTCAGTAATTTAGCGTCATTCAATGACGTATTTAGCGACAATCAGCGACATAATTAGCGACGTATCTAAACGTCGCTAAAATTTCAGTAAAAAAAGAAATAAAAAATATATAATGGTTTCCAAACCAATCTTCCTGTAGTTTATGAATTCATAATTTATATAAATAGATCCGGAGTAACCCTCCATTGAATTCCCTGGGTTTGCCGACCCCTTCAGTTGAACACTCAACACCGGTAAATCAACATACATTTAATATTTGCCCATGGACAATTGTGATACCTGCAGCTCCATCACACTGTGCTCTGTCGACGCTCTAAGATCAGTTGTCATATCCCCGAGCTCCATGATGCTGCACTTGAGTATATCAAATCGTGCGATGAGCGTCGCATCGTCCGCCTACGGCTGGGACAGGGGCTGCTCCTCCATCCTTCGCAGCAACTCATTGCGGAGAGACGCAATCTGATGGTTAAGGATTTCCTGGACTCGGGCCGACACCTGCGAGTGCTGTGGGGAATGCGCACTTGCAGTGGAGGCCCTAGAGGACAGCGTCGCAACAAGGGTGCCATAGGATCCCGTATCGAAATACGTACCCCTTTGAAGACCACCAGCGGCGGTCACCCACAGCTCGTCCGACGACGGAGCTTGAGAGGGCTGCGAGGAAGTACCAGCCTCTCCTGCTGTAGGTGTACTTACAGTCATTCGCTCACGTAGCCTAAGATACTCGGCCTAGAAAAGTTTAGATACTCTATAATTGCTAATGTGTCTAAGGTACTTATTATTAACTGTATGGATATTTATTTGCATATTTCCTAAGTTATATTAAAATTAACACAAAGTAAAGTAATACTTACATAGGTCTGCGAGGCACTCTCATCAATGAGATTCCAGCCCTTTCGATGGGTGGCCAGGAAGACGGTCACCATGTTGGCATCCTCACCCCTCTGTACCTATTAAAAATATATTATTTAGTACTAAAATTAAATATTTTATCCTACTACTATTTTATCATACTTTCATTAAAATAATATATCGAAAATAAAAAATATACCAAACGATGAAAATATTCTGTCATCGGAATCGAGCCACCACACCACATTGCTGCCTTCTGCCTAGCCACCTTGGCCTTCTTAGACCTTTCCTTGTACCTCGAATCGTCGAATTTAGCCCTCATCGTAGTCCACTGCTCAGGCGTGATCCAACCTTGGATCGGTTTTCCTTCACGATCATGAGCCTTCTGGTCATCCAGAGCATCACGGACCAGCTTGACGGCAACGGCAGAAAACATCTGCTCGATCAACTCGGTCCGGTGCGGTGGATAGAAATACATTTGCTAAAAGAAGTAATTTAGTAAGTTATATAATATGCATAAATTAAATGATTGATATAATATACTTTTACCTTGAAGTGCGCAAATCAGAACGCCTTTCTCTCATCCGGAGCATCAGAGTAGATGATCCAAGGGCCACCATAGTTGTACCTCAGAAAATGGCCAAGGCGTCTCTATACCGACGAGGGACGATATATATACATAGATAATTATTTTTATCGAAAAATGAATATATGATGAATAAAGAAATACACGATATATATGATGCTAAACCAACTAATTGACTTACTTTGTACCGTCGGCCTAAATCTCCGTCCTCATATCGTTCAGAGGTGCGCATAGAGTATCTCACTGATATTGGGACGACGTTGACTCAACAACCTCCGCCATATGCTCATCTGTCTCCATGGTTCCGTCAGCAGGAGGAACGCTAGACGAGGGAGTAGTCTCAGGCCTGAAACTACTCGTCCCAAGAGTGCTGCCACATAACGTCATCGAAGTCAGCGATATGACTGGCCGATATACTGGAGTACTTGGCACCGAGGATCCATAACCAATAGTAGGCAGTACCAGAGGAGCACTCCGTCTACCTCGGGACCTGCCGAACGCTTCACGTCGTCCTGTCATATCTGGTAATAACATATGATGATAGAACAAATAAACAAATATATAGTACATTATACTGTCAAAATATTATGCATATCTCACAACATTAATAGAATTGCACAAAAAATAACTAGTAGTATCACAAGTCTAAATTGATAGTACATTCTACAGTCAAAATATAATATATGTCACAAGTCCAAATAGATTTATTTTATTTTCAATCATCTTCAGAAAATTTATCTTGTTCACCTTTCTCGTCCTCCTCTTCCTTTTCCTCTTCATCTTCACTTTCATCTACTTCGTCTTCGTCTTTGTCTTCCTCTTCGGATAATTCTACCTCTTCTACATTATTAGTCGTGTAATGAGTAACTTCTGTTGAGTCCACATCTACAATATTTGTTACAAGAGGTAGCTCGTCCTCCTGATAAGCTATTTCGTTAATGTCAAAGATATTTTTAGCTTTAGTCTTGCATATTGCCCACCAATCCGACCTCGCTGTCCCCCATCTAGGATAAGTTGTGAAGTACACGAGCTGAGCCTGACTTGATAGGACAATTGGTTCATAATTTGATTTTTTTGGAATCAATTTGTTATTATTCTTAATACAGTTAAAGTTTGAATATTTATTTTTATTTCTATATAAAAAATTTCTCCCGCGCCGGCCCAGTTCGAAGAAGAAGAGAAGGAAAGAAGAAACTGCAACAACAATAGCTGCCCACTTAAAAAAAAGGAAACTGGAGCAGCAACAGTTGCATCAGGCACGCTCACTGGCTTAGCTAGCGCACGTGCAAGGGACCGATAACTTGGAGCTCTCTTTATGATAGATGGAATTGCCCAGAGTTTGGAAGCATCAAGTCATCAGAAGATCAGATTATCCCTCATCATATCACCTTTCTATTTGGGTTACTTCTCCCCAATATACATACCATGTATTCTTTGTCTAGCTAGATATCCGCGTCTTGCGCGAAGGAATCCTTCTCGCTCTTCATTTTATTTTTGTGCCATTTATTTTACTAACATATTATTTTGTGCGTCAACTAGAATGTTAAATGATCATGCCATACCTTCGAAATCCACCGTTCAAACCCTTCCTGACTTGGTTACTGTTCATTTTATTTCTGAATTTCGAGGACAAAAAATTTCTAAGATGGGTAGGATGTAAACCCCCAAAATTTTATTTTTTCCAATTTGAGTAGAATTTCAAATTTTGGGTTTTTTGGAATTAATTTGTTATTATTCTTAATACAGTTATAGTTTGAATATTTATTTTTATTTCTATATAAAATTTTTCTATTTGTATTGTCGATAGTTGCTGAAAATAAAAATATTATTATTATTATTATTATTATTATTATTATTATTATTATTATTATTATTAATGGTATATTGATTAAAATCCTTTAACAATTTATTTGAATGTCGAGTATTTTGTGGAATGGTTACGAAATTCAGGAACCTTTATCCCTGTCACGACCCGTATCCAAAAATTGGGCATGAGTCGTGGGTACGTCAAGACTATGCCGCAGGATCGATGATAGAATGATGTATAGGTCATAATACTATCTATCATATATCACAATAATATATAACCTGTTAATGATCTCAACTCCATAAGAAGAATAAGATGAATATAAATATAATGTCAAATCAATACTCAATCACAATATAATCTACAGGAAGATGAATGACACGACAAAGATATGAAATGATATAAAAGAAGTTCCAACACATAAGTCTAGAAATAATATCTCAAACAATAGCAATAAATCTAAGAGTCTAGCTAACTCAATAACGACACAAGTCTCAAATATAGTACAACTCAGAATATCTCAAAGTGGAACAATCCAAAAACAATATGAATGCTAGGCTCTAAGTCACTTCTAATGGATCCTCTATTCGAACCGGATCCTCCTGAATCTCCTGGATGTAATCCTCATCTACTCCCGGTCCATAGTATGTGGGACAAAAGTCCTCGAGATCCTCTAAAAAATATTATCCAGACTGGATTGGAGCGAAGCACATAAACTAACATCAGTTCCAATTATAATGATAAAGACTATAAAATAGTGAGTAATAAATTTACATGATGGAAATATAATACTGGAATGTAAGGAAACTGGAGAGACAAATACATGATAAGCAGTGAAACGCAGATAAATATAAATACTAGCAAGTATGAACTAAGAATAGGAAAATAGAAATACTAGCTAAGTGCCTTGAAATTTAGTTATTATGTGATCGCCTTGGGACAAGATCAGGCTCTACCATATATGATTAGCTATGCACAACTACAGGTAAGGAATCAGGTCAATCAAGTATGAATGACTATGCACAAGTACAAGTAAGGGGATTAGACCAATCATATATGGGGAGCTATGCACAAGTAATAAGATTAGCCTTCACCCTCGTGTGGTGAGGGTGAGCTATGAACAAGTAAGTAGGGTATGATCACATAATCGACTAATACTTTTTCGTCCCTGGCTAGAACGATGGATCCAATCATGACTCCTCATGACATGTATCTATGATACTAACCCGTGAATCCACTGTGTCAAGAATCAAGTATAACACTACAAAACTAAACATAATAATTATCAGAATAACGAAAATTGTCAGAGAATGTACTCGCCTGTGGCCCTAAGCAACGTGTGAGGATCAATGTCCAAGACGGAGTCACAAGGACCTAAATATATAATAATGGTGTTAAGGTGTGAAATGAAATGATAATCATGAATAACTAGCTAGGATGATGTTTCTAGGCCATTTCTAGGTCTATACAAGATTAACTAGGTCAATCTAGTCATTAATGGTTCTAAACTAACTAAAATTAGACTATAAGAACTAATACTACTGATACTAGCTAATATTTATTATATTAGCTAATATTTATTATACTAGCTACTATCTTATACTATTCATCATATTATTTATAGACTCTATATAATTAGTATCATAGTTGAATCACCTAGTGAAGTACTTAGCTGCTATCTTACTTTACCTCATACTAACTTGTCATTACAATATATCCATACTTTACCCATTAACTCTTTGGTATTAATTAGGTATCACAACCTTATCTTAACTATAACTCCTATATTATAGTACCTCACTAACATCTTGACTTAACTTGCTCATTAACTAGGGTACTAAGTTTCTACCTTAATTCTCCAATACCTAAAATACCTATACACATGACCTTGATACCCTACCTGAGCGACCTACTACTGATACTTAAGCCCGCAGTTAACATGGAGACATTCACTGATACATAGGATGTCTTACTGCTACCTGCAGATCCAACCACTCACATGTAGTGCACTTTAATTTCCTATACTTGGCTATTACTTCTCTGCAATATTAACGGCTACCCTTATCGTTCCTTGCACATAGCAGTATCACTTGAGCATAGCCAAGTCTCTATCCTTCAATGTGCCACATTGCCCCAGACTTGTTGCCTGCAGTCCTACAGACTTGAATGCCTATTTCCCCCAGTAACCTAACCGATACCCTACACTTGCCAAAATACACTGGCACATCCCCATTCTTCCTTACCTTGCTGCATAGAACTTGAGCCACATTACCCCATCTGATCTGCACCCATGTGCATCAGATATACACTGCCTGGAGTCTGAACTGAGACTGAGCTCACTTTGTCACTCACATCCCCTTGGTGCCCCAACTAATACTTTAAGCCTCTTAGTTAGTGATACTTCAAGAATCATTACACTCTTTAACTCAACTAATACTTCAAGCCCTCTCTGATACCAATTATCAGTATAAGCAACAGAACACCATCACTAACACCTACACTCACTAACACCAACTTTACTGTGCTTGAAACTGGCTCCACCCGAGCCTTTAAGGCCTGTAATAGTGCCTGTATTTACAAGTGCACAATGAAGCCCTTACTTTTAATGTCAACCCGAGCACCCCCTTAGGGTATTAGCTCAAACTTAGTGTTGATACTGCTTGTGCACCTATCCATGCTTGCTGAACAAGAGTGTTTCCAAAACACAGTTACCTGACTGATATCAGGTATCAATCCTCATTCAATATAGGTAAACACCCATCCAAGGATACTAGTGTATCATTAATGCATGCTCAAACTCACTAATTTCCCCCACACAAATAAGAGCAACCATAACTAGCTGCTACCCGAGTCCCCTCTCATATCTGGACACAACACACACACACACACACACACACACACACACAATTATATATACACACACTTAAACATACATATATATATAATTCTAAATCAATAGATCAAACACATGGAGTGCATCGTATCATAATACACACACCAATGCATGATACACCCTTGATACTCATATAATTGCTATAAAATATTCCTAATATATAAGTTATGATATGAATTTAATTATAATAGTAAAACAGAATACAAACAATGAAGAACCACTACCAATTGAATAAAAACCCCAATTAAACCTAAATTACCGACACGTAACATGGCGTATCATAACGTATCACGATACGTCCTACTCGTATCCAATTGTGGACACGTATCTACTCCCACAATATCAATTTATGTCTAATTAAAACTATTTTACTCAATGACACACACTTGGTGCACCAATCTCGAATTTTTCCTAATTTGGGCATAAAACTCAATGTAAAAGTCACAATAAGGGTCATATAAACTAAGTTATTCTTCTTATGGGCAACCCTACTGCATGGGTGGGTTTCTAATGCTCAAATGCAATAATTAGCATCTAATTAAAGAATTATTTCAAAATTTTACCTATTGGAAGATGGATTCCCAATAAAAACTCAATAGGACATGATATGGACACAAGCTCCTAGTAAAATTCCTTCTTCTCCAATGCTCCTAGCAATCCAAGCTCCTAGTGCTCATTGATAAGGAATATGAAAGGGATTGAGAGTGGTTTGGTGGTATTTAGTATAGGAATGAGTCAATTTGGGGAACAACACTAATTAAAAAATATTTTAGAATGAAGAATTAGAGGAGAAAGAATCTCCCTCCCTATAATTAGGGTAGGCCATGTGTGCCCCCTCCTCCAAGCAATGCACAATGACCCATCTACCCCTATTGTGTTGTCATGAAGAGGGTTTTAATTAATGAAGCTTCTAATCCTAATGAATATTTAACTAACTTTTAATTAATGAAAGTGGAATTGATTTAAATGAGTCAAATGAGTCTAAAGGGCTAGTCTAATTATTGGTCCATTATTGGTCCAATGTGTCATGTCATGTTAGGTGTTCGCCCATTAAATTTGAAAGTTCTAAGAGAGCTTGATTTAATTAACAAACGAAAAGAGAGTACAAAGAGGTCCTAGGTAGACAATCTAAGTACAAATTTATTTTCTGGGAGTGTCGATGGAGGGTTAGAAGTGAAGTAAGTCTCTTTACTCCATGGATGATCTAATGCAGGAGGAGGAAGCTCTTCTTTATTGCTTGACTATAGGTTTACCGATAGCCCACCTCTTGTATGGGTGTGGTACCCTACTATTTATAGTCACCACTGGGCGTGCATATGTTGAGCAGCATGGATGCTGGAGGATGCCACGTGTCCCTTCTTAACATGGTGCAGCTGTAACCGTGAGCAGGCTAAGCTGCTACGCGGGCGCTTGTTAGGATTTTACGTTGCTAAAGATCTTGGTGGTTCTTGTCCTTTGTGGGCGTGACTTGGTCAGCTTGACACATAGTCCACACTTGGTTGGAGAGAATCGCTCTTGTCATAACAACAAGATTTGGTCTTCATGGAGTCTGAAACACATGTGGCCAGAGACACATGGGACAGATGGAGTCTGGGACGCATGGGGCCAGACACGCATGAAATGGATGGAGTCTGGGACGTATTGGGCCAGAGATGCATAAAACCACATGGATCTTTGGACACATGGGGCCAGAGACGCATTAGACGCATAGAGTCTGAGATACATGGGGCCAGTTGTGCTGTACACATGGTGCATCACATCCATCGAGAGTGAAGTTCTGTACTGACCTGAGACTTCTGTCGTTTAGTGTGTTCACGTCTTTTGAGGCATTCAGAAAATTCTTTTCGTTGGGATTCTGTGTCAGAGACGATCCTGCTGACGGTACACCATGTTAGGTCCTTCTGCGGCCAAGCAGCTTTGGCTGATTAGGACGCATGTATGTCGTCTTTCTTGGCTGCATGGAGACTCTGCGGCCTGATCTCTTTTGAATTTTTGTTTTGGGGCGCAGGGTTGCATGGATACATATTTTTCATGCTTCTACAAGACCCCCTTCAAAATTTTCAAACTAATAAGTTTGGAATACTTTAAATAAGAAGCATGGAGGAAGCATCACTTTTGGCCGCATGACTGGAAGGTCGCATAGACGTTGGATCGTATTGACGTCGGGCTGCCTAAGGGTCACATGGACGAGCACTTCCAGGCTGTGAAATCATCATTAACTGGCGGATTTGTTTTGATCTTTTAATGGATCTTCTTTGGGATTCTGCGTCATCTTCTGACATGGGGCCCGTGAGGGCGCTATTTCTCGGGAGATTAAAGTGGACCTCGCGAATCGAGGCATTAGGTTCATCCTCATAACTGCTTGGTTCATTACCTTGATCTCTTCACACGACTTTGAGGCCTATAAAATAGGCGGCGGGGAAGAGAGAGAGAACTTTATCTCTTTGCTTTCTTTCCTTCTCCTGTGAGGGATGCTGAAGGCTGAGGCTCTTTTCGTTAAGGGGTTGATCAAGGGAAGTTTTGATCCATGGCCCCCTGATCCGGGTGTTTTGCTTGGAGGTAGGACAGTACTGTACTTCTCATGCTGTGCTGTGGAGGAATAGGCCCCAGTACACCATCCTGCTACAGGGATACACGCATGCCCTTTGCGAGATTCTGTCTAGATGGAGACTCGTCTTGGACACACGCAGACCTCTTTCACAGAGTTCTATCGTGTGGACGAGCACTCCTCTATAACATACAAGTTGAGCTTTGGCTTGACCGGATAGGTGGGGGGTCGTTTGCTTCATGCGCGCAGAGCTTTATCTCTGGCTTGACCACATGGATGAGATCTCCTCTTGCTTGTGCGCATAGGCTAGGTCGTGCATTGCTGCGGCAGAAACAACCGTATGCGATAGTTTGTGCCTTTATGCGACCTTCACTGAGATTGATACGTGTCTTCTTTTTGCAGGTTTTTTCCTCGCTTGTGCTGCTCATGATGGAGCATGGAAGGATATCATAATACATGTCATTCGTAGAGTATGTCACCCTTATGCGGCAGTTCCTCATCATGAACTAATCCAGGAGACGAGGATGGTTCACCGTGAATCGATCCAGGAGACGAGGACCGTTCTGCAAGGATTGATCCAGAAGACGAGGATGAACATCCTGCATCGTGCGTTGAGTCATCCTTGTTCAAGCAATGTTCTAGCTGCATTTTTCTCCTTTATGTGGCTTGCTAGCGGCTGGGGGCTTGTGGCGACAATGACATAATTTGGAATAATTTCCATTCCTGTCGTCGGTCTTCCTGTATGGATTCCATATACTGAGGTTTGCACTGTGGAGTGGTGAGCCATAAAACATTGAGGTAATATGTGGGCACCTTTTATTGGAAGAGGTTCTTGTCGGTGAGAATGGAAACCTTTAAAAGGGGTTTCCTTCATATGTACTTAAGACCTTGAATGTTAATGAACACCCTTAAAATGTAACGAATTTCCATCATATGTACTCATGATCTTAAACAAAAGTTTCTCCTATTTCGGAACTCCTTCCTTAATTTGTCTTATTGTGTATAAATTTTATGTGACCTTTGGATATTGTACTAGAGGTAATATGGACGTAGTATAATACCGTAGCTTTTTAAGGATATCCGGCTGTGGGATCTTTGGTGGGCTTATTACTTTTTGTGCACTAGAGTGCAAGTAATAAGTTTGAAGACAATCCCTTTCAGAGGTAATATGTACGTGATAAGTTTTGTGGACCCATTACTTCTTGCACGCCTGGGTGCAAGTAATAGGTTTAGAATAAGCCCTGCCAGAGGTAATATGGACGTAGCAGTTTTTGTGGACCTAATACCGCTGGTGTACCTTGGTGAGTACGGGTGATAAGTGGGGATGACAATCGATATCAAAGGTAATATGGACGTGATGATCGATAGCCAAGACCAAAAAAGTTTGGTTAGAGGTAATATGGACATAACAAACTCAGTCGGAGAGAAATATTAGGACGATAGTTCAGAGGTAATATGGACGTGAACCGATGTCCGAGAAACTCACTGAGAAGTGATTTGCTGAGTGTGGTCTATCCGAACATGAAGATAGACATGAAGATTGCTCCGTTGGAAAGATTGGTGGGACGATAGCTCAGAGGCAATATGAACATAGCTAGCGTCTAACGAGATTGGTTTTTGAGTGGTCACTGCGGGAGTGTGCAAGTGGACATGAGGACTGCTCTACTCGGGAGACTTTGAGGATCCATCACCCGTTACGTATCCAGGTCTTCTGGATATCGATGATGGCTTTTATAAGAATTTGTAAAGAAGAAGAAAATATTGCACATATGCACTTGCTGGGGATGAAGAACCAAGAATGTAGAGATGTACATCTGGGTTATCCTACTGGTGATGAAGGGAGTATAAGTCAAGTTTAGACATAGTACTTTTTAAGGAACTTGTCGTTGATAGGCATCATGAGCAAGTCGCCGTTGGTTTTTGCGAGCCGGTAGGCACCATTGGAGAATACTGATTCTACAATGAATAGTCCTTCCTATTTGGGCTAAAATTTATCAACCATTTTGTGGGTCATAACCATCGATCTTCTTACTGTCAAGACAAGATCGCCCACTTGGAACATTTTATTTTTGACCCGTTTGTTGAAGGCTCCAGAGAGACGCGTTTGGTATAACTCAATGCGCTGCTGAGCTAAGAGTCATTTTTCGTCGAGTGCTTCCAGCACTTATAGTCGTCGGCGATGGTTATCGTCCACGGTAAGCTGATTGGAGAGACCCACTAGGAGTGAAGAGATTTGGATCTCGAGGGAGAGGACTACTTCACTTTCGTACACTAAAGAGAATTGTATACTTTATGTAGCTGTCCGGACCATTGTACAGTACGCCCAGAGACATTCATCCATCTTCTCGTTCCAGTCACGCTTGTTGGATGACACAAATTTTTTGAGAAGCTTGATGATGATTTTGTTAAATGCCTCAGCCAACCCATTTGTCGCTGGGTTATAGGCAGTCGAAGCCACATTCTAAATTCGATTTCTATTGCAGAACCGGTAGAATACATGACTTACGAACTGTGGACCATTGTCGTGAATGATCCTTAGTGGCAAGCCGAAGCGGTATATGACATGATGCTTGACGAAGCTGATCATGTTGGATGGATTAACTTTCACGAGTGGTACTACTTTCGCTCACTTGGAGAAGTAGTCGGCGATGGCCGGGATGAACCGGTGCCCCTTAGACGAAGGTGGACTTATTGGTCCGATGATATCCATTCCCCATGCCTCAAACGGCCAGGATGCTACCATTGGGTACAGGAATTTCGAGGGCTGGTGGATGAAGTCTGTGTGGATAAAACACGTCTAGCATTTCCTCGCATTATCAATGGCCTCTGCTACCATCGTCGGCCAGTAATCACCCATTCTCTGAAGATGGTCCTATAACTTTGGGTGGGTTGGTGGGCATCGCAGACGCCATCATGTGCTTCCCGAAGCGTCTGTTTGGATTCTACATTCGATAGGAATCGTAAAAGAAGGCCGTCGTATGAGCGGCAATACAATATTTTAGTAGCCGTATCATAGTAGAACCAGAGGGAACATCTCCTGATGGACGTGGCTTCCTTTGGGTTCTCGGGGAGAATTCTATAGACCGCATTGTCAATGAATGGAAGCCTCCAGTCTTGGACATCAGTGTGTACTTTTGCCGTGTAGCTCAGACATAGGCACAAGTTATTTTTGGGGCAGACCAACTCTTGATCGATCATCGTGATTATCTGATGGGTATTGTCTGGAACTGTCAATGAGACAAAGAGGCCGGTCAGGGCGTCAGTCTCGACGTTCTGCATCCGAGGAACATACTCAATGAAGAATCCCTCGAAGGTTGAGATGATGCCAAGAGCATCTTGGTGGTACGAAATTAGGTCTTCATTCCCGACTTTATATTCGCCTCGGACTTGGTTGACTATCAGCTTGGAGTTACTGTATGCCTCTAAATAATCCACCCCTACTTGTTTAGCAAGTTGGAGTCTAATAATGAGAGCATTGTATTCCGCCACGTTGTTGGAGCATGACTCTGTGAGGGAAAAAGCTCGATTAATGACGAGATTGTAGGGGAAGATTAATACTATCCCAACTCCGACGACGATATTGCCTTTGGGCCCTGCTCTCGAAGCGTCGTTGAAGAACATCCATCAGACAGCTTTACACTCAGTCATGTTTGAGTTCGCCACTTCATCTAGAATCTTATCATAGAGTTTCGAGATTTCTGGCACCGAATGTGCTGCCAGAAAGTTGGCCAGTGCTTGGCCCTTGACGACTTTCTGAGGGACAAATACTATGTCGTATGGAGACAGTAGTATCGCCCAGGTAGCTAGGCGGGAACTGAGCACCCCTGATTTGGTCATGGGAACTCTGAGCGAATTGACTCACGAGATCACATGAATGGTCTGTCCAGTCACGTAATGCAGAGTCTTCTGGACATCAAATACTTGAGCAAGGTATTCTTTTTTGATGGGGGTATACCTATTCTCTGCGCCGACCATTATTCGACTAAGGTAGTGATGGCCTGGTCGTGGCTTGCGTCACTATTCTGGGCTAATAGACCACCCAAGGGAGTGATCAATTGCACGTACATAGAGTAGGAAGGGCTTTCCCACGACCTGGGCTACTAGCACTAGAGAGTTTGATAGGTATCCCTTGATATCGTCGAACGTGCGTTGGCATTCTTTATTCCCGATAAAGGAGACACATTTCTTCATGAGCTGGGTGAATGGCCGACAACCCCCCCCCCCCCGAGAGATTTGATATAAACCTCCTGATGTATGCCAGCCTCCCTTGAAGGCCGCAGAGATCCCTGAGGTTCCTTAGAGGGTTCATCTCGAGGATTGCTTTAGTTTTTTTGGGGTCTATGTGAATACCCTGAGAAGTGATGAAAAAGCCCAAGAATTTATCGCTGGAGACTCCCAGGAATGATTTGGTAGGGTTCATCTTGAGCTGGTGCGTACACATGAGGTCAAACACAGTCTTCAAGTTCCTGAGGTGATCACCTTTGGAGTGACTTTTGACGACGATGTTATCGACGTAATACTCCACCATCTTGTGCAGATATTCAAGAAAAATAGTGCTCATAGCTCATTGTATGTAGCACCTGCATTTTTTAGACCGAAGGGCATGATTGTGTAGTAGTATACTCCTATCGGTGTTCTGAACGATGTATGCTTTTCGTCTTCAAGATATATCTTGATTTAATTGTAGCCAGAGAATCCGTCCATGAAGGACATGCGCTCTAAGCCACAAGTGTTATCAATCATTATATCGGTGATCGAAAGAGAAACTCGTCTTTAGGGTACGCCGAATTTAGATCACGAAAGTTAATACAGATTCAAATATTTTCGTTCTTTTTGACGATGGACACGATGTTGGCCACCCAATCCGGATGTTGTTCTTCACGGATGAAGCCTCTAGCTATCAGTTTGTTGACTTTAACTTCGATGACGTTCATAATGTCTGGTCGGAATCGCCGTTGCTGCTATTTGACGGGCTTAGTATTCGACGAGATATTGAGCTTATGGACCGAGATTTGGGGGTCCAGTCTTGGCATGTCTTCGTAACTCCGGGCAAAGATATTAATGTATTCCTTGATGAGCTATTGCAGGGATTCTCGGACTTCATCGGACAGACTTTTGCTGACGAAGATAGGCTTAGGGGAGGTCTCGTCGCCTAGATCGACTTGTACAACTTCGTCCTCGGTAGGAGGGTCTCACTGCTCAAATCATATTTCCTATTAGGAATCTAGATGTTGGGCCCACGACTCTATTTCAAAGAGTTCGGGTGGGTCCCCGTTGTCTTCCTCAGGGTCAGCTGACACCATGTTGGCGGACAATATTTGCCTGAGCATGTCCCTGATACTGACATCAGAGTCACAAGCAGAAGATTCTAAAGAGTGAGAGTGCACTTCGCCTTCTTTATCCGAGCCCTCGGGAGTTGTGGTAAGATTTACATATCCTAAGTCATGCTTGGTTTTATGGTAGTAATCCTCAGATTTGCTTGTAGGAATAGGTAGACGCAGGGGCAGCCATCAACCCGTGCCATAGTTTAAGCCCCTATTGGCCTTCAGGTCATACCACATCTTCTGGATAAGGTGCTTGGCTTGCGAGCTATACCGGTTGAGTGATATTTTGCCGGTATTAGGTTCCAGATCCAATTCTTCTTGGACGAAGGATCAAAGGCATTCTACTCTGCCAAAAATGATGAGTTTGTCTCCCCCTTCTTCTGGCCGAAACTGGAAAGTAGGAGTTTTGGCTGGGGAGGATTTGGTTCACTGCGTAGGTGGTAGTCACTTGTGTTTGCAGATGAAGGTCCAGACCGTGATCCATGGAATACATTGTGCTTATATGTGCACATTTAAAGTAGTTCAAAGATAACTCTTTATTCCTAAATGAGGTATTTTTACTTCAGGGATTACATTATCGAGAGAAGGGACGTTGGCATGAGTGGCTACATACTCCTCCAGCTCATATTCCTCGAGGGCCACCCCCAGTGTGGGCGAAGGCTTTGGTGGATTCCTGCACAGTTTTACCACCAAGGGTTCTGAATTTATGAAAGGTGCCGGAGCCTCCCTTGGTGGTCTTCGAATGCGAATGACTAATAGGTTTTGAAGGTATAGACGACGTCGGATCTTTCCTTTTTGGTCGATTCGGCCTATGAAGGTGAACACCAGAGGTTCGGATGTTGTAGACAGTGTCGGATCTTTCTTTGGCGGTCGACTCAGCCTGCGAAGGCAGACAACCAAAGGTTCGGTTGCCTCCTTGTGCAGTTTTATGACAAAGGGAGCAATTGTGTTGGGAGTGCGTGCCTTAAGACGGACCCTCAGGGGCTCCTCTGGTGTTGTCGCTGCCTCTGCTTCATCATCGGCCTCGTTGCCCCCCTCCTTTTGGGGGATTTTTTTGTAGAGTATTGCGTCAGAGTAGTAGGTCTTAACCCCTTTAAATAGGTCTACGTTCGCAAATTCTGTCTTGACCGTGGCATGGTCGTCCATATACTTTAGACATTGGTGTAGAGTTGATGGCATGACCATGTATTAGTGTATCCAAGGTCGTTCCAGCAGGACATTATAGGATACATCCACGTCAATGACGTAGCAAGTGACCTATGTCTTCAAGTCGCCAATTTAGCATTTCAGACGAATCTTGCCTAAAGGGTAGCTTCTTCCTACGTTGAAGCCACTGATAGCAGTATTAGTGTCTGCCAGCCGATGCATCGAGATGTCCAATGTCTAAAGCAGACTCCGCTGGATGATGCTGATTAATGAACCGGGATTAATGTGCATCTGGTCTACCTTAATGGCGCCGATTTACCCTATGTAATATAGGGGACGTTCATACCGGTTGTTCTTTAGCAACATATCCTGTTACGAGAATGTGATTTTGGGTATTACCTCCATGATATTATTGCAGTAGGGGAAAGCTGCCGGATCTTCAGCTGGCAGTTTGACTTACGCCAGGTAGGTGTCGACATTTTATAATGCATCGCTAAGAGTAGCCCGAGTGTCATTGGAGAGCCGCAGAAGCTCAAATAGTGACAACTTTGCCGGGGTATTGGCGAGTTGAGCCAAGATGTCAAAGTTGTAGGAATTTTTCAGTTCCTGGGCCATTTTCTTACGCAACGGCTTATCGAAGCGTCCCTCTTTTTGTTTGGACTTATCCGCTGGTGGGGATTGAGATGGACCCGGATAAGATACGACATGTGTAGTAGTTATAGGTGCATTGATGTCGGGAGCTTCGTAATCTCGCTGATAGGCAAGGCCCGGCCTGGTTGCCCCTGTCCAGGCCTCCTCAGCGGTGGAAGAAACCATGCGACATGACTTGATTTTTCTTGTATTAGGCTTAACGGTGGGATGTGCTGCTTGCTGCATTAAGTCTAGGACTAGATCCGAGTGGACCCACATGATCTCTTCCCGAGGCGTAGTAAAAGATTAGTCCAGCTGCTTGGTCACTAGCTAGTAGAAGATTGACTACCTATATTGTTGCCCTTGGATCGGTATGACTCCGTCCTGGGCTTTCGTCGTTAGAAAGTTGTCCAACTGGAGGGATACCATGTTGGCGGCAACTATTTTTTTATCGAAGTCCAAGAAGAGAACTTTGGTATTGATCAAGCGCTGGATGTACCACTTTAATGTGTAACAATCCCGCGTCGTATGGTGGACGTATCGGTGGAAGTGACAATACTTCGGGTTACTTATGTCTGCCGCTTCCGGTTGGCGTTTGACGTCGGGGAGCCAAAGTTTTCCTCCCTTCATCAGCATGTCAAAGATGGACATGACATCATCATCCGCGAAAGAGTAAGTCTTCTTTGGTTTTGGAGCTTCCGCCTATTTTTGCTCCTGCTTTTTAGTTAAGTTGGCGACCAAGGTCTGCTTCCCTTTTTCCCTCATGGTTGTTGTTGTCACCGTTATTGTTGTTGGGATGTCTTCCCCTATCATCGGTGACAGGAATCTGTATGCCCAAGAGTCGGACATCCTTGACTTTCTTCACGATGCCGACATCGTTTATAATGAACGCCGTCCAGTCTTTAAGCTGGCTATCACCCATCCAGGGGTTGACTGTCGGAAGTAGGTTTCTCCGGCACTTTTTCATCAGCATCATTTCGGGATTGCCAGGAGGCAGCCTCAGCGCAGCTTATCGAAACCATTCGATATAATTTTGTGCTAGTTCCTTTTCTCCCTGGGCAACGTCCATCAAGGAGAACATAGTCATGTCACTTCATGCCTCATAGAATCTTTGGAGAAAAACTCTTGAGGTCGTCAAATGTTGAGATATAGTTAACTTGGAGGTTGTAAAACCAGTTGAAAGCCACCCTGGATAATGCCCCGACGAAGACCTTAGTGAGGATAACATCATTGTGAGGTAGGTGCCCCATCATAGTTTCGAAGTAGCTCATATACCGGCGAGGGGAGGACTTTCCATCAAATGTGTCAATATTGAAGGATTTGTACTTGGGAGGGTATGGTATATCCCTCAATTCCAGCGAATATGGATGCCGCACTCCGAGATCACGGAGTGAGTCTCGATTGCTCATGGAATCTATGCAGGCTCGAAGTTCTCGGACCTCCCTCATCGCTTCCCTAGCTTCATCTGTCGCGGGAGGAGCAGACGACCTTGGTAGAGCATGACGGCCGCCAATGGGGGGAGCGATTGCATTTGAATCTGTATTAGTTCCAGTGTATTGACCTAAGGCCCTTGGCGGTAGGGAGATAATAGTTTCCTTGTTGTCTAGTACTGCTTGGGTCAAGGCTTGCATTTACTCGCTCATAGTGTGCATTATGGCTTCGAGGGTTTCGAGGCGCTGCCAGTCACTAGGGCCTTCATGGTCGTCCTCTGCCATATATATCATTCTTATATAAGGCGAGTAGTGAGGGATGGTTGATGTAGCACTCTCTGCTTCGAACTCTTGCAATTAATAGTCATCGGGGAGAGCTAGTAGTATTGCATCATGTTTAGACTCTGATAGAATACTACCCCCTACGTAAGAGGCGACGTCTTCTCTCCGAGGGTGGCTACTCCCAGGGACTTCAGCATCCATTCCTTCGGAATCCTCATATCATCGGAATGTTAGATTATCGTACAGATCAGGTGGAATACTACCCCCAGATTGTGCAACCCCCAGTTGTTCTGAGGCAGAACTACTCCCAGCGGTTGGGACTTCTTCTTTGAACAGGTGCCCTGGAAAATACCTTCTGCTGGTCCTGCTGTTGGTCCACCAGTTAGTCGTCTTCTCAATGCGCTGGTTGAGATTGACGGACTAGAGGTATTGGATTTCTTTTATCCCATGGTGGAAGGGACCTTCCGAGCAGAGTAACATGAGGCAAATATTATCTCATCCTCCTCGGGTGTTTGCACCTGATCCTTGGATTATTATCGGATAGGTGCCATCGGGTAAAAATATTGGAATGCCGACTGCCTACTTGTAGGTGCTTCCACTTTTTTGTAGCAGCAGTTGATGAGGATTTTGGCAGAGTGATATCCTGGGGAGGATACTTCACATGCCGTAGTTGCCTCCCTCATCTTGCGCTTGTGATTGATCATATTGCGCAAGTCAGGTGAGGACTAACTCACCTTTGCACCCTTTTTGTGAGTATAGGTAGACCGAGCACACGGGTGCGTGGGTGTTAATTTTGCTCCTTGATCTAGGGTTCATACAAGAATATTCCCCAGATTGTCAGTGGAAGACTTTAAAGATGGAACCTGTCCATTTGCCGCTGAGGACTGGACGTACGGGTCGGTCTTATACAGTTTTCCATCAGGGGCCAGCATAAAAGTTAGCGGTGCCCTCGACGGTCAGCCGAATGGACAGTTTCTTGAGCACGACGAGCTCGTACTGCCCTTGACTTCTTTGACTTGGCACCTGTAGGCGCGTTGTACGAAGAGTCCAAGTTTCAGTTTTTACCACTTTTAGTATGGCGCATAGGGTTAGCGTTCCGTGAGATTTTGTTTAAAAATAGAGGTTTGACTGCTGTGCAGGCCGCATGCGACCATCTCCATGTGGTAGTGAACCCATGCCGTATATTCAGTCTTATGTGGCCTCCTCCTAGGATGCATGGAACTTACGTCAACATTCGAATGACTGGCATCGTAGTATTTTTCTCTGCCAGAGTTCGGGTACTGAGCATCTCCTACGAAAAATGGAGATGCCGCATGGTCAGTTCGGGTGGACGCTTGACAAGCGTCCTCAGCAACATAGAGAGAGGCGAGAAGCACAAGCTTCGTAGTTGGGCGAGGTGCGATGGCCTTTTTTACTCACGTCTTGTGGGTCTTCAAGTGGTGAGCACCATTCTGATTGGAAGAGGGTACCGCATAAGCAGTAGACGCATGATATGCGGTCCTTGCGGCAGGGAGAGAGACGAGAAGCACCTGCTCCGTAGTTGGGCGAGGTACGGTAGCCTTTGCTACCCATATCCTGTATGTCTTCTTGGGCTTTGCTTGTCTCGGAGAAGGACTCACGCTGTCTTCAGAGAGCATGTCCTCGAAGGCCTGCTGGTCAAAGCGGACCACCATCATCCTTTGAGTGGACACGAGCTTGGCTGTGTTAGATTGTGCCACAACTTTCTCATCAGGGGAGAAAGATGTTCCCAGCAGAGTTTGCATCTTGTTCGTAATTGAATTCAAAAGTTCTAAGAGAGCTTGATTTAACTAACAAATAAAAAGAGAGTACAAAGAGGTCCTACGCAGACAATCTAACTACATATTTATTTTGTGGGGAGTGACGATGGAGGGTTAGGAGTATAGCAACTCTCTTTACTCCATGGATGATCCGATGCAGCAGAAGAAAGTTCTTCTCTCTTACTTGACTGTAGGTTCACCGATAGCCCGCCTTTTGTATGGGTGTGGTACCCTACTATTTATCGTCACCCCTGGGCGCGCATATGTTGGGCCGCATGGATGTTGGAGGGTGCCACGTATCCCTTCTTAACAGGGTACAACTATAACTGTGAGCAGGCCAAGCTGCCACGCTGGCGCTTGTTAGGATTTTCTGTTGCTGAAGATCTAGGTGGTTCTCGTCCTTTGTGGGCGTGACTTGGTCAGCTTGACACATAGTTCACACTTGGTTGGAGATAATCACTCTTGTCATAACAGCAAGATTTGGTCTTCAAGGAGTCTGAAACACATATGGTCTGGAAGCATGGGGCCAGAGACATAGGAAAACACATGGAGTCTGCGACGCATAGGGCTAAAGACACATAGAACGTATGGAGTCTCGGACGCATGGGGCCAGAGACGCATGGAGCCTGGGATGCATGGGGCTAGAGTCGTATGCGATGCATGGAGTCTGGGATGCGTGGGGCAAGTTGTGCTGTACATGTGGTGCTGCATATCCATCGAGAGTGAAGTTCTGTGCTGACGTGAGACTTTTGTCATTTAGTGTGTTCACGTCTTTTGAGGCATTTAAAAAATTCTTTTAGTCAGGATTCTGTGTCAGAGACGATTCGGCTGACGGGACGCCACGTTAGGTCCTTTTGCGGTCAAACTGCTTTGGCTGATTGGGATGCGTGGATGTCGTCTTTCTTGGCCGCATAAAGATTCTGCAGCCTGACCATTTCTGAGTTTTTGTTTTGGAGCACAGGGTTGCATGGATGCATATTTTTTATGCTTCTACATTAGGTTCACTAGTGTCAAGTCTAATTTGCTAGTCTAATCTACTAACCAATAATAATATTAGGCACAATATACAACATACACATTTATATAAATAAAATATAACATATTATTTATAATAATAAAAATATCTTTATTCTAGAAATATGGTAGTGAACAAGTATACCCTCCTTAAAATAATTTTATCCTAGAAATTAAAACTAAACTAGCTTAAAGAACATAACAAAACAAGTAGAACAATACCTCAAGGCTCAAAAAGATAAGGGTACTGCTCGCGCATTTTATTCTCCCTCTCCCAGGTTGACTCACCCGGAGAGTGATGCCTCCACGTGACAAGAACCAAGGGAATAGTCTGGTTCTACCACACCTTTTCCTGCGATCCAGAATCTCCACTGGCTGCTCTAGATAGCTGAGGGTCGGACCCAACTCGATCTCCGAGTGATCCAGTACGTGACTAGTATCTGCCATGTACCGTCTCATCTGCGACACGTGGAATAAGTTATGTACTCCCTCTAGTGCAGGCGACAAGTCTAGAATGTAGGCCACTGCACCGACCCTCGCAAGAACACCAAAGGGTCCGATGTTCCATGGACTAAGCTTTCCGTCTCCACCCAAAGCGAATTGTGCCCCGTGTCGGAGAAATCCGCAAGAACACCAGGTCGCCAACCTAGAACAAAGTATAACCTTAACACGCAGTTTAAAACAAAGTAATCACAAAAAACACAAAATAAAGCCTATACCTCGAGCTCCAAAGGTCTCTTGTGGCTGTCGTCCCAATGCCGCTGTCTGTCCTACGCCACCCGAAGTCTATCACTAATAAGCTTCACCTTCTCAGCTGTATCCACAATCACCTCTGGCCCCAACAAGGCTCTTTTACTAACATTTTCCAAGACAAAGGAGTGCGACATCTCCGTCCATATAAAGCCTCAAATGGTAACATCTTAATGCTGGCCTGGTAACAGTTGTTGTAATCAAACTCTACCAGGTGAAGATGATCCTCCTAAGAACCTCTGAAATCTAGAACACAAGTGCGAAGCATATCCTCTAGAGTCTGAATAGTCCTCTCTGACTGTCCGTCTGTCTGGGGGTAATATGCGGTACTAAACTAGAGCTGGGTTCCCAAGATAGCCTATGAACTACTTCAGAAGTGGAAAGTGAAATGACTATCCCAATCTGAGACGATGCTCACTAGAACTCCATGCAATCAGATAATCTATCACACATACATCTTTGCCAATTTTTTTGTAGACGTACCCACTTTAAATGGCAAAAAGTTGACCAATTTGGTCAACCTGTCTACGATGATCCAAATCGCGTCTTTCCCTCCTAGAGAACGCAGAAGACCCAAAACAAAATCTATGGTCACATGCTCCCACTTTACTCGGGGATGGGTAAAGGCTGAAGCAATCCACCTGGCCTCTGCCTATCTGCCTTTACCTGATGGCACACTAAGCATTTGGATATGAAGTGCGCCACCTCCCGCTTCATACCATACTACCATACGTGCTCCCTCAGGTCCCTATAAATCTTGTTGGCACTAGGATGTATAGAGTACTGAGGGTGATGCGCCTTCTGCATAACCTTCTCGCGTAACTCTCCACTCGGCACACATAATCTAGCACCGTACCGCAATGATCCATTATCATCAATAGTGAAGTCCTCTGATAATCCCGTTTGAACCTGTGCCCTAATACTCCTCAGAGCCTCATCATTATACTACGTAGCCCTGATCCTGTCCATCATCTCAGACTGTATCTGCAATCCCCATATATGCATCTCCCAAGAACTAGCACCTTAATACCCAAGCTCTCTTAAGATCGGCCAACACGTGTCTGTCCATCGTCAAGTACATAGCCATCGGATACCTGCTCAAGGCATCGATAACTACATTAGCCTATCCTGGGTGATACTACAATAAAATGTCAAAGTCCTTCATCAGCTCCAACCACCGCCACTGTCGCATGTTCATGTCTTTCTTTGTGAACACGTACTTCAAGCTTTTGTGGTCCGTAAAGATCTCCACATGGTCTTCGTACAGATAGTGTTTTCACAGCTTTAGAGCAAAGATGATCATTGCCAACTCCAAATTGTGGGTGAGATAGTTCTTCTCATGAGGACGTAATTGAGTAGAAGTATAGGCAATCACCTTCCCGTGCTGATGAATAATGCAAGCCAAACCCTTTCCTGAAGCATCACTATAGATAGTAAATCCACCTTTCCTTGATGGCAACTTTAATACTAGAGCTGTCGTCAATCTCTTCTTCAGCTCATCAAAAGCGGCTTGACAATCCTTTGTCCAGACAAAATCCATATCCTTCCGGGTCTGCCTAGTCATTGGCTCTGCAATCCTGGAGAAGTCCTGTACAAATCTCCTGTAATAACCTACCAGCCCCAGAAAACTTATGATCTCAGTCATTGAACTTGGATTAGCCCATGACTCCACTACCACGATCTTCTTTGGGTCAACTGAGATCCCATCTCCTATCACCACATGACCATAGAATTCAACCTTGTCAGGAAAGAACTCACACTTTAAATGCTTTCCATAAAGCTCCTCCTTCCTGAGACTCTCCAAAACTATACTCAGGTGCTCTTCATGCTCCTCCGGTGATGAATGTCATGAATAAACACCACCATGAACTTGTCAAAGTACTGGTAGAACATCTTGTTCATCAGGTTCATTAATACTATCGGGGCTTTGGTCAACCCAAAGCACATCACCATGAACACAAACTGGCCATACTGAGTCCGAAAAGCTGTCTTCGGAATTCTTTCTTTTTTACTTTCACCTGGTGGTAGTCTAACCTCACGTCTATCTTCGAGAATACCTTCGTTTCGGTCAACTGATCAAAAAGATCATCTATCCTTGGCAGCAACTATTTGTTCTTGATAGTGAGGTTGTTTAGAGACCTGTAGTCGATACATATGCGTACCGACCCATCCTTCTTCGGTACAAACAATACCGGAGCACCCTACGGTGATGAACTGGATCTGAAGAAGCCCTTATCCTGTAACTCATCTACCTGCTTCTTCAACTCTTCCAGTTCGTTGTTGTTGACCCTATAGACGTGCTGTGATATCGGCTCTGCGCCTGGCACCAAGTCTATAGAAAATTCAACATCTTGATCTGGTGGCAATACTGGCAACTCCTTCGAGAAAACATCCATAAACTCTGCTATCAAAATATGTGGAAGCTCCTTCTCTTCCACCATGGCTCAACAGATGATACTCTCGCTCTGCTCCACTGTACCTTTGACAATCTCAAACTCTGGCTCTCCTGGCGGTCAAAATAATACCCTGTCTCCATGAAAATCTAAACTAGGATGGTGTCTACTCAACCAATCCATCCCGAGTACAATATCGTAGCTCAGAAGTGACATTACGAGTAAGCACGCAGTCAACTCCCAGCATCCTAATATAACTCTTCGATCATTGCAAACATCACTGACCAGGATAATGCCACCCCCAGTCGTGATCTTGCAAGTCCTAGCCAAGGGTTCAGCCTCTAAATGATTCTTAAGAGCAAAAGATACAGATACAAAACTATGTAAAGCACTAATATCAAATAAAAATAATGCTAGAATGAAATTAAGAACTGAACTTGAAATCACCTCTCCCTTCGGCTCGGTCTCCTCGACCGTCATGGCAAATGCTCACCCCTGGGGTACACCTCTCCGCTGTTGCTGGTGCTAGATGAATATTTGCTGCTATGGAGAAAGTGGAGGTCCCCTCTGCTGAACAACGGGTGAACTCGTTAGTGCTCCCTGAACTGGTGCTCAAGTACGATACCAAGTAAGTAGTACAATATCAAATATCTGACTATCAGACGCCTTGATCTACAAGCTCTTTGGGATCTGGGCTAATCGTAGGTTCCTCTCTATATCCTCTAACCAGTCATCAGCGTAGAGTATACCCTCAGTACGCTTGAACTTTCGATGTACTATCCTCTTGAAGTCTACTATAGTGCCTAGCCTCCGCTGCTTCGGCTGGTTAGGATGTTGCTGGGCAACTCTCTCTACTTCCAGTAGGGCCACATGGTGAGCATTCTCCATGCTCTCTCTCATCATCTCAGTTTGCGCTTGGTATGCCTCTGTCTGCATCCTCTGTCCCTCAGCATGAACACGCTGGTCCTCCGCCGACACCCTCTGGGCATCTAACATGCCCTAGATCAAAGCAAAAATATGTGCCCCGTTAGCAGGCACATCTCGAGGAAAAGAAAACTGTGGCGATGGAGCCCTCTGGAAAGGTGGGGAAGGAGGACCCCCGAAAGCTATCGAAACTCCTATGTGAACAGGTAAAGCAGGAGGAGCAACTCTAGCTACCGGGTGGAAGGTCGAGAGGTGGCAGACCTCTCTAAAGCTGTGGGTCCTGATCTATGTGACCTGGTCTTCGATGACATCCTGAAGACATATCGAAACAAGAAGAAGTCAAATAAAGCATAAGATACAATATCATCAAAGAAGGACAGTATTATTTAAAGAAAGCAATATTCAGAATGATAAGAATAGAAAAATTAATAATTGAAAGTTTTTTAGTTGTGAGTATTCTATCATCCTATATCTTGAATCCTATATCAGGCTCGTAATTGTACTCTATGTTTGAGCACTACTTCGATATCGCACTAGTTGCAACCTAGACCTGCATGGGCCACCATAAAAATGTGTTACGACCCGTACCCAAAAATTGGGAATAAGTCATGGGTACGTCCAACCTACTGTAGAAGCATGGAAAAACTCAATTCCATGCGCCTCAGTGACGCTCTATGCGCCTCAGTGACTCAGCTCCATGCACCTCATTGATCCAGTTCCATGTGTCAATAGTCTAAGTGGTATTTTGTGAGCCCGCAGTGCCATGCGCCATTACACAGCTTGGTGATTCTTGTGCCCATAGTGCCATTCGCCATTATGTAGCTTAGTGTTCTCATATGCCCATAGTGCCATGCGCCACTATGCATCTTAGTATGATCTGCAGTGTCATGCGCCACTACCCCTTCAAGTGCTCTTCATGCACAAAGTAGAAGTAGTCCCAAGGTGCAGTCACAGCTATCCAAATAAGGGCATGATACGTGTCACGAGTATTATCGGCGACAGTAACCCCATATCTCGGCTTGACACGTGGCAGCCTTAATATTTTATGCGCCTATAGTGCCATGCGCCAACATGCAGCTCATGTAAATGCGCCTATATAAAGCCTTCCTAAGGCTATAAATAGTGGACGTCTCCCACATGCAAGCGGCAGCCGTATCTACAAGTAAAAGAAACACACGTAGAGGTAGCGCCCACACGTGAAAAAGGAGGAGAAGAAGATAGAAGCATCGCTAGAAGCCTCGTTAACCTCCTTGGTCCTTGATCATCAACGGAGTAAAGAAGCTTCTGCAGCGCTCAATCTCTACCACCACGCTTGTCCAGATCTTTCTTTTTGTACTTAGATCCTATTGTATAGGGATTCTCTTGTACTCTGTCAATTCGTAATAAATAATCGTTTTACACCCTCCACCCAAAAACCTATTTTTGCGATATCAATACCTATGTCGCAGCATCGGCGGTAGAACGTTGTCTAGGTCACAATACTATCTGTCACATATCACAATAATATATAACCTATCAATGATCTCAACTCCATAAGGAGGACAAGATGAATATATATATAATTTCAAACTAATACTCAATCACAGTATAATCTATAGGAAGATAAATGGCAAGATAAAGATATAAAATAATATAAAAGAAGTTCCAACACATAAGTCTAGAAATAATATCTCAAACAATAGCAATAAATCTAAGAGTCTAGCTAACTCAATAACAACATAAGTCTCAAATATAGTACAACTCAGAATATCTCAAAGTAGAACAATCCAAATACAATATGAATGCTAGGCTCTAAGTCACTACTAATGTAACTTCTACTGGAACGGGATCCTCCTGAAGCTCCTGGATGTAACCCGCATCTACTCCTAGTCCATAGAATGTGGGACAAAAGTCCTCAAGATCCTCTGAAGAATGTTATCCAGTCATGATTGGAACGAAACACATAAACTAACAAGAGTTCCAATTATAATGATAAAGACTATAAAACAGTGAGTAATAAATATAAATGATCAAAATGTAATACTAGAATGTAAGAAAGCTGGAGAGACAATCATTATATCCCACGTACATGGTAAGTAGTGAAAAGTAGATAAATATAAATACTATCAAGTATGAACTGAGAATAGAGAAATAGAAATACTAGCTAAGTGCTTTAAAATATTAGTTATTATATGATCGACTTAGGGACAAGATCAGGCTCTACCATATATGATTGGCTATGCACAAGTACATGTAAGGGATCAGGTCAATCAAGTATGATTGACTATGCACAAGTACATGTAAGGGGATCGGGCGAATCATATATGGGGAGCTATGCACAAGTAATAAGATCAAGCTATATCCTCGTATGGTGAGGGTGAGCTATGCACAAGTAAGTGGGGTATGATCACATAATCGACACAATGGATCCAATCATGACTCCTCATGACAGGTATGTATAATACTAGCCTGTGAATCCATTGTGTCAGGAATCAAGTATAACACTACAAAACTAGAATAATAGTAATTATCAGAATAACAAAAACTGTCAGAGAAGGTACTTGTCTGTGGTCCTGAGTATTGTGTGAGGATCGATGTCCAAGACTGAGTCACAAGGACCTAAATATAGAATAATGGTGTTAAGGTGTAAAATGAAATGATAATCATGAATAACTAGCTACGATAATGTTTCTAGGCCATTTCTAGGTCTGTACAAGGTTAACTAGGTCAATCTACTCATTAATGGTTCTACACTAACTAATATTAGACTATAAGAATTAATACTACTGATACTAGCTAATATTTATTATAATAGCTAATACCTTATACTATTCATTATATTATTTATAGACTCTATATAATTAGTATCATAGTTGAATCACCTGGTGAAGTACTTAGCTTATATCTTACTTTACCTCATACTAACTTGTCATTACAATATATCCATACTTTACCCATTAACTCTTTGGTATTAATTAGGTATCACTTGCTTATCTTAACTATAACTCCTATATTATAGTACCTCACTAACATCTAGACTTAACTTGCTCATTAAATAGGGTACTAAGTTTCTACCTTAATTCCCTAATACCTAAAACACCCATACACATGACCTTGATACTCTACCTGAGCCACCTACTGATGATACTTAAGCCTGCAGTCCACATGGAGATATTCACTGATATATGGGATATCTCACTGCTACCTGCAGATCCAACCACTCACATGTAGTATACTTTAATTTCCTATGGCTATTACTTTCCTGCAATATTAACTGCTACCCTTATCGTTCCTTGCACACAACAGTATCACTTGAGCACAGCCAAGTCTCCATCCTTCATTGTGCCATATTGCCCCAAACTTGTTGCCTGCAGTGCTACAGACCTGAATGCTCACTGCCCCCAATTTCCCCTAATTGATACCCTACACTTGTAACAACACACTGGCACATCCCCATTCTTCCTTACCTTGTTTCATAACACTTGAGCCACATTACCCCCATCTGATCTACACCCATGTGCATCAGATACACACTGCCTCGAATCTGAACTGAGACTGAGCTCACTTTGTGTACTTCACTCACATCCCCTTGGTACCCCAAGTGATACTTCAAGCCTCCTAGTTAGTGATACTTCAAGCCTCATAGTTACCGATACTTCAAGTATCATTATACTCTTTAACTCAACTAATACTTCACACCCTCTCTGATACCAGGTATTAATATCAGCAACAGAACACCATCACTAACACCTGCACTCACTAACACCAGCTTCACTGTGCTTGAAACTGGCTTCACCCAAGCCTCTAAGTCCTACAATAGTGCCTGCATTTACAGGTGCACAATGAATCTCTACTTCTAATGTCAACCCGAGCACCCCCTTAGGGTATCAGCTCCAACTTAGTGTTGACACTGCTCGTGAACCTATCCATGCTTGCTGCACAAGAGTGTTTCCAAAACATAGTTAGCTGATTGATATCAGGTATCAATCCTCATTCAATATAGGTAAACACCCATCCTAGGATACAAGTGTATCATTAATACATGCTCAAACTTACTAATTTTCCCCTACAAATAAGAGCAACCATAACTAGCTGCTACCTGGGTCCCCTTTCATATATGGACACAACACACACACATTTATATTTATACACATAAACATACATATATATAATTCTAAATCAATAGATCAAACACTTAGAGTGCACCGTATCATAATATACACACCAATGCACGATACACCCTTGATACACATATAATTGCTATGAAACATTCCCAATATATAAGTTATCATATGAAGAACCACTACCACTTAGAGTAGGGCGTCACAACGTATCATAATATGTCCTACTCGTATCCAATTGTGGACACGTATCTACCCCCACAATATCAATTTAGGTCATAATTAAACCTATTTCACTCAATGACACATACTTGGTGCACCAATCTCAAATTTTCTCTAATTTGGGCATAAAACTCAATGTAGAAATCACAATATGGGTCATATAAACTTAGTTTTTCTTTCTATGGGTAGCCCTAATGCATAGGTGGATTCCTAATGCTCAAATGCAAAAATTAGCATCTAATTAAAGAAGAATTTCAGAATTTTACAGATTGGGAGATAGATTTCCAATAAAAACTTAATAGGACACGATTTAGACACAAGCTCCTAGCCAAACTCCTTTTCCTAGTGCTCCTTGATGAGGAATATGAAAGGGATTATGAGTGGTTTGGTAGAATTTGGTGTAGGAATGAGTCAATTTAGGGAAGAACACCAATTAAAAAAATATTTTGGAATGAAGAATGATAGGAGAGAGAATCTCCCTGTCACGACCCGCACCCGGGGTAAGGGTACTAGTCGGAAATAACGCCCAGCCTACGCCGCAGAATCGGCGGTAGAACGCTGTCTAGAAAGTCTATCTAATATAATGAACCACCAAAAGATAGTGTACTCAATCACAGAACTAAGATAGAATGAACACGAATCAGATAAGAATAGAATAGTCATAATACAACTCATGAGTCTAAAATAATACATCAATGAGTCTGAAGAAAAATACAGAAATATGCTGGAGACAAATCCAGTACAAAAGAATACTACAAAACTATAAAGCTACAACTCCAGGGTCAACTATCTCAGTTGGGATAAGTCCCTCTTGAGCCAGGGTCTCAGAATCTAAACCCACAACATCCTGGGGTCCATAATAGGTAGGGTACTCCTCAGTGTCATCTGGAAAAATATATCCAGTCAGGAAAGGAGCAGAGTACAACCCTAATAGCAGTTCTCAAACAATGATAAAAACTATGTAACAGTAAATAGCTGTGGATAAACAAGATGCATAAATAGAGACAAGAATGTAGAGACAATAAGGAAATACTGGAAAAAAATACAATAATGAACAATATGCTGATGGAACAAGAATACTAATGACTAAGTGTGTGAGTACTAGCTTTAACATGTGATCGGCTTAGGAACTTGCACAAGAGTATAATGGCCTGGCTGATTATACGTGCGGTGTATGATCAACACTCACAAGGAACAAGACATGCACAAGGAGGGTATGATCACATATCTACACTAAAATACTCCCCACCCCGACTGGTATAATAGATCCAACCACGGTACGTTATGGCACTAGATTCCCCTAGAAGATAGCTAGTCTCCCCGAGAATCGGTGTCTGTACATGTACAAGATAACCAATGAAACAATACTTGCACCATATACACCATATACCAAGGAATAATATCTCATGACGAGATCCGGATATACCAATCCGTGTAACCATAGTGTCAAGAGAACATGTATATCTACACTAGATACAACGAACATAGAGGATATCATAAATGAGAAACTATCAGAGAATGTACTCGCCTGAAGTCCAATGAACAGTCTCACAAATGTCTGACTCGGTGCCTCGAAGACCTAGATATGGAATACCACATTAATACAAGGTCCCGGAAAGAGAACAAGTCAAACTAGGCAATTTCTAGGTCAATAAGTCAATTCTAAGTCAAAAGTCAACTATGGTCAACTCTAAAGTCCACTAAAGTCAAACATGGTCAAACCCAAAGTCAACCTCACAAGACATCTATAAAATAATATAGAGATAAACTACAATAATTTAGGAATCAAATTAGATTCAAAAAGAACTCACACAAAGTATACTAATAATATAATTAATATATACCATAAAATAATATATATACAACCCAATATTTATATAAATAACATAATATATTATTACAATTATTATTCCTCACAAAACACATATATATATACATATATATATATATATACAATTATAATATATAATATATACATTAAATCTGTCAAAGCATCGTTGAAAAATAGTGAATAAAATAGGATTAAATCAAAACAGTTTAAATAGTGACAGTCGGGACTGTCACCGAAGGACTGTCACCGAAACCCAAATAATAAACTGTCACTGCTTTGGTTTTCGCTGACAGTTAAACTGTCGCGGAAAAGCGTCGCAGAAAAGCTGCTGTTTCCCGCTGCTGCAATTAATGACAGGTTTGTCATTAATTGCCCGAAGGCTACAGCGGCTGCTATTAGTCGGCTAATTAATGACAGTTTTTTTACTGTCATTAATTCACTGTCACTAAAACAAGTTGTATATATATAATTATATATATAAAAACAGAATATATAAACAATATATATATATATATATATATATATATAAACAGAATATATAAAACAGTATATATATATATATATAAACCATTAATACAAAAATGTACATATATATATTAATATACACATAAACTTATACCTTCAAATATTTAACAAAGAATATATAATTTACATGGCTAGAAGCACACCTAAAATATTTACATTAATATCCAAATAATTACATAATAATTATAAATAATATAATTACACAATTAAACATACAAATATATTTTATAAAATATTTTATGTATAACTATATTATTTAACAAGTAGTAACATATATATTTGCATGCAAGAAAGCTACATATTATATTGTACATTATATTAGCACACCCAAAATATAGATCTATGCTACAATAATTACTATAATAAATACACAAAATAAATATTTAATATCCATATATATATACTAATTATAAATGAAGAATTGAACCATAATTAATTAGATCTATGCAAAAATACACACAATTGGAGAGTATCTCACCGTATCCCACTAGATCTAGGATACGCATGCGACACGAGTCCAACACACAACCAAATGCACCCCGAAGGACACAAATAAATCACAAATAATATTTATGAACAAATCAAAGCGTCAAAAGTATATCTATATGTCCGTGTCAAAATACGACATGTTCAAAGCCCCGTGTCGGAAGAAAACCCCCAAATGACACGTATCACCAAATAGTTGGGATACGAACCACAAGTATCCCAATATGGACACGACACTAGCCTTAAGCACAAATCTCATGTTCAATTGATCTATAGGATCAATTGACACACACAACAAAATATAAATTCGGAATTCCAACAAAATTGACACAAAAAGTACCATAACTTTCTCCATGGGTCTCCTATGAACACAAAACAAAGTCCTATGGATACTACATACATATAGGTTGATTTTACATGATTAAATCTCATATTTAGAAGCTATTTAAATGGGAAAATCTGAATTATACCTATTGGGAGATGGATTCCCAATGAAACCTCCAATTGAGATGAACTTGCTTCCAAATTGTAGATCCTTGCTCCTCTTTGTAGATTCTTGCTTCCTTCTTCTAGATCCTTGCTTCCTCCTTCTCTAATGGTGAATTGGAAAGAATTTGGAATGAATTTGGTAGGGAATTGGATTGGGAATGGAGGGAATTTGGTAGTGGGAGAATTCTAGATCTAGATTTGGAATGAGATGAGAGGAGAGAGAAATTTCCCCCCCTCTTTAATAGGCCGGCCATAGCCCCTCCCCCAAGCAATTGTAAAATGTCCAATGTACCCCTTGGGGCCTCTCATGAAGAAATAATTAAGGAAGGAAGCTTCTAGTCTAATCATTTAATTAATTTAATCCATCTCCTTAACTATGGGCTTTCTAAATGGGCCAAGTCTAACTAATTAATTCATGTTGGTCCATGGGTCCAAACTAAACTAGTTGGATCCACTAAAATAAGTCTAAAATAATTAAATAATAACTAACAATAATTAAATAATACAACAAATAATTATTTACCATGCACAATATTTATTTAAATAGGAAATTACCAAAATATCCTTTCCTAGAAAATGTGGTAGTGACAAGTCTACCCTCCTTAAAATAATTTCGTCCTCGAAATTCAAAGACGAAAACTACCCCCAGAAAATCACAGAACAGAACTAAAGAATCACAACTAACTAATGAACAGAACATAACAATGAACAGAACATAACTAGAAATAACATACCTCAAGGTACAAACAAATATGGATAACGCTCTCGCATGTCATCCTCTCTCTCCTAGGTAGACTCCCCCGGAGAGTGATGCCTCCATGCGACGCGCACCAAAGGAATAGTCTGGTTCCTCAGCATCTTCTCTCTCCGATCCAGAATTCCAACTGGCTGCTCTGGATAGCTAAGAGTAGGGCCCACCTCTATCTCTGAGTGATCCAATACATGACTAGGATCTGCCACGTATTGTCTCAACTGCGACACATGAAACACGTTGTGCACTTCCTCCAATGCAGGTGGCAAGTCTAGTCTATAAGCAACTGCACCGACCCTCTCTAGAATAGTGAAAGGTCCAATGAATCGCGGACTAAGCTTTCCGCCTCCACCGAAGCGAATCGTGCCTCGTGTCGGAGAAATCCTCAGAAACACCAAACCACCCACCTAGAACAAAACACCACCTTAAGAACTTATCTATAACAAACAACCAAGAACAAGCACACAAAATAAAATCTAAACTATACCTCAAACTCCAAGGGTCTCCGATGGCTATCGACCCAATGCCGTTGTCTGTCCTGTGCCACTCGAAGTCTGTCTCTGATCAACTAAACCTTCTCTGCTGCATCCACAACCATCTCTGGCCCAAGCAAAACTCTCTCTCCAACATCGTCCCAAGACAAAGGAGTACGACACCTCTGACCATATAGAGCTTCAAAAGGTGACATCTCTATACTGGCCTGGTAACTGTTGTTGTAAGCAAACTCTACCAAATAGAGATGGTCCTCCCAAGAACCCCCGAAATCTAGTACACAAGTGCGCAACATATCCTCGAGAGTCTGAATAGACCTCTCTGACTGCCCATCTGTCTGGGGATGATATACAGTACTGAACTTGAGCTGAGTGCCCAAACTCTCCTGCAAACTCCTCCAGAAATGAGAAGTGAAACGACTATCCCGATCTGAGACTATGCTGACGGAAACTCCATGTATCCTAACGATCTGCCTCACATACATCTCTGCCAGCTTCTCCGTAGACAAACCCACCTTGAAAGGCAAAAGGTGGGCCGACTTGGTCAATCTATCAACAATGACCCAAATCGCGTCTTTTTCTCCTGGAGATCGTGGTAGTCCGGACACAAAATCCATAGTAATGTGTTCCCACTTCCACTCTGGAATGGGTAATGGCTGAAGTAAACCTCCTGGCCTCTGCCTCTCGGCTTTCACCTGCTGGCACACTAAGCATCTGGATACAAACTGTGCCACTTCCCTCTTCATGCCATACCACCACACACTCTCTCGCATATCCCGATACATTTTGTTAGCACCTGGATGTATGGAATACTGAGAGCGATGCGCTTCCTACAACACCTCCTCACGCAACTCCCCACTAGGCACACACAATCTAACTCCATGCCTCAAAGATCCATCCTCTGCAATAGTGAAATCATCCTCTAATCCTGCTCTCACCTGAGCTCTGATACTCCTCAAAGATACGTCATCATACTGTGCTGCCTTGATCCTATCCATCAAATCTGAATGTATCTGCAATCCCCACATCTGCATAGCACCACCCGGAACAATCACCTCAATGCCCAAGCTCTCCAAGTCCTCCAACAAATATCGATCCTACGTCAAGAACATAGCTACCGGATACCTGCTCAAAGCATCGGCAACTACATTGGCTTTCCCAGGATGATATTGCAAAGAGATATCAAAATCCTTCATCAGTTCCAACCACCGACGCTGCCTCATGTTCAACTCCTTCTGCGTGAAAACGTACTTCAAGCTTTTGTGGTCTCTGAAGATCTCCGCACGCTCTCCGTACAAATAATGTTTCCACAACTTCAGGGCGAATATGACAGCTGCCAACTCCAAATCATGGGTAGGATAGTTCTTTTCATGAGGACGCAATTGCCTGGATGCATAGGCAATCACTTTCCCATGCTGCTGAAGAACACAACCTAAACCCTTTCCCGATGCATCACTATAAATAGTGAAACCTCCGGACCCTGATGGCAATGTCAAAATAGGAGCAGACGTCAACCTCTTCTTCAACTCCTCAAAAGCGGCCTGGCAATCTTTCGTCCAAACAAACTCCACATCCTTCCTTGTGAGTCTGGTCATCGGCTCGGCAATCCTCGAAAAATCTTGCACAAACTTTCTATAGTAGCCTGCCAATCCCAAGAAACTCCTGATCTCTGCTACCAAACTCGGAGTCTTCCAAGATTCCACTGCTGAAATCTTCTTCGGATCCACTGAAATACCATCACCAGTCACAACATGCCCCAAGAATTCCACCTTGTCCAAGAAAAACTCATATTTGGACAACTTTCCATACAGCTTCTCCTTCCTCAGCACATCCAACACAATCCTCAAATGCTCCTCATGCTCCTCCGGTGTCCTCGAGTATATGAGTATGTCGTCGATGAACACCACCACGAACTTGTCAAGGTACTGGTGGAACACCTTGTTCATCAAGTTCATAAATACCGCCGGTGCATTAGTCAAACCAAACGGCATCACCATAAACTCGAACTGACCATACCGAGTTCTAAAAGCAGTCTTCGGTATGTCCTCCGGCTTCACCTTCACCTGATGGTAGCCTGATCTCAAATCTATCTTAGAAAACACCTTCGCACCACTCAACTGATCAAACAGATCATCAATCCGTGGCAAAGGATACTTATTCTTGATAGTGAGATTATTCAAAGCCCTGTAATCAATGCACATACGCACCGATCCATCCTTCTTCGGTACAAACAATACCGGGGCTCCCCATGGTGAAGAACTCGATCTGATAAATCCCTTATCCTGCAATTCGTCCACCTGCTTCTTCAACTCGACCAGCTCGCTGTTGTTTACTCTATAGACATGCTGCGAAATCGGTTCTGCACCTGGCACCAAGTCTATAGAAAATTCAACATCTCGATCTGGCGGCAATCCTGGCAATTCTTCAGGAAACACATCCAAAAATTCTGCTATCAACGGATGTGGCAACTCCTTGTCTTCCACCATAGCTCCACAAATAATGCCTTCTTCCTGCTCTGCAGCTCCTCTAGCAAACTCGAACTCTGGCTCTCCTGGCGGACCAAACAAAACTCTACCTCCTCTACAATCTATGCTAGCACGGTGCCTACTCAACCAATCCATCCCGAGTACAATGTCGTAGCTCGGAAGTGGCATTACAAGTAGACACGCACTCAACTCCCGGCCTCTCAGAGTAACTCTCCGATCTTTGCAAATATCATTAACCAGGATAATGCCTCCCCCGGTCATGATCTTGCAAGTCCTAAGCAAAGACTCAGCTACCAAACCATGCTTTAGAGCAAAAGAAACAGAAACAAAACTATGGGAAGCACCACTATCAAACAAAGCTAAAGCTGGAATGGAATCAAGAAGAATAGAACCTGCGATGACATCTCCGGTGGGTTCCTCCTCTTCGACTGTCATAGCAAACGCTCGTCCCTGCCGAGCACCTCCCTGCTGCTGATGCTGGACAAAACGCTGCTGCTGTGTCGGAAGCGGTCCCCTCGGTTGTGCTGCAGGTGGTCTCATCTGTGCCCTCGGAGCTGGAGCTGCTCCCTGAACTGCACGACGAGGACACTCCCTCAATTGATGCCCTTCAGTACCACAATACAAACAAACTCCTAGCCTCTTTCTGCAAACTTCCCAGATGTGGCCGGACTTCTTGCAGAAGTTGCATAGAGCTTGCTGTAACTGCCTCTGCTGCTGAGGTGCCTGGTGAAAAGGCGCTCTAGCTGGAGTCTGGTTCTGCTGTGGCTGCTGGAAAGGTCTGGACTGGAAATGAGGACGTTTGGCAGATACTGCACTGCCGTTGGCCCCCAGAAAAGAATCACGGTCTCTCTTGGTCTTCAAACCCAGATCCCGCTCAACCTTGCGTGCCTCCGCAAGTATCTCCGAGTATGTCTCATAAAAAGACGGAATGAGAATCTTCACCTCCCAGTTTAGACCCTCTCGGAAACGAATAGCTCGAACCTCCGGCTCCCTCCCCAGATACTCTGCAAATCGGCTCAGCCTACCGAACTGTGCAGCGTATTCCTCCACAGACATGCTTCCCTGAATGAGACTCTCAAATTGTCTCCCCAAGTCAAGCCTGTCTATCCGGGCGAAAAACTTCTTCTTGAAAAGGTCCCTGAATACCTTCCAAGATTGTCCTGCGTCAACTAGAACCGGCTCATTCCTGAACCAGGTACGAGCGACGTCGAACAGTTGAAGTCCTACCGCCTCAACCTTCAGATCTTCAGAAAGACGGGACACCCTCATAAGACGCTCAATATCCTCGAGCCAATCATCAGCATAGACGATGCCCTCCGTCCCTTTGAAAACCCTAGGCTCCAGTTTCTTGAAGTCCTGAATGTTGCCTGGCCGAAGCTGAGCAACTTGAGGAACAACCTGCTGCTGGATCGAAACTCCTCTCTCAACTACAGCACGAGCAAGCTGATGAGCACTCTCGATGCCCTACCGTAGAACGTCGGTCTGCCTCTGATGTGCCTCCGACTGAGCCCTCTGTGCCTCGAGCATCTCACGAAACAGAGTAAACATCTGTGACGCCTCTGCTGGCACAGGAGGTGGAGGTGGAAGCCCCTCAGATACAGCTGGCACAGTCCTCTGAGTGGGTGGTGGACCTCCGAAAGCAGCTGACACTCCAATCACCAGAGAAGTGACTGGTGCAGGCCCTCGGGATATCGCAGACCTCTCAGAAACTGCTCTCCCTTGCTGTGATCTAGTCTTAGGCGGCATCCTGAGACAAAGCGAAAGAAAGAATCAATATGGCACAAGATGTAAGATATTCAAGGAAAGGACAGTTTAAGAGATCAAGTATCAACGTCAAAGGAGAATAGTTGAATCAAAAGAATTTTCCTAGATGTGATTGAGTATCTCAGCCTATATCCTATATCCTATCGCAGGCTCGCAGTAGTACAACTAAGTTGTCGCACTACCACGACATCACATACTTGTGAAGCTCTACCTGCATGGGCCACCACCAAAAACGTGTCACGACCCGCACCCGGGGTAAGGGTACTAGTCGGAAACAACGCCTAGCCTACGCCGCAGAATCGGCGGTAGAACGCTGTCTAGAAAGTCTATCTAATATAATGAACCACCAAAAGATAGTGTACTCAATCACAGAACTAAGATAGAATGAACACGAATCAGATAAGAATAGAATAGTCATAATACAACTCATGAGTCTAAAATAATACATCAATGAGTCTGAAGAAAAATACAGAAATATGCTGGAGACAAATCCAGTACAAAAGAATACTACAAAACTATAAAGCTACAACTCCAGGGTCAACTGTCTCAGTTGGAATAAGTCCCTCTTGAGCCAGGGTCTCAGAATCTAAACCCACAACATCCTGGGGTCCATAATAGGTAGGGTACTCCTCAGTGTCATCTGGAAAAATATATCCAGTCAGGAAAGGAGCAGAGTACAACCCTAACAGTAGTTCTCAAACAATGATAAAAACTATGTAACAGTAAATAGCTGTGGATAAACAAGATGCATAAATAGAGACAAGAATGTAGAGACAATAAGGAAATACTGGAAAGAAATACAATAATGAACAATATGCTGATGGAACAAGAATACTAATGACTAAGTGTGTGAGTACTAGCTTTAACATGTGATCGGCTTAGGAACTTGCACAAGAGTATAATGGCCTGGCTGATTATACGTGCGGTGTATGATCAACACTCACAAGGAACAAGACATGCACAAGGAGGGTATGATCACATATCTACACTAAAATACTCCCCACCCCGACTGGTATAATAGATCCAACCACGGTACGTTATGGCACTAGATTCCCCAAGAAGATAGCTAGTCTCCCCGAGAATCGGTGTCTGTACATGTACAAGATAACCAATGAAACAATACTTGCACCATATACACCATATACCAAGGAATAACATCTCATGACGAGATCCGGATATACCAATCCGTGTAACCATAGTGTCAAGAGAACATGTATATCTACACTAGATACAACGAACATAGAGGATATCATAAATGAGAAACTATCAGAGAATGTACTCGCCTGAAGTCCAATGAACAGTCTCACAAATGTCTGACTCGGTGCCTCGAAGACCTAGATATGGAATACCACATTAATACAAGGTCCCGGAAAGAGAACAAGTCAAACTAGGCAATTTCTAGGTCAATAAGTCAATTCTAAGTCAAAAGTCAACTATGGTCAACTCTAAAGTCCACTAAAGTCAAACATGGTCAAACCCAAAGTCAACCTCACAAGACATCTATAAAATAATATAGAGATAAACTACAATAATTTAGGAATCAAATTAGATTCAAAAAGAACTCACACAAAGTATACTAATAATATAATTAATATATACCCTAAAATAATATATATACAACCCAACATTTATATAAATAACATAATATATTATTACAATTATTATTCCTCACAAAACACATATATATATACATATATATATATACAATTATAATATATAATATATACATTAAATCTGTCAAAGCGTCGTTGAAAAACAGTGAATAAAATATGATTAAATCAAAACAGTTTAAATAGTGACAGTCGGGACTGTCACCGAAGGACTGTCACCGAAACCCAAATAATAAACTGCCACTGCTTTGGTTTTCGCTGACAGTTAAACTGTCGCGGAAAAGCGTCGCAGAAAAGCTGCTGTTTCCCGCTGCTGCAATTAATGACAGGTTTGTCATTAATTGCCCGAAGGCTACAGCGGCTGCTATTAGTCGGCTAATTAATGACAGTTTTTTTACTGTCATTAATTCACTGTCACTAAAACAAGTTGTATATATATAATTATATATATAAAAACAGAATATATAAACAATATATATATATATATATATATATATATATATATATATATATATATATATATATATATATATATATAAACAGAATATATAAAACAGTATATATATATATATATATATATATATATATATATATAAACCATTAATACAAAAATGTACATATATATATATTAATATACACATAAACTTATACCTTCAAATATTTAACAAAGAACATATAATTTACATGGCTAGAAGCACACCTAAAATATTTACATTAATATCCAAATAATTACATAATAATTATAAATAATATAATTACACAATTAAACATACAAATATATTTTATAAAACATTTTATGTATAAATTATATTATTTAACAAGTAGTAACATATATATTTGCATGCAAGAAAGCTACATATTATATTGTACATTATATTAGCACACCCAAAATATAGATCTATGCTACAATAATTACTATAATAAATACACAAAATAAATATTTAATATCCATATATATATACTAATTATAAATGAAGAATTGAACCACAATTAATTAGATCTATGCAAAAATACACACAATTGGAGAGTATCTCACCGTATCCCACTAGATCTAGGATACGCATGCGACACGAGTCCAACACACAACCAAATGCACCCCGAAGGACACAAACAAATCACAAATAATATTTATGAACAAATCAAAGCGTCAAAAGTAGATCTATGTGTCCGTGTCAAAATACGACATGTTCAAAGTCCCGTGTCGGAGGAAAACCCCCAAATGACACGTATCACCAAATAGTTGGGATACGAACCACAAGTATCCCAATATGGACACGACACTAGCCTCAAACACAAATCTCATGTTCAATTGATCTATAGGATTAATTGACAAACACAACAAAATATAAATTCGGAATTCCAACAAAATTGACACAAAAAGCACCATAACTTTCTCCATGGGTCTCCTATGAACACAAAACAAAGTCCTATGGGTACTACATACATATAGGTTGATTTTACATGATTAAATCTTAGATTTAGAAGCTATTTAAATGGGAAAATCTGAATTATACCTATTGGGAGATGGATTCCCAATGAAACCTCCAATTGAGATGAACTTGCTTTCAAATTGTAGATCCTTGCTCCTCTTTGTAGATCCTTGCTTCCTTCTTCTAGATCCTTGCTTCCTCCTTCTCTAATGGTGAATTGGGAAGAATTTGGAATGAATTTGGTAGGGAATTGGATTGGGAATGGAGGGAATTTGGTAGTGGGAGAATTCTAGATCTAGATTTGGAATGAGATGAGAGGAGAGAGAAATTTCCCCCCCTCTTTAATAGGCCGGCCATAGCCCCTCCCCCAAGCAATTATAAAATGTCCAATGTACCCCTTGGGGCCTCTCATGAAGAAATAATTAAGGAAGGAAGCTTCTAGCCTAATCATTTAATTAATTTAATCCATCTCCTTAACTATGGGCTTTTAAATGGGCCAAGTCTAACTAATTAATTCATGTTGGTCCATGGGTCCAAACTAAACTAGTTGGATCCACTAAAATAAGTCTAAAATAATTAAATAATAACTAACAACAATTAAATAATACAACAAATAATTATTTACCATGCACAATATTTATTTAAATAGGAAATTACCAAAATACCCTTTCCTAGAAAATGTGGTAGTGACACTCCCTCCCTATAATTAGGGCCGGCTATGTGTGCCCCCTCCTCCAAGCAATATAGCTTCTAATCCTAATGAAGGTTTAACTAACTTCTAATTAATTAAAGAGGAATTGATTTCAATGAGTCAAATGAGTCTAAAGGGCTAGTCTAACTATTGGTCCAATGTGTCATGTCATGTTAGGTCCACTAGTGTCAAGTCTAATTAGCTAGTCTAATCTACTAACTAATAATAATATTAGTCACATTATACAACATACACATTTATATAAAAAAATATAACACATTATTTATAATAATACAAAATGATAAAAATATCCATATTCTAGAAATATGGTAGTGACAATCCCAGGCCCATTTCTTGAGCCAACCTAACCCTTAGTCTCGAGAAGGCAATAATCCCTTCTCTTAAGCCTCATATAGATATGAGCCTCTATATAGAGTTCTAAGAAAACCAAAGTTTACACAAAACCCCCATTGATCTACTGGCGGGCAGATTCGCTGCAACCCGAACCCAAGGGTTTATAACATATCATTGTTAACTCTAACTTCCATTCCCTTGAGAAGCCGTAAATCCTATTTGAAGTACATCTTTAATGTAGCAATGCTACCGTATCTCCTTGCCACCTCTCTCATTCAAGTTGACCCAGCGAGCAACTGCGTGCTTGCTTAGGCCTTCGACTATGTGCGTCCAGCCACTAGAAGCATTGTCGATTCCTCGTTGTGGTTAACCCATCATCTCACTGTTCGGTATCCTCTCGGAAACCCTTCCGCGATAACCATTGTTGTCATCTTCCTGCGGCTCGACACCCCCACCGCACGTGACTGGAGAAACTGCGGTTGCTGTGCACTTTCCCCCGCTACCCTGCGTCGACGTCCAGACCAGCCCTGCAAGCACATCTCGTCTTCTCGCCAAGTAGTTATATGAGCCACCACGCCAGTGCTTCCGGTAGCTCAGAACGCACCTTCCGCGCAAACCATTATGCCGACGCTGCTATCGACCGTACTTTAGTGCTCACCAGGGGTCTTCTCCGCAACCTCTCGAGTTCCCCTGCCCCGGCCCATTTCGAAGAAGAAGAGGAGGAAGAAGAAACTGCAACAACAGTAGCTGCCCACTCAAAAAGAAGGAAACTACAGCAGCAGTAGTTGTATTTGGCATGCATATCGGCTTAGCTAGCTTGCGGTCGGAGTAGTTATTGATGAAGTTTAGAGTTACCGGCCTATGGGGAAGTCACGCTGAACACACTGTCCTAAGAGTTGATCCGAGGTTAATGTGTAGACTGTTCTCGAATGCTCCTAGTGGTAAAAAACCCAGTACTGTCGGCTTCTTGTTATCGCACACAACTTCTAGAGATGCGACCCAAACTTAGCGTTGCCCAGAATGAAATACGGAAGAGAATGAAGAGTGGATCAATGATTAGCATCGGATTGTAGGACCAAAATAATGGAGCACTTTTATGAATGAATTTTTTCGTATTCAATCAATTGAGAAGAGGGGGTTTATAAAGGTTACCAACCGAACTGTTCATGGCTAAAAGAAGGCAGCAATACTCGGACACACGAACATGTGCAAGAGTGCACAAGAAAAATAGGGAAAAATTGGTCAAAAGAGGGATGTCACCAACGTGAGCTCCATGTGAATCGGACAAATGAGGACTTGGTTTTCCAACCACTTTGTGAGAACAATCACACAACCAACAATCCCTCCCAAAACCAAGTTTCAAAAAACCAGGGACAAAGGACAACAAATAGAGAAATTATAGGCAAGAATATACTATGCATATATGAGATGGACTACAACCTTGAATCTCACTTAGTGACTATTGTCTTTGTGTGAAGAAGTACTTGATGGACTATGCCGTGAATCAGACTTCTTGAATCAGATTCAGAAAATAGCACATATGGTACGCTAGTGGTTCTTGGGTCTGTCGGGTGGCACTTTTGAATGGCCATGCGCGCTTTTTTATATTCATAAGAGTTGTCTGGGATTGCCCTGTCCCATAGTCGCAGCCTTCATGACCTCTCTTATAGGTAAGTCCTTAAGGGTTGGTGATAGGTGTCAACCCTACATATAATGCTTGGACCTATTAAGAGTTTAAAACTCATCCTAACCATATTATACCGGAACACTGTCACCAGAGGGATGTGATATTATTGTACAACCTCGTACAGCCACCTGGGCATTAGTTTATGAGATTTTAATCTCTGAGTCAGTTTTTCATAATAGTCACTGAAGTCCAGCTTGTTTCTACCAATTGAACCAGCTTCTTGGGATCTTCAGTCAGAATCTGTTGGGTTGCCACTGCTGGTGACTTACTTATGGGCTTAACCCCTATAGAAGCATAAAAAATACGCTGGAGAATTATACGCGTAAAACCCCCAACATACATGAAGTCTGCATAAAACAGAGCTTCAGCGCTGTGTAGCATAAAATATGACTTCAGAGCTGCCCGCGTAAAGCAGTGCTTCAAGGCTGTTTTGGCGTAAAAGGTTGCTACGCCTTCTACCGGCATAAAATACGTTTGTTTTTAATGCAACGTAAAGTCATACGAGGAACTCTTCATATTTCTCGAATGAATCTGTTAGACAGAACAGTGAACCTGACTCCTGACAAAAGTACTGCATGACGATCAAGAGGACGGCTGTAATGATGATTCTGCACAGAGGCTCAGGCTGTCGTTTAGTGACATATCCTTGATACAAGTCATTTTTTACGCATTCAAGGAATATGCTGCCTATTTTACAGGCAGAGATGAGTTTTTACGCTCGAGATGAGACAAAATCAGACGCCACGTCAAAAGCTGTCTCTCATATAGAGCTCGAGGCAAATCTTTGCATTTAATGCACGAGATAGGGGCAGATCTCTGCATTTAATGCATGAGATTTTATTCTATTTTTAATGACTGGGAGAGCTAAAACTGTGACTAATACGCTCACATCACCATCCTTGCGTTTTATGCTAACCAGGCTATTTTCAACTATAGGAGTACGTCGTATGCTATCTCCTCGAAATACGCCAACTCAGGCTATATTTATAAAGGTACGTGATAAGGCTATTCAGCCCAGAATACGCTCAAGACCTCAGTCGTGATGGATAATTGGCTATTTTTTATGCTGGTTATCTATTATTCATGCAGCAGCAAGTTTTACGCAGAATCTGGCTTTTACGCCACCAAGACAGCTATTTGGCTTTTACGCCAACAAGACAGTTATTTGGCCTTTATGCCAACCATCTTTACGCGAGGGGCAGTTGCCTACGTGGCTTGCATGCCGTGATCTTCGAGGAGCGGTTATACGTGTTACCTCATAATGGGACACGCGTCATATGCAGATTCAGGAGATCATTCAGACGTGGGTAGCAGTTATTATAACCGCCGCATAAAGAGTGCCACTCTCTTCACAGTTTGGCTTTTACGCCGACTGGACAGTTACTGTGACTGAGCTCTATAAACAGAGACCTCCGGTCACAGGAGATGGGGGTCGAAAAAGGGTAGAGATCAAGAGATCAGAGAGAGAGAGAGCAAAGACAGAGGGTTTTAGTTGTCCACTTTGGCAACAAGAGTTCAATCCCACTTGCAATCTTTGAAGCTTCTTCTTCTTCTACAGCACTTTTTCATCATCGTGTGGTCCAAGGGACAAAGTGATCGACCGCAGATCAGACTCATATAGCAATATTTCCCTAGAATCATTTTTTGTACTTAACATCCTCGTATAGGATAAATTGTACTCTTTTTTTTCTTGTTTGTAAACAAAGAAAGGGTTTCGTATAAACCTAGTTTTATTTTTTTTGTTTATCATCAAACACAAGATGGCGACTCTGCTGGGGACTACTTTCTCATCTGACGAGAAAGCCATTGCTCAACAAGATGATGTATCCGTCAGATCGACGAAGAAGACATTGGTCGTCCAATTCGACCAATCTGCTTATGAAGACATGCTTCGTGCATGGGATAGCTCTCATCCCCTCTCTGTCCAGGACAATAGAAAGCTGCATAAAGTGTGGATGCCCCAGACATCCTCTACCCTTTCTGCAAACTCTCCTCCTCTGATCAACAAGGTTGTTTCAACATAACCTATACGCCTTGTGCGTAAAAATCTGTCTCCCGTCTGTGACGTGGCAGACAAAACTTTTGGCAATGCCCCAGTGCCAATCCAGAAGTCTAGAATATGCCTTGCGCGTAAAACTTCATCTTTCGTCTGTGACGTGGCAGACAAAACTTTTGACAATGCCCCAGTGCCAATCCAGAAGTCTAGAACGCGCCTTGCGCGTAAAACTTCGTCTTCCGTTTGTGACGTGGCAGACAAAATTCCTAGCAAGGCCTCAGTGCCCACGCAGAAATTTCCAACACGCCCTGCGCGTAAAAATATATCTCCTGTCTGTGATGTGGCAGATGGACCATTGGATCACATCAAGGGAAAACGAGTGGCGAATCTCCCAACCTCTAGGCTTTTACGCCCACCAGAGAAGAAAGTTCCCACTCTTTAGATTACGAGGACTTTCCCTGTTTTACGCGAACCTGGGCAAAAATCCAAATTATGCTAGGATAGGTCTGTTCACGTAAAGGAGACTCGTTTAACGGGAAGATGCACTCCTCAAACAGATGATGGATCGTATGCTACTCACATGGCTGAACTGCTCTATTCCTATGGCCGAGAAAGGGTTATGGTTCCCAATCTCTACAGGCCTACTGATGTAAAAAGGCAGAATAAGCCTTCTTCTTCTTCTGGTAATTCTCCTGATTTGCGTGATTTCTTGATCCAGAAACGCAAAGACAAGGGTCAAAACCAGGATTCAGTTCCCCTAACTACCAAGCATGGGGAGATCATATGGGAAGTAGCGTCAACACCTAACGTCGTCATGACATATGGGCCACATGAAGAATCTGTCTTTATTGTTCCACCGACTCGCAACGATCAGCATCAAATAATCTTCGGTCGAATGCGAAATATACCGATTATACAAGAAGAATCTCGCGAGTCCGATGTTGGGAAAATGCAAATCCACAGATATAGCCCACAGGCTTTAAAGATTATGCAAAACATGGGTTATGATTTGAAGTTGAAGCAAGGCCTCAATTATGGAAAAGGCAGACGAATACCGTTGTATGATGATCTTTACTGTCAACGAAATCATTTTGGGTTTGGGTATTCCACATCTCTTGCAAACTCCAAACCTCCAGAGTCTGATCCTGTAATACCAGAGGCAGGCCCTTCTAAATCAACTTCTATGGACAAAGAAAAACAAAAAAAAAGAACCAGACAACGACATGTCTGGGGGTAGTCTCCCTCGACAAAATAGAGCGGCATCCAAAGCTGGGGGTAGAATTCCCTCTGAGTCTGAAGATGATGCAACTATGACCATCTTTCCTGAAGACCGTACAACTCAGGTATTAGGAACCCGAAAGCCAAAGGGGACTTTCTCCTTCAATAATGATGACATCATTGAAATCTTCAATATATCGATGAACGAAAACAAGCTTCGGCTACCCAACATCAAATACCCTGAAAGGATTGGTAAGGTTGATGACCCAGAATATTGTCTCTTTCATCGGTACATTCATTACCCCACAAGGGCATGCTATGTACTGAAAAGGAGAATCCAGGAGTTGATCGACGCCAAAGTCCTCACTTTGCATTTATAAATGAGAAGACGGTCGTTGCAAATTGATCTCACTCCAACATGGCAATTTGCTCCCTTAAGAAGTATCGGATGATGAGTCCCTAAGTCTACTCGCACACTTTCGCCGTGACTATTCACAATCTATCTAGTTAGACGCTAGCCATGCTCATATTGCCTCTGAGCTATCGTCCCATCGATATCCCCAGCGGAGCGATTCTCTGGTCTATCTTCATAGACCACACTCAACAAATCAATCCGATGAATTTTTTGGACATGAGTTCACGTTCATATTACCTCTGAACTATTCTCCAAACATTTTTTCCCTAGCTGAGTTTGCCATGTCCAAGTGACCTCTGAACAAACCTTCCTGGTTCGGCTATCGATTATCATGTCCATACTACCTCTGATATCGGTTGTCATCTCAACTTAGCACTCGTACTTAACTCTAAGTACGTCAGTGGTGTTAGGTCCACAAAAATTTCCATGTCCATATTACATCTGGCAGGGCTTGTCCTAAACTTATTACTTGCACTCTCGTGTACAATAAGTAATAGGTCCACCAAAAATTTTCCCTGTGGAATGTCCGCAATGGAAACGAATTGTTCATGTCCATATTACCTCTGAGCAAACCTTCCTGGTCCGGCTATCGATTATCATGTCCATACTACCTCTGATATCGGTTGTCATCTCAACTTAGCACCCGTACTTAACTCTAAGTACGCCAGTGGTGTTAGGTCCACAAAAACTGCCATGTCCATATTACCTCTGGCAGGGCTTGTCCTAAACTTATTACTTGCACTCTCGTGCACAAGAAGTAATAGGTCCACCAAAAAATTCCCCTGTGGAATATCCGCAATGAAAACGAATTGTTCATGTCCATATACCTCTGAACAAACCTTCCTGGTCCGGCTATCAATTATCATGTCCATATTACCTCTGATATCGGTTGTCATCTCAACTTAACACCCGTACTTAACTCTAAGTACACCAGTGGTGTCAGGGTCTAATCATCTCATCCCGAAGTAATAATAAAGTGGTCACAAAGAAGAATATCTCATGACGGGGATCCAAGGTGTACCAATCCGTGTCAACATTGTATCAGGAATCAATTATCTCAATACTAAATATATGAAACATAGAGACTATTAAATAAGAAAACTATCAGAGAATGTACTCGCCTCTGTCCAGAGCAAATGATGTCACTCGGTGTCCGAGCTGGTATCACACACACCTAATTAGGAAATATCATGTCAAAGGTGTAAATAAGAGGGAATGAGTTAAATCACACTAATGCATGCTTCTAGGTCAATTTTTAAGTCATTCTAGCTCAACTAAGTCTTACAAGGTCCACACTATGGTATGAGCCTATATTGGTTACTAACTAGTCAATACTAGCTTGTAATAGCTATATAAGGTCATAACCTTAGCTAATAATAGTAGCCAATTATCTAATTGACTTACCTTACTAACTGCTAAAAGATAATAACATATATATACACTAATAGATATCACTAACTAATACATTAATTAACTAATTATATATATATATATATATATATATATATATATATATATATATATATATATATATATATATATATATATATATATATATATATATATATATATATACTTCAAACTGATACAGGTTCTTACTAACACACAAGTGATGATACTCTGACCTGCACTGACTGATACTCATTCAATAGCTAATACTAACTAATAATAAACTTCTAAATTAATACCTAACTTCACCCTCTATACCTGGGGTCCTGAGCACCCTTAACATGCACACAACTAACTTAACTCCTATATTTATACTGCTCTGCACCACCCAACAATCCAGTACCTACATATGAATTTCTGCAGCATACCACTATTCTTAGGTTGATGTCATTGACACCCAATCTGGATATGCATTTGCAACTCAGTGCACTGATACTCTAGTATCAGTGCACCCCCAAATATGATACCTGACATATATACTAACTAACACTACTGATACCACTACTACTTATATCACTATACTGATTGATAATATACCCAATTACAACTGATACTAACAATATCCATCTACTTTTATTAAAATTCTAATAATTACAATTAACTATACTAACTATTTAACCACTACAATAACTCATATCAGTACACAAACTGAATCACTAAGTTAAGACACTAACAACTGATACTACATCCAATCAAATAACAACTGATACTATAGTAATCACTCACCACCTCTAACCTTAAGCTCACATTCACTAACTAAGACAATATTACATACAAGTATTAACTAACTAACTGCTATCTAACATTACTAACTTCTACTTACTTATTCTAAGGATACTAACATCCACATTTAATATACCTGACTAAACAACTAATCCCTTACTAACTACTAGACCAATATCTGAACCTTTAATTGATAACTCACCCTAATAACTAAAACTAATACTAACTAATACAAATTCAACTAACTATTACTACTATTAACTAACACTAACTTCTATATACTCTAACTAACTCATATCCTACACTAAACCTTAATACTTTACCTAACAATACAACTCACACCCGATTACTGATACTACCCTGGCCTTGATATCATCATCAACCAATCACAACATTAGTGCACTAGAGCTTGTGCACCAACTATACTCACCCCACTCCTCATTTGATACCAAAAAGGTACACAATTGCTCATCTAGTGTTTTAAGTCATTCATGACACTACTGTTGTTGTTATCTACTTAATTCCCCAAGGTTGAACGTGGTATTACACTGATACTCTAGCTAACATTCCTTATAATTAGCTCACTGATATCATATATAATCTAACATATCTTGCAATATTAACTAACTGGCACTGGTATATAAAACTAACTAATATCAATACCAACTGATACTCTAATATAGAATCAAACTGAACACCACTTGTACATTAATATCTCACCCCAAATCACCCTGACATTGATCTTACCTAATACTTGAGACTAATACCTATGCACTAACACCCCAATGCACAAACAAGTTTATACTTCTATACCTTAAGTCTCTACACTCTAAGGACACCAAGATAACCAATTTGCAGCTGCTTGCTTCCTACATGCACTGATACACTTTCTAAAGTATCCCATATGGTACACCAGCATACTTTTATATATCTCTAAATACTCAACCAACTTGGTACTTCTCCAATGGATCCACACACACACCCACAGTACCTGCATCAGGTCTATATAGTAAACTCACTGATAAAAGCTTGTTATGTTGTTCGGGTTATGCTGCAGTTGGCAACATACCACACTGCTCCAACTCAAAATCCTGCAATAACTCAAGTGCACTTCCACCCCTTCAAATTGCTGCTAACATGTTCCTCTTCCTAATGCATTTGCACCTAATCACCTGCATACACACATAACAGACACAACTGGAACCCCACACACAAGCACACACATAGTCACCCTCTCTAGTGAACCAGTCCCCCTGACTTCATTGTGATACATTAATGAAACACACAAAACACCAACACAGATAGGGATATATATATATATATATATATATATATATATATATATATATATATATATATATATATATATATATATATACTCATATGTACACATGTAGTTATATACTTATATAGTTAGAACACCCTACATATTTCCATGTATATACTCACCACAACACTCATGGCAAAACATCAACCACCTACTATACACTAACACAACAACACAACACTAATAACCAAAACACCAAACACGTGATGTGCACAAATTATGATATTCATGATTCACTATCCCTTATCCATCTACCATGATTCTAACCTTCAATATCATAATTAGGACACATGGACACAAGCACAACACTAAATTAGACTAAAAATTCTATTGAGACCATTCTACAAACACTTGGTGTACAAAAATTCGTAGTTCCCCCAAATGAACCCTAGAAAGCACCAATACAATATTTAAAAGCTTAGATCTAAAGGATTCAAGTGCTCTAATACCTAGATCTACCATTAAAAGGTCATTCCCACCTATGAGAGGGTTCCTATTGGATCTATTTGGGTTCCTACCATAAAAATTAGGGAAAACAAGGAATTTACCTATTGGGAGTTAGATTCCAATGATCTCCACGAATTTGGGAAAGAATGGAAGAAGAAGTGACACAAATCCTTTTGCTAATGCTTCCTCTTGGCTTCCTCTTTGAGCTCCAAGCACTAGCTCTCCATATGAAGAAGTTGGGAAGGTGGGATAATATGGTAAGGGAGGAATTTTGAATTTGGAGTGGATGGGAAATTAGGGTTTCTCCATTCTTGAGGAGATGGAGAAGATGAAGTGGAGAAGAAGAAGAAGTGATGGAGAATGAAATGAAATAAAGAAGGCTTGAGGAAAGGATTTTGTCATATGGGTTTGGTCTATTTATAAGTTTGCCCTTCCTAATTAGTCATAAAGAAAATTTATTAAAGAGGGTTTCACTAATGAAGTTTCTAATTTAATTAGGAAGTGATTACTAATTCATTCTCCCTAATTTTGAATCAACCAAACCAATAAATTAATTAAACCAATGGTCATGCCAAGTCTAGTTAGGTCCACTTAGGTTTACTAGCACTAAATCTAACCAATAGGCTAACCACTAACCACTAATATAATTTTAGTCAATCACTAATATATAATAATATATAAAATTTTAACAACATACAAAATTACAAAAATATCCCTCTTCAAAAAAGTGGTAGTTACAAGTCCACGGTAGACGTAGCTGGCCATTGCCACGTGGCTCAGTCCCGTGTATTTTGGGACTGGGGCGTGACAAAGTTTTGACAAAAATCTTGTCATGCTGTGAACACTCTATTGCTCGGTGACCTATTCCTCCACAAAACAAACATTGATTGTTCAACCGATAATAGTTCTTTTGATTATGCCCCTTCTTCCCGCAAATCACACATACCAATTCTTGCAACCCAATATTTGATGATAATCTATTCCGAGTCTTCTATGTCCATGATACTTGTGTCACCCCCAATTTAGATTTTATGCACTTCTAATTTATTTAAGAACACCAATAACACAATTTTTATTTAATTTGTGGCAACCGATTCAACCTAGCCCAAAACTAGACAAAACCCCAACTCAAATCCTCACAAACCCTCATAAACCCTCATGTGACTCATACAAAACACCATACACCTACCCCCATCCTATAAAATACCAAACACCCACAACCACACATGAAATCCTCAATTTTCCCTTATTTGTAAACACCCAAACAATTAGGGACCTAAATGCAAATATAATACAAGGTGCCAACCTCCTATTGGAGCAAACCAAAAGGAGACAACCCATATGGCATGCCTTGACTGGTCATAACACCTTCTCTCTCCATTTGTATGGTACTATGCATCTCTATCCACTTACAATAAATTTTTGCCTTCCATTTAAACTCCCATCAATCTCCACCACCCATCCCATTCATGGAAACACACAAACACACCTAAGACCCACTACAGCCGGCCCTAACCCCAAGGAAACCCTCTATCTCTCCTTCATTAAATACTACTCTCTCTCTCTCTCTCTCTCTCTCTCTCTCTCTTCTTCATTTATTGCACTCTATCTCCTTCCTCCATTTTACCACTTTACCTCTTTCCTTTCTCCAAACCGAAATCATCATCATCACCATCACCACCACCCGAACCTCCTCCTCCTCTTCCTCCCTTCCACCCGAGCCATCACCTCCCCTACCACCTTCAACAGCGACAGCCGGAACACTACCTCCCCGTCCTGACTACCCCGTAGCAGCCAACACCACCTTCTTCCTCCTCTCCACTCCAGCACACCACGACCAACGCCACCACTGTCACCATCAACAACACCACCACTGTCGCCACCAACACCACAATACCACCATCACCATAATCTTCACCACTACTGTTGCACTCTCGTGCACAAGAAGTAATAGGTCCACCAAAAATATACTGTAGAATGCCCACAATGGAAACGAATTATTCATGTCCACATTACCTCTGAACTATCCTCATTTTCCCCAGCGGAGAAAAAGTCAGTTCATGTTCATATTACCTCTGAACTATATCTCTCCCCTATCCCCACAGAGTCATATTTTACCGCGACTATATTATTTTTGGCAGGACTTGTCTCAAACATATTACTTGCACTAACATACGCAAAAAGTAATGGGTCCACAAAAATCTTCCAGCATGATGTCTTTACTAGCCCCAAAATCTGTCACATTCATATTTTCTCTGTTGGTCTTGTTTCGAACTTATTATTTGCACTCAATGTGCGCAACAATAATAGGTCTACCAAAGATCCCCCAGTGGGATGTCCTCAACAAACCAAAGTTCACACAAACAATCATAAAGAAATGGAGGGCCCTTATATGATTGCAAATGGCACTTACAGGTTAGCCAAGCCTAATGGAAATTGGGCAATGGCTCCTATCAACTGTAAATTCCTGAAGAAATACTATACTTGATCTCCTTTGCCTAACGGAGTATGATGAAGATCTTATTCTGACGATACCACGCACAAAGGTTAGCTGGATCATATTCTATCAGATTCATATGACCTCTTAATGGATATGCTTGACTAATTTGTAAACCTATCATGTTCATATTACCTCTGATAGTGTTTGGTACGCAAATTTAGTTGGATTATATTCTATCAGGTTTATATTACCTCTGAATAGATTTATATTCAACAAAACCTTAACGAAAGTATGTTATGTTCATGATACCTCTGATATCACTTTCATCTTAGCCTATCATTTATATTCAAAAAAAATGATGGGTCCACAAAGTCAGAAAATGTATCTTTATTGTCTCTGAGAAATTACAGGAGAAATAAAAAAGTACATCATTAGGGAGGAGCAGTTAAATCCCTTATCTGTTGCGCCAAAGCAGCTATCCTCTCATTCCTGGAGTTTAAAATATGATTGTGAGCCCGCTCCAGCCTTGCTTCGTCATTGCTCAAGTGAGATAGTTCGGACAGAGAATCAACAAAACTTGCGTGGATGACACCCGCATGTGCCAAGTTCTGCTGAGCTGTCTCCACTTGGCCCTTAAATACATCATGAATTGCTGATGCCTTGAGAAGCCTCTCCCTTGTCTGAGCAAGTTCAACTTCCAATTCTTGAACCCTCGCTTCATATCCCCTCATATTCGGCATGGTACTGAGTTAGCTGAGGAATACTCTCCACCAATACTGCCTGCTCTTTCTCCATCTCTTGCTGCTGTTCCTGGATGGATTTATTTAGAGATTCTATCTGCTGAGCAAGTTTCGCAGTTAGAGAGTCATACTCAGCTTGAACCAGATCGTCGATGCTGCCTCGGGATAGTTGCAAATATTCGTTAATGGGTTGTTCTAAACCATTAACTATTTGCTCTAGCGCATCAGCTCTTTCAGCGTCATTGAAATTTCTAATCGGTGCTATAGTGAACTGGGAGGATATCTTCAGAGCATCAAAGCTTATATTCTTCTCCAGCACCATGGATATCAATTCTTTCAAAGTGCGGTAGAATATGCTAGTATATTGTTCAACTAGCATAGCAAAGATCGAATGTACGCTAGGAGTGGCCACAATATTGGTAAATCTCCTATCCAGAAGGACTGCAGAGGATGTTGCCATAGTCGTCGCTTCAACAGATGGCGTGACAAAAGAAGAGACACCAACAACAGTTGAAGTTACTGGCGTGCTTGACGAAGGAGGCATGGTCGAGATGGTGGGTTCATCTTTCTCTGATGTTATTTGAACTGCCACTGGCGGGATGACACCCGAGAATGTTGCGGATGAAATATTAGCAGTTTTAAAATATGCTTCGTCGACGTCAGGTGCCGCCGTTTCATTGGCTGGATCCGCAACAAAATCAGAAGTTGTGTCAACTCCGCCCTCCCCAGAGATGTCTTCGCATGAAAATAAGATAAGAGAAAGTTAATATCAATTTGATGTTAATTCTCCTAAAGAAAGCGTGAAGACAACATTTACCCATGGCCGATGGTATGTATGTTGCGTTTGCAGCCTGTATAGCTAAATCATTTCTTAATGATGCTAAACAAGCTGTCATACCTGGAGAAGAGGGTACACCAACTGACGTTTGAAGGTAGTCATCCCAGTCGTCACCCAGATCCACTCGAGGTTCATCAGGTGGAATCTCGCTTGAGATACTTACAGACGAAGGAGGGGCTAGCCCCATTTGTCTGAGCAAAGGTATATGGATTCTTATTACGCTCGGCCTCGAAGGCGATCTAGAAGCACTACCAGTAACGGTGGTAGTGGCATCAATCATGGCAAAGAATCTCCAGCACTGTCAGCTGGAACTACGGAGGTCCCCTCTCTAAAAGGCGAAGGGCCCCTGATTAAAGAATCATCCCCAACAAGGGAAATAATAGGCTCACTCCTAGAGGCCCCCTTGGTGGAAGTCCTTTTAGGACCTCCGGTAGTCAGCCTCTTCTTGCGGGGGGAAGGCTCTTTCAGAGTGGAAGCCTTTCATTTATTGGAGATTATGAGAGGCTCTGCTGGCAGAACTATTACGTCTCTCAGTACAATCAGCAAATAGTCGTCTGCACCGGTGGTTTCATCACCTTCATCCGAGGAAACAGACGATATCTCCTCTCTCCCAGTGGACCTATGAGAGGGCATCCTGAAACTTCCATGTACATCGAAATCATGATGGAAGGTATTGATGGACGCATAAAACTGCGCGTACGAATGGAGAATACGCAACTCCATGGAGAGAGAAGTCGCGGGCATAACAAAGGTTGCTTCGGTACAACTCATGATAAAATACCTCCATCCTCTAGCTCCATCAATAAGTCCACCTTTGAACTTGAAGTTAGTGATAGGATTCCCCACGTGCAACTGGTCGTATCCAAATTGCCTGGCGAACCGGTTAGGCAGATAAGGCTCCAAATAGTAGTGGTCCTCACTTCTGTACAACAGATGGGAAGGTCTAATGCAGACCAAACAATAAAAGGCTTCAGGAGAAAGAATAGTCTTCACCTGACCTGCGTCCTGAAGTTTTATCCCCTGTTGATTGATATGTACGGGGGGGACGATGCAGAAGAACTTCCAACTATGGACAAAATTTAGTGCTAGCCGACAGTCTATGACGCTAGTCACATTCTAAGAAGAATTCGTATAATTTAACAGGAAGTTATTGCCCGAACAACTGGCAGATCCGGGAGACATCACTTTGGTGTTGTGAAGGATTAACCATCCTATCAGATATAATAATGGCAATTCCACTCTGTGATATCCTTCACGCTGTGTATCATCAGCCAGCAGTCCCTCAGTAATAGCCCTCAGGCCAGCTTGAATCCTGCACACCATGGCAGGGAGCAGGCCAAATCTTGCTCCAAATACTAAATGCACTGCGGGCCATAAGGTATTGCGATGAATGCGATCCGCAGACGCGATACCAGGCACCACCCATCGGCGTAGCCAAACAGAAAGAAAGCCAGCCCGTTGAGCTTCTCTTGATAGAGGCTTTCGGCAATGCCTCATATAGCTGTAGGCTTTGGTTCCTGCAGGATAGCCCCCTATCTTTTCGTTGAGAACATAATCTTGAGCCCCCGCATATTCAATGAGATCATCGACTGTATTGGCACTAAGCATGCTCAAAATGTTCAAGGGTTTATCTCTGCTATCTACAACCTTGTCCTGCTTGACATTTCTGGCCTGATGGAAGCAGAGGTAGGATACCCATTTGTTGATATGGGCCAAATCAGAGGGCTCTTTGTAGAATGTGGTGCATGCGAGATAGTGGCTCATCAGCTCCTGGTACATGCCACTGCCCGAGGGTTTGTATCCCTCAGCTCCATGTTTGTGGGAACATAATCTTCATAAGGAGTGTCTCCCATTGGCAGCTTTGAGATATCTGCCATCTCATGAAGGGCTAAGCCCAACTCACCTAGCGGAGTGGAAAAAGTCCCAGTGAGCGAATTATATCGCTCCATCAAAGCTAAGAACAAGTTGGGATTGAGAGGCAGCCCAACACTAGTGGCACTCACAGCCGCAAATAAACCAATACTTTTCAGCTCCGTCTGGAAGTGCTTCAGGGCCCAGGCAGTTAAACTGGCCCATCGAAGATTCTGGGGGCTAAGCCATCCACTGGTGCGAGGGTTAACCTTGGGGTATACTCCTCCCTGCCCCATAAAGTCATTACAAAAAGTCGCTATTTGAATCGGCTGGATCAGTAAAGTGTCTTCACTCGGGACGCTGCCCGGCAGTAATCCTCTAAAAGGTATAACAGGGCCTGAAGGATTGCTCACAAAGGCTCCTCGGTTCAATCCTTTCTTATAAAAGATCTTCCCCGGCTGACCGTAAAGATCGGGAGTCAGAGTCCACATCATCTTCCTGGGATGAGTGGCATGGAAGAACGCTGAGATAGGGTAATCTCTAGGCATCCTTGGCAGATACATGATCGTGCCCTCAGCAAAAAATATCCAATCTTCCTTCTTGGGCTTAGTCTGGGACTGTTTATCGATAACATCCCCAAATAAGAAACCTGGTTTATTATATTCAATGCCGTCTATATATGTTAGGGGCTCCCCACTGATCATACTCAGCAACATTCGTTCTCCTTGGGATGAGATCAGAGTTCCCCTTTCTTGAGGATACTCAGTTCCAGAGATGGAGAATGTCACATGGGACAAGTCCTCCAGATAATTGGAATTTAGCATCCCAACAGCAGAGCCCATCGCTTCAGCCAAAGGAGGGATCTGTAGGTCCACTGCAAAAAGCAAGAAAATAAGTCAGTTTTACGCTAGACGCTACACTCTTGCAGTATACGCCAAGGCCTAAGAGTCTGAGCTTTTACGCCAAACTGCAAAAACTTGAGTCTTACGTTGGAATCTATTTCCAGTGCGTAAAACTCAAGATCTAACAGTCTGAGCCTTTACGCCAGACTGCCAAAATTTGAGTTTTTACGCTAGAATTTACATCTAGCGCATAAAACTCAAAATTTGCAGTATACACCAAATTTTGACAGTTTGAGTTTTTAGGCTAGACTGCGAAAATATGGAGTTTTTACACTGACACATTAGAAATGTGGGCGTATTGTTGTGCATATACGTACAACGTGTGAGGAAGGTTCTCTATTCCTCTCGAAGTCTTTACCTGTGATGCCCGGAGTGCAGCTCGACGGTGGAGCACTTCGTTCAGAACGGGGCTCGTTCAGCCTAATGGGGGTTGCTCGTGCTTGAGCAGAGGAGCGAGATGAGGAAGCGGCTTTCTTACCCTTAGAGACGGAGGCTTGTTTTGGTGCCATGGCGAAACTCAGAGTTCTCAGAAAAGAGACGAAGACAAAGAGTTCTCAGAAAGAAAGGGTTTTGCAAAAATAGATGAAGGGTTTTTCTCTCAAGACCTTGGGCTATTTATAGAGTTCAGATAACTCTTCGAATCCCTAACCAAATCCGATTTTTAATAGTCGGTTATGATTTGGGACCACGTCAGCCTATCATTTGAAAAGGAAGACGGACAGTCATGCTGCGTAACGGATCCAGATTTTATGCGCAGAGCAAAGATCCATGGTTCAGATGCTACAAATCTACGATTTCACGCTCAGAAGCTACAAATCTACGATCTCACGCTCAGAATCTACAGATCTACGATTCTATGCTCAGAAGCTGCAAATGGCCAATTACAAGGGTTTACGCAGAAAATGCTCCTTTTTGGCTACAAAACATTGCAAGTGCCTGAAACACTCAGATGTCAGTGTTGAAGATGACTTTTCTTCTTGGGCCATTGGAAGTTCATTCGAAGTCTAGCAAGAATCCTTTACATCTAAGTTCAAGTATGGCCTGTTCAGCGGACATTTCTTGCCCTATTTCGAGGAATTTTTGGGAAGCCATTCTTGAAGATGATGTTCTGAACAGAAATTCTTCATATCTGAGAAGTGATAGTTCAGAATTCTATGCGACTCCTTGTCCAAAAATAGCATGACAGTTGGATCTCCAAGACAACTTAATGCTAAAGAGCTTTTTACGCATCTTCCGTTACGCGTAAAAGTCGGGACGTGACCGGATAAGCGGTTATCAGAGTCAGCATAAAAAATTACTCAGACGTGTCGAATCTGCACATTATCAGACTTTCTCACAGCAAATATGGCAAATCAGCAATGCGTAAGAGAAGACAAATTTATTAATCATGATTACATATGATAGAAATCCAGTTTACAAAGGATTTTTCATTTTTCATGATACATATGATGGAAATCCTTTTTACAAAGGATTATTCACTAACACTCAAGATCATGATAGGAATCTATTACGCTAGGTTCTCGTCCGATGGAGATCTTCAGTTCTTCTTCTACGGTACTTCATCGACTTCTTCGGCAGATGAACAAGAAAATGGTTAATGGCGGAAGGATACAGAACTGGGCCTGTATAAATTATTCAAGCCCCCCATACGCCATGGCGGCCATGCCTAGAATTGTGTTAGGGATTCAGACCCAACACAATACTGGAAGATAGGGCCAAGCTGCCCATCAGGGTCCAGCTTCATAATAGAGGAAAATACAGCTAGCAAGCTGTGTGGTCTAATGCGACCCTTCCTCTCTCCTGGACGAATCGCCATATAAAATTGCTGATTATCTCGAGCAAAGGAAGCTATGATATCCTTCCATGATCCATCGTTGTAGAGGATATTTGCTCGAAGGTGCCTCTTTTTACGGCTCCTTACATACTGAAAGAGCATAATCTTCTTCCTCCTCAGTGCAGCCCAATAAATCTCAGCGGCCATCTTTTTGGTAAAGGAAGTATGGAAAAACAGGTTCACTCGCTTACCTTTATATAGGCAGAAGAGAACATACCAAATCCCAACAACTTCCTAAATATCTCCGAAAAATTAGCCTCGAAGAACGAGTCAAATTTGACCACTTTATGCTTCATTCAAAGTATTTTAAATTACGAGGAATTTGAAAACTTTGAAGGGGATCTTGTAGAAGCATGAAAAATACGCTGGGGAATTATATGCGTAAAACCCCCAATATACATGAAGTCCGCGTAAAACAGAGCTTCAGCGCTGTGTGGCATAAAATATGACTTCAGAGCTCCCCGCGTAAAGCAGTGCTTCAAGGCTGTTTTGGCGTAAAAGGTTGTTACGCCTCCCACCGGCGTAAAATACGTTTGTTTTTAATGCAACGTAAAGTCATACGAGAAACTCATCGTATTCCTCGAATGAATCTGTCAGACAGAACAGTGAACCTGACTCCAGACAAAAGTACTGTACGACGATCGAGAGGACGTCTGTAATGATAATTCTGCACAGAGGTCCAGGCTGTCGTTTAGTGACATATCCTTGATACAAGTCATTTTTTACGCATTCAAGGAATACGCTGTCTATTTTACAGGCAGAGATGAGTTTTCACGCTCGAGATGAGACGAAATCAGACGCTACGTCAAAAGCTGTCTCTCGTATAGTGCTCGAGGTATATCTCTGCATTTAATGCACGAGATAGGGGCAGATCTCTGCATTTAATGCACGAGATTTTATTCTATTTTTAATGACTGGGAGAGCTAAAACTGTGACTAATACGTTCACATCACCATCCTTGTATTTTATGCCAACCAGGCTATTTTCAACTATAGGAGTACGCCGTATGCTATCTCCTCGAAATACGCCAACTCAGGCTATATTTGCAAAGGTACGTGATAAGGCTATTCAGCCCCGAATACGCTCAAGACCTCAGTCGTGATGGATAATTAACTATTTTTTATGCTGGTTATCTATTATTCATGCAGCAACAAGTTTTACGCAGAATCTGGCTTTTACGCCACCAAGACAGCTATTTGGCTTTTATGCCAACAAGACAGTTATTTGGCTTTTACGCCAACAAGACAGTTATTTGGCTTTTATGCCAACCATCTTTACGCGAGGGGCAGTTGCCTGCGTGGCTTGTATGCCGTGATCTTTGAGGAGCGGTTATACGCGTTACCTCATAATGGGACACGCGTCATACGCGGATTCAGGAGATCATTCAGACGTGGGTAGCAGTTATTATAACCGCCGCGTAAAGAGTGCCACTCTCTTCACAGTTTGGATTTTACGCCGACTGGACAGTTACTGTGACTGAGCTCTATAAATAGAGACCTCCGGTCACAGGAGATGGGGGTCAAAAAAGGGTAGAGATTAAGAGATCAGAGAGAGAGAGAGCAAAGATAGAGGATTTTAGTTGTCCACTTTGGCAACGAGAGTTCAATCCCACTTGCAATCTTTGAAGCTTCTTCTTCTACAGCACTTCTTCATCATCGTGTGGTCCAAGGGACAAAGTGATCGACCGCAGATCAGACTCCTATAGCAATATTTTCCCAGAATTATTTTTTGTACTTAACATCCTCGTATAGGATTAATTGTACTTTTTTTTCTTGTTTGTAAACAAAGAAAGAGTTTCGTATAAACCTAGTTTTATTTTTTTTTATTATCATCAAACAACCCCATCCCCCTCGATGATTCTAGGATTAATGTCCTAGACAGAACCTTTGTCAAGTGGTCTGCAAGGTTCTTTTCTGACTTTATATAGTCAAGAACCACATATTTGCCTAATAGGCTCTAGATTGACTTGAAGCGCACATGTAGATGCTTGTTCATCTTAGCATTCACAGAATCATGTTTTAGTAGTTCTATAATCGATTTATTATCACAATTTATAGAAATTACAGGAACAAGAATATGAGCAACATGTATATGCATAATCAGATTTCTAAGACATTCAGCTTCTGTACTAGTAGTGTCCAAATCTATCATTTCAGAGTCCATAGTACTCCTAGCTATGATAGTTTGTTTACATGAATCCCAGGAGATTGCAGCTCCTCCTAGAGTAAAAATATATCCAGCTGTGGATTTCAAGTCATGTGAGTCAGTTACCCAATTTGCATCTGAATAACCTTCTATGATATCATGGTGTCTGGTATAATAAAGTTTATAATGTATAGTACCCTTAATATATCTAAAAAATACTCTTTCTAATGCTGACCAATGAGACTGGTTTGGGTTACTAGTATATCTATTTAGTCTTCCAACAACAAATGCAATATCAGTCTGGTTCTATTTGTTATATACATAAGAGAACCTATCATTTGAGAAAATCTATGTTGTTCTACAAGTGAACCTTCATTCTTCTTGAGAATGGTAATACTGTCAAAAGGAATGGGGGCAGGTTTCTTATCAAAGTACTCAATTTTTTTTAGCATTTTCTCAATAGAGTGTATTAAGGATAGAGTATAACCCACTTTGGATTTGGACACTTGTATTCCCAGAATAAGGTTGGCTTCACCTAGGTCTTTCACATCAAACTTGATTAGCAAGATTATGTCAAACGGGTGTAAACAATCCTAAGTGATACGGTATTTAAGTGTCTTCGTACCACCACTAGCTGAAAATCGATCCCTACAACTAATCCAAGTTAATCAAAACTTGATACATATCTATTGTTGTTGCTTTGTTTTCTAGGCCGTGAGCGCCAGTGAATTACATTTAGGAACTTATTTATATTTCTTAGCACAATAATACATTTGTCAGTACTAAAACACATTACCATAATATTATTTTACTTTGCTAGTTAACGCATTCTGTCACCATAACACAAAGTAGCAAATTTCATTTACAGTAGCAACTTGCCAAATATAAGTAACCAAACCTTTTGCTTCTGTTAAGAAGTTACCACACTTGGTAGTTGGTATTATTTTTAATAGACACTCAAACATTCCATAGCGAGTGTTCCAAACCCATTTTGGTTCAAACTTGTAAGGACTGTTTGTTGTAACTTATTGTTTAACAATCATTCTTTGGAATATTGGTTGATATTTTAATTATTTGTATATGTTATTAATTTAGTTACTTCCTGGACTCACACTATATATATCTCACTGTTTCAGTTTGCTAAGCATTAAATCGTTTATTAAAAATTTCAAATAGAACGAATTTGCAATAATCAATTTGCTAGCATCAATATATGTTCCTTACTGTTTCAGTTTGATATCATCAAGTTGTACTGCTAATTATTTTCAATCATCAAATTTGCTTGCTGGCATCAAGTACTTTGTTTATAAACAATTTTTAGTAGAACAATTTTGTTCACATAAGTACCTTGTGAACAAAATATAGGCATATTTTGTGGTGCTAGATATTCCTTTGGTATATTTAAACTATTTAAGTTAAAAAAATTTATTGACCTTGCAAATTCCTTTAAATCTAAAGTTCTAAAAAGTAGAGATAAATTTAAAAACAAGCCGAAAGGGTCCTTCTGTTAAACGGGTGTAAACAGCCATAAGCGACACATATTTAAGTGTCTTCGGACCACCGCTAGCTGGGAACCGACCCCTACAGCTAATCCAAGTTAATCAAAACTTGATAGACTAAAATATTTATTAAGGTTGATTAGCAAGATTACAGAACTATTATTTTAGAGCCTCAGTCACCCTCATTGAGTAGCAACATTATTCTTGCAAACTTTTAGACTGCCATAATAGTAACCATGACTGGAAAAGAAGAGACTTCTACTGCTAAGCCAGCTAAGTTTGATGGCTCTCACTTCAAGAGGTGGCAGAGTCAGATAAAATTTTGGCTCACCACGTTAGGACTGATCTCAGCTATTGATGGATCCACGCCCATCTCAAACGATTCTGATGACACTGAGTCTGGCGTAGGAGTGTACAAACCCTCTAGCTCCTCAAAACCAAAAACACCTAAGGGAATAGACTTTCATTTCTTCCATCGAATTCTAAGCGCTTTATCTGATTCCCTTTATGATACATTCTTTGAATATAAGAGCGCTAAAGAACTTTGGGATGCTTTGAAAGATGAATATGGTTGTGATGATGCTGGAATTGAAAGATTCAATTCTTCCTCATTCAATAGGTATTTCTTGGTAGATAGCAAACCAATGAATGACCAAATCCATGAATTCCAAGAATATGTGAGGCATATTCAAGCCAAAGGTTCAACCTTTTCTGCTGAGTATAAAATAACTTGCCTGATAGATAAGCTCCCTCATTCTTGGCCTGATGTTAAAAAAGACCATTCATACACAAGGTGACCTTACTTTTGCTCAAGTCCTAAAGAAAATTAGAACAGAAGAAGAGATTAAGCTAATGTCTAATCCTAAGACTGAGTCTAAGGTTATGGTAAACCTAGTAGAAATATCCCAAGGCAATCCCAAGTCTAATAATCCTCACAAACCCAAGAAGAACTTCTTCAAGAAGAAGAATAACTTTCAGCCTCACCACTAGAACCATCAACACCAGCAAAATCATAAACCTAGAAACTTCAGTCAGACTCAGGATCAACAGAAATTTTGTTTGGTGTGTGGGAGAACAAATCATCTATCCTTCAATTGTTTCCAAAGAAAGAAAAAACCTATCAAGACTCCTTATAGGGGGAAAGACCCAGCCAAACCAGAAGCTAACATGATTCTGAATTGGTCTTCTAGTTCCTTCAGGTCCATGACTTATCAACCTTCAGTTAATATTTCTTACCATTCTGATAACTGGTGGTTGAATTCTGGAGCTAATGTTCAGGTTTTCTTTGATCGCTTATATTTTTTAAACTATCAGAAATCATGTGGAGGAGGCATAACCCTAGGAGATGGCTCAACGACACAGACTGTAGGAAGAGGAAGAATAGATCTGAAGATGACATGTCATGTCTCGCTCCCAGAATACTAGGTATATACGAGGACTCTCATGGCCAATGCACCTTGCAAAATACCAAAGTAACCAGCAATGTGTTAAGGTTGTCTAGAATACATATGGGTGAACTTTAGCATGCTATGACGTCAGTCCTAAGGCCAAAAAATTCTAGTATCTCAATCCATCAACATTAGTACAAGAGTATATCATATATGAAAGTAAAAAGGCATCCCAAATTATATACCATATATGATCATGAAACTAGTGAATACAAAATGCTGCACTAGCAGAGTATATGATCAAATAAACCAGCCATAGTCTAATATATACATCTTGTTGACTGTAGTCAAATAAGTAATCTCAAAATAAGTGGCTAACACTGCCTCTTGCTAAAATACCACAAAAGAAATAACACTACAAGTGGTGGAGGAAGGAAACCCACTCGCGAGCTTCGGCCGCAGTCCTACGAGTGTGAACCATCTTGCTGGAGGTGCAGTGGATCATGGTTCTTCTCGTATAATCTAGCCATACAAAACCAGTGGGATCATAACCCCAAGCAATAAGTACCACAAAGGAGCTCAAGGTGATAGACCAAACACATCACAATATACCGCAGAAAAGATACATATTAAATAAATATGGATCAAGACTTGTACGGTACCAATGTACTTGTCTCAAAATAAAATACTGAAAGAACTGATAACAAGTGCAAAGATAAAAGTAAGAAGATGAGCGGCAAGAGGGCATATGAACTACTCTGGATCGGACGATAACCCTTAAACCAAACAAGGACCGGGGTTGTAGACCTTCACCTGAGCAGAACTTAGCACCATAACCATGCGCTGAATAATGAATTAAAAGGGGCAAGCTTAACTTAAAGACAAATATTCGTTCTACGGCCAAACATGCGTATGACTTGCTAAAATTAACTAACTAGGGTTATCACAAACCTAGTTACTAACAAATGCATGCTTTGAAGAATATCGCTACCACCGACACTGCAGTTAACTCGGATGGCCAAGGTGTGGTGCTCGTTCCCCCTTTACTGGGAGCGCTGCTAAAAAATACTAATTGGTATCATTCGATCAGGATAGATTGAATCAAGATCTTATCCTCGTCATGGATTTGCTTCTTTGGAATCGATTCCCATATTCAGTGGACCGTATCTCAAGGATGGACTTAGCGGCAGAGTCAAGAGGGAACTCTTCGTTGCAAGTTTTTTTGCCTAGTTTTCACGGTCGCCTTGTTGCTTTCGTTCGTTGAAGTGCATTTTATTCCGATCTTGGAAAGAGTAGAAGAGGTACTGATCATTTATTCGTGGTAATACAGGTGATCGTTCAGTAGACGTCATACGAGCGGAGTCTTGAATCACCTCTTTCCTTTCCTTCTCCAACCAACTAGTGAGTGGATATAATTTGATTCAGTTGACCCTTCTTCCAAGTCTTCACATCTAAAACCTTGCATTCTTGATTATTCAGATCAAACGATACCATAATAACTAAAAGATGTCAAGATAAAAGAAAGGAATAGACTTGGATTATTTGTGCTTGTCAGCCAACTTGGAAACAATTTCCTTGTTGCATGCTAGTTCGCTTAGAATGTTCTTTCATAGTATTTCTAATTCAAGTTAGAATATATGCTTCTTCTAAAAATTGTACTATGTATAGAACACAAATTACTATGCAATGAATGTATACTTCTTCTATAAATTGTGCTATGTATAGAACACACCTTGCTATGCAATAAACTGTTCAGGGAGACTATGCAAAAAAAAATCATGCCATGCTACTTGTCTCGTACTCGTGTTGCCTTAAACTGTATCAATTGATGACTTAGCATAGACGTCGTTGATTACAGACAACTTGTGCATAAGGTCATAGTTCCTACGGACGGTCGTTGGGGCACTGGCACCAATCCGATCCGGACGGAACTTATTGTTTAGTCTCTTATACTGGACGAGATGGCTTGTAGCGCACCTTGTACTTTCATAGCATACCACCCCCGTCAATAACTATTTGTCCATTATGGCATCATGCCAGTGATCCCCTCGTATATTTAAACTGTACAAGCTAACTATGCCTTCACGGCAGGGAAGGTCATGGTAAGTATTGTGCAGGTAGTTCAGATGAGAAGGTAAAAGTTACCGAACGGTGGCATGTTTATTTCAGTAAATTTCTATATATAATGCTTGCTTGTAAAATGAACTAAGGTAAGATAGAAATACCATAAAAATAACTTGCATGCTTCATATAAACAACCTGTTGATTTGGTATAGTTGGGTTAGCTCGCTTTCACCAGTGCATTTCGCTGTACTGATCCTCGTTGCAATAGGTTTCCCGCACCAAGGAGATCCTACAAGAACCTAAAGCGACTTCCAATCCAGTCCAGCTACTGGCACGCCCTGATCGTGCCTCGAAGAAGCATTTTGAAGTTTCCAGGAGCTCGTGCACAAACTTATGCAGCTCCGTGGAAAGGCGATAGCTTCGCCAGAAGGTGTCTATATCTTTTAAAGTTTTAGTAAAAGGATATAATGTACAAGACGATTATCTCATTTTGAGTCGACTTTCGTAAGCCCGTGCGATAATTATCCGACTCGTTCAAGAGTTTATAAAAGATGTACATTATCAATAAAGAAAACTTTTTCATGTTTCAATATTTTGTTTAATTATCTGCGTACTCTGAATATGTGCTCGTTAAGTAAAAATATCTTGGCCTTGTGCGTTGCGCAACCTAGGCACGCACGACGTCACGCCCGGGGGGCGACTATCGATTCTACAGAATCGGAGCATGATACAAGGATATGCTTGTCTAGTACTTATAGTGCACATCACAAACAATAATGAATAAAGAACTAAAGCAGATAACTGATAGCATAACAACATAACGTAAGCATAAACTAGCTTTTGAAGATATAAATAAATTTTTGAAAATAAGATTTGGTTATCTAAACAAATATGGGTTTTATAAATAAAACTGATCTTGTAAATATAAAAGGATTTTGTAAATAAGACCAATTTTATAAATATAAAAAGATTTTGTAAATAAAACTGATTTTGTAAACATAAAGAGATTTTGTAAATGAAACTGATTTTGTAAACATAAACTCATCTGAAAATGGTCTTGTAACATAACTGAAACTGAAACATAACTGGAATATATACTGGAATGCATGTACTAAAATACATAATGTTATGAACCGCGGTTCAATAGCAACAACTTGTTGTGCCACAACACTCGTAAACTTGGTCATTCATAGAGCCTTTGCCTAGCAGGATTGTTACATGCTGCATGGGGCCCTAAGAGATCGGGGTAGCCGGTAGCGCAATATTCTTTCCTCCCAATGATCTAGGTAAATTTTATCTTATTTAATCATTACTAAATTATTTCAAGTTCTCGAGTCGTAGACACTTGAGAACTCCCTAGAATTATGAGTCACGAGTACGAGCTTTTCATGAGTTATCGTATCCGCAACACGCAATACACATGTAGAATTATCCGAAGAGGAAGAGGAAGACGAAGATGAAGACGAAGTAGATGAAAGTGAAGATGAGGAGGAAGAGGAAGAGGAGGACGATGAAGGCGAACAAGATAAATTTTCTGAAGATGAATGAAATTAAAATAAATCTATTTGGACTTATGACATGTATTATATTTTGACTGTAGAATATACTATCCATTTAGACTTGTGACACTACTAGTTATTTACTGTACAATTTTATTAATATTATGAGATATGCATAACATTTTGACTGTAGAATGTACTATATATTTGTTTATTTGTTTTATCATCATATGTTGTTATCAGGTATGACAGGATGATGCGGAGCATTCGGCAGGTTCCAAGGTAGACGGAGTGCTCCTCCGGTACTGCCTACTGCTGGTTCTAGATCTTCGGCGCCAAGTACTCCAGTATATCGACTAGTCACATCTCCGACTGCGATGACATTACGTGGCAGCACTCCTGGGACGAGTAGTTCCAAGACCAAGACTACTCCCTCATCTAGCGTTCCTCCTGCTGACGGAACCATGGAGACAGATGAGCTTATGGCAGAGGTTGAGCCGACATCGTCCCAGCATCAGCAAGATCCTCCATACGCACCTCCAGACGAGACAATGACGGAGATTTGGGCCGACGGTACAAACTAAGTCAATTAGTTGGTTTAGCATCATATATATCGGGTATTTCTTTATTCATTGTATATTCACTTTTTTGATAAAAATATCTCTGTATAAATATCATCCCTCGTCGGTACAGATACGCCTGGGCCACTTTCTGAGGTACAACTATGGTGGCCCTTGGATCAACTACTCTGATGCTCAGGATGAGAGAAAGATATTTTGGTTTGTGCACTTCAAGTTAAAAGTATATTTGGTTTTAATATCAATCATCTAATTTATGCATATTATATAACTTACTAAATTGCTTCTTGTAGCAAACGTATTTCTATCTACCGCACCGGTCCGAGTTAATCGAGCAGATGTGCCATGCCGTTGCCGCCAAGCTAATCCGTGATGCTTTGGATGATCAGAAGGCTCGTGATCGTCAAGGAAAACCGATCCAAGGTTGGATCACGCCTGAGCAGTGGACTACTATGAGGGCTAGATTCGATAATCCGAGGTACAAGAAAAGGTCTGAGAAGGCCAAGGCGGCTAGGAAGAAGGCAACAAAGTGGTGTGGTGTTTCGATTCCGATGACGGAATATTTTCGTCGTTTGGTATATTTTTTATTTCAGATATATTATTTTAATGCAAGTACGATAAAATAGTAGTAGGATAAAATATTTAATTTTATTACTAAATAATATATTTTTAACAGGTACAGAGGGATGAGAATACCAACATGGTCACCGTCTTCCTGGCCACCCATCGAAAAGGTGGAAATCTCATTGATGAGAGGGCCTCGCAGACCTATGTAAGTATTACTTTACTTTGTGTTAATTTTAATATAACTTAGAAAATATGAAAATAAATATCCATATAGTTAGTAATAAGTACCTTAGACACATTAGCAATAATCGAGTATCTAAACTTTTCTAGGTCGAGTATCTTAGGCTGCGTGAGCGGGTGACTGCTAGTGCACCTACAACGGGAGAGGCTGGTACTTCCTCGCGGCCCCCTCCAGCTCCATCGACGGATGAGCTGTGGGTGACCGTCGTTGGTGGTCTCCATAGGGGTATGTACTACAGTACATGATCCTATGGCGCTGTCATGACCCAGTCCCAAAATATTAAGGGACTAGACACGTGGCAATGGCCAGCAGCACACACCGATAAGCAAATCCAATTTAATGGACCCATCAGGGTATACTTAAGCTGTAATACAACAATATGGGCAATGGTACTAATCTCATCCACAGAATAAATACAATCAATATCAGAAATATAAAGCAATATCAAGTCTCAATAAAACATAACTCGTGGAACAACCCGATAGTTAGTTTGATACATCAACTCAATAGACTGGAAATAAAGAGTCTAACAATATAAATAACTGAGTATAGAATAAGCAGATACACAGGGAAAATCCTCAGCGATCACCTCGTCCTCGGGTTCTGGTACTGCTCCAAGGTATGCTCCTGTCCCGTACACCTCGGGGTAGATCTCCTCTGCTAAACCTGGGGACACAGTCCGGATCCAGGTCCTCAGGGGACATAGCAAGGTACAAGAATAACTCAAGCCAAAATAAATGCAGTGCAAATAAATGAATCAATAGGGTAAACTATATAACCAGCTAAGTGATATGCAAGTGAGAGCATTTATTCATACTCAGGCTGAGACTACTACAGGCTCTGTGTCGGGGAAACCCATAGCAGTATTTTCTCGAAGGGCCAGTAAATGTACCAAAGCTCTGTGTCAGAGTCTAAGGCACCTCCAGTAAAGTAATATATATATATATATATATATATATATATATATATATATATAATCAGCCTTTGATATGGTAATACTCTCCCCACCCAATGTAATCACACGTCTCATGTCCATGACACGTAAGATCATATCTAATGTAGCAAGTCATATGATAGCTCTGGATAAAAAGTCTTTGTAACAAATCCTGTAGCCTATACATAATCACCATGAATGTCTCAGGAAGATTCTGTTACATGAATAGTATCAAGTGTCCTGAGGGATGACGTACTTGATAATGCAAGCACAAAATATACTGTGTATCGATATCCATGTCTAGGTGACGTTACACAACTCCGCGTACGGTGTTGACACCCGAATGTTATTCGGATGCTAAGCAATGTCATACGGTTCGAGGTTAAGCATGTACATCATATAAATAAATTAAGATAACAATATGAAGCAGGTACTGCAAGTTTGGCAAGGTACACTTGCTTGGAATTTGGTTACCAACTGCGGCTCTGGTATCAGCGGGTTCTGCAGGTACTCCTCCGATTGCTGAAATAGACATTACCATCATATTCAGAAGACATCAAATAGCTAGAATTGTCTGTCCTTGAGTCCAATTTGGACACAGGGGCAAAAGTGACCGTTTCTGGTCAAAGCGGGGTCCACATATGGCCCGCTTCGCACCAAAAAATATGCCAGAGACAATGTTCTCCAAATTCATCAAACTTAGTGTCTACAAGTCCAGAACGATGATACGAATCCAACGGAATGTCCAGAATTAGATTTCGATGAGCCAATCACAAAATCGCCCGTCAAGTGGAGTTGTAGGGCCCACGATACGGGATTTTGTCAACGTTCTCAGAATCGAACCAAACTTGGGTCACAGGACCTGAAAAATACTATGAATTCGATGGCGTAAGTTTCATTTCGAAACGATGAGCGTACACGAAGTTACAATGAGTTCCAGAACAGGGCCGATACGGGACGTTGTCGACGGATACGCGTTGATTCCGGTGTGCACGCACATCCAAATTAACTTTCGCGAGATCCCACACTACCGTATTGACAGCGCACACCTTTCGGTGAAGTTCACACACGACCAAGTCGACCCGTTTAGCGGGGCGCACCCAGTTCCGAGGAAAACAGGGTAATTATTTTCCTGATTTTGGGTCACGAATTGCGATCACCACAGGACGCGATACACCGAACCAATGGCATGGGTATCGAGAGGGTCACGCAGTCTACGCGTAACAGCAGACGGAACAAAAAATGGGACAGCGAGGAGAGAGAAACAGTCACCTGAACAGGGCTCCGAATACGCGTTTCCGCGAGGTGGCACGATACTCGGCCGGCGGGGCTTGCTGGCAGCGGCGGCGGCTAGGGCACGGCGGAGGTGGCTCGGGTCAGCGGTGGTGGGGTCGTCGGGTTCACCGGAGCTCTGGCGAAGGACGAAGGGTCTTCACCGGGGCTAGTGGTGGCAGGGTTAGGGTTCGAGGGTGGCGGAGTCAGGGGATCATCGGGGCTCGGGGCGGAGAGGGCGGAAGGTGGCGGTGGTGTCTCGGGAGGAGGCTGGTGGTTGTAGAGGAGGAAAGTGGCGGTGGTGTTGGTGGACGATGGTGGAGAGGCGGCTGAGACAGGGAGCTCAGGCGGCGAAGGGGTCGGGTTTATATAAAAGGAGAGGGAGGTGACCGGTCGTTTGTTACTGGTGGTGAGAGGGGAGGCGAAGCCGCCGCAGGGGCGTAACCACCGGCGTACAGCGAGAAAACGGTGGCGGAGGAGTCGGGGGCGGTTTCGTTCAGTTACTGTAGCAGTTACTGTGCAAAAACGGGTTGGATCTTGGGTTGTTGGGTCGAGTTCAACCCGAATCCGACCCGCTAAGATATGGGTCGGGTACGGGTCGCGGGTACGGGTCGGGTTGTGGATCCGACCCGTTAGGGTATGAGTCTGAGTCAAGGTTCGGTTCGGTTCATTAAACCGGGTTAAAATTAAACCGGTTTAAATTGGTTTATTTTGGTTTATTAAAAATATTAATGTTTTAGGTCATTAAAAATAGTTTCGGGGTCCAATAAATTCCAGAAAAATTGCAGTAAGTCTAATATTTTATTTTACATTAAAAAATACTATTTTCATACTATTTTAATATTTAATAAAAATATTTAAAATTATTTAAAACCAGAATACCTTGATTTTAATTAGTGAAAAAATCACAGAAAATTCCAGAAAAATTTCTGAAAATTAATTTCAAATTCTTAATAATCTGGGGGTTTACAACCGCCCTTGTTGTGACGCAATCCCTTAGGGCCTCCACTACAAGTGCGTATTTCCCACAGCCCTTGCAGGCGTCGAACCGAGTCCAGGAGATGGTTGACCGTTAGATTGTGTCTCTTCGTGACGAGTTATTGCGAAGGATGGAGGAGCAGTCCCTGTCCCAGCCACAGGAGGACGATACGACGCTCAACGCATGATTTAATACGCTCGAGCGTAGCATCATGGAACTCAGGGATATGACTGCTGATCTTAGAGAGTCGACAGAGCACAACGTGACGGAGCTGCAGGCATCACAGCTGTCCATGGGCGAGAGTCTGACGATGATGCAGGATTTAATGGTTCATAGCAGTACGAGGCTGTTATCTACCATGGATTCATACAACCATCGACTAGCAGCGTTGGAGCAGATATGTCCTCATGTTGCGCCTTCATCGAAACAGACTCCACCGACGTCACTATCTTTTCCATCGGTGTCGATTTTGCGAAAGCAGTATGATTTGTTCTTATCCCTGATGCACGCGGTGGTCATCCTCCTGCAGATCTGCAGTAGTCCTAGTTAGGATAGTTTACTGGTTGTTTGTGTTTTGACCTATGATATTTGGTCATTTATAAATATTCTTTATTTTTGAGGCTTTCAGATTTTATTTCTTGCACTAAGTTGTGTGGATATTTATTGTATTCTTTACAACGAGATTTTTTTCAAACTCGGTTTATAATGCCAATGTTTCATTTTCTTCAAATTTTACTATATTATTCATATTAAATGAATGTTAATATACCGGTGCTGAGTGTTCCACCGAAGGGGTCGGTGAACCCAGAGAATTCAACGGATGGTTACTCCGGGTCTATTTATATAAATTGTGAATTCATAAACTGCAGGAAGATTGGTTTGGAAACTATTTTATATTCTATTTTTTTATTTTTTTACTGAAAATTGAGTACCGTTTAGCGACGTTTATATTCGTCGCTGAATACGTCGCTAAATAAGTCGTTAAATATGTCGCTGAATGTCACTAAATTGCTGACATGGCAGTATTTGTCAGGTCAATAAAACGTTGCTAAATGTGTTATAAAATGTCGCTAAATAGAACAAATTTAGCGACGTTTAGCGACACACAACACATCGCTAATTTAGCTATGTTGCGTCGCTAAATGTCACTAATATAAAAAATATTAGTGACGCAAATACGTCGCTAGAAAATGTCACTATAGCGACGTTTTGCGACGTTTTTCCTGTTAGCAACTAGCTTAAACGCGACTTCATTGAAACGTCGCTAATTACGTCGCTAAATTTTTTTAGCGACGTTTTTATGCCATTTAGCGACGTTTCCAAACGTCGCTAATTTGACTTATTCTGGTAGTGACCTGAACAAGACATAGAACCTAGAAGAAGTAAAAGAGGTAGGATTGAAAGAAATTTAGGAGAAGGTTTTTACACTTATTTGATAGAGGGTGATCACTCAACTTACAAAAAAGCAATATCTTCTCCTGATGCTCCTTTCTGGAAAGAAACCATCAATAATGTCTACAACTCCATTATGGAGAACAATACTTGGTTTTTAACAGACCTACCTTTAGGTAATAAACCCATAGGAAGTAAGTGGATCTTCAAAAGAAACTTAGAGCTAACAGTACTATAAAGAAATACAAAGTCAGATTAGTAGCCAAATGTTTCACTCAGAAAAAGAGATTAGATTATTTTGATACATATTCTCCTGTGGTTAGGATTGGCTCTATTAGAACACTTCTAGCCTTAGCATCCATTCATGATATGATGATCCATCAAATGGATGTAAGGACAGTATTTTTGAATGGAGACGTAGAGGAAGAGATCTACATGAAGCAACCTGAAGAATTTTTTGCTAAGGGTCAAGAAAAAAAAGTTTGCAGATTAGTAAAATCACTTTATGGCCTAAAGCAAGCTCCCAAACAATGGCACAACAAATTTGATAAAGTGATTCTTGAATATGGTTTCTTGTCAAATTAGTATGACAAATATATATACTCTAAAAATCCAGATGAAAGTTGTGTCATTTTATGCTTGTATGTAGATGACATTTTCATTTTAGAATCAACACTTGAGTTAATAAATAAAATACGTTAACTAGCAAACTAATATAATATTATGGTAATGTGTTTTAGTGCTGACAAATGTATTCTTGTGCTAAGAAATATAAATAAGTTCCTAAATGTAATTCAGTGGTGCTCACGGCCTAGAAAACAAAGCAGCAACAACAATAGAAATGTATATAGGTTCCAAAAAAAAAAATTGCAAAATGTTTGTATATGTGTGAACAGGAAGATTTGTGATGACAAGTGTATAGAAACACTCTGGGAACCAAAGAACCAAAAAATTGGACTTGTTAACGGTAACAATTTTATCAATAATACTGCTGAAAGTTTGCTATGAACAGAATCAAAAAACGTTCAACTCTTAGATTGTCGATAAAGTTCAGAATTACCAACCTATGAAAAAGTTGCGTGAACGTATTGTTCTAAAAGTTGATCCGAAATCTATGTGCAGACTGTTCACGAATGCTTCTAGTGATAAAACCTCCGGTACTACTGACTTCTTGTTGTCGCACACAACTTTCAGAGATACAATACAGACTTAACCTTTCCCAAAACGAAATACGAAAGAGAATAAGGAGTGGAACAACGATTAGTTTTGGATTGTAGGACCAAAATAACGGAGCACTTTTATAAATGAAAATTTTCTTAATCAATCAATTGAGAATAGGAGGTTTATAAAGGTTACCAATCCAACTATCCATGGCTACAAGAGGACAACAATATCCAGACACGAACGTGTGCCAACGTGCACAAATTGCACAAATAAAATAGGAAAAAATTGGTCAAAAGAGGAATGTCTCTAACGTGAGCTCCATGTGAACCGGACAAAGGAGAACTTATTTTCCAACCATTGTGCGAGAACAATCACACAACCAACATTAGTAGCCGCCTTCCCACTTGATCTTGGTAATTTCTTCTGCACTCTGCAACGATATATATATGCAAGATGATATTGATATTATAAAGTTAATTAGTATGTAGCCGTATATATTTCGGGTTCGTGTAAACATAGGGATAGTGCAGTGAAGCACTTGGCCATTTAGGTGTAAGTATTAACAAAGAAGAAGCAGATGTACGTATAGTAATGAATGGTATTCTTGTTTTCCCTCTTAAACTGATCACGTAGGAATATCAATTTCATTAGAGGGAGAATAAGAACAGTAGTAGTAGTTTTCCATGTAATGCACGCGTAAGGAATTTTTTTTGAGAGAAAGGACTTTAGCAAGGAAATGAGGTTGTGCTCTGTTAATTCCGAAGAGTAGCAAATTTTCACAGGTAGTGTTCATTTAATAGAGAAGAAGAAAGAAAAGCATTAGTGAACTTTATGTTGGAAAAGAATGTGCGAATTTTTTTCTCCAAACTATAGAGTACCTGCGAGAGAACCGAGTAATACAAAGCACAAATCAAATACAAAATCACAGAAAAATAATCCACGCAGACAGAGAGAATTTTGACGTGGAAAATCATTACGAAAAAAACAACGGGACGATCGGAGTCCAACCCTGAAGAACCTCCACTAATGGAATAAAGAGAATACACCCTCTACAAGCTCCTCCCGATCCAACACGGATCACCACAACACTTAGAAATAGAAAATAGATCACACCACAAAGATAGAAGACAATGAAAATTTACCCAAAGTTGATCTCCTCTTCCGAAACGGCCTACAATCCTTCTTTTTTCTTTCCAAAGTGGCAATGGCACTCTTGTTTCCTTTTTTCTCTTCCTTGAGATGATATGTTACGTATTCTCTATGGAATTAGGGTTAGAAAAACCTAATATATACCTCCTAATTCCGCAGCTAATCCTGGACCGTAGGATACGATCCAACGGTGTATAAAATATTCCTGAAATTTCGTTCAGCCCACCGACCGAACTCGGATCGACTTCGGTTTTGAGGGTCTGGAACACCACATCAAGTTCGACCCGACTTCGGTTTTGAGCTTCTGGAACACCACACCGAACTCGGACCGAGTTCGGCCCGAACTCTGTCTCCCCCTGTACAGCAGACTGCTCCTCCTTCCTCCCGAGTTTCTTCGACCTCTTGAATGGATCTCGTCACCTCCCCGAGCTTCTCTGACAATAGACGGCGCTCGTCGCACTACGGGGTGTTCTCCACATAAGTTGGAAACCCCACCCACTCCAGCAAATCTCCCCCCTCACAACTATGTGGAGGGGATGGTCATCCCGACGATCTGCCTGCAGTACTCAAACTTTTTTCTTGGATGAATCTTTGTGAACATATATGCTTCGTTGTCGTCCGTATGAACCCTCTCAAGCATCGCTTCCTTCTTCTCAACAGCATCCCGTATCCAATGATACTGGGTCTCAATGTGCTTTGACCGGCTATGAAATGTCTGGTTCTTCACAAGATGAATAACACTCTGAAGCAAATGATACTGCTCCTGCTTTTGCTTTTGCCCAATTTTCTGCAACAGTTTTTTCATCCACAGCAACTTCTTGTAAGACTCCGTCGTCGCAATGTACTCTGCCTCTGTCGTTGACAAGGTAATACACTTCTGCAAACGCAACTACCACGATACTGCTTCGCCAGCAAACATCATCACATAGCCCGAAGTTGATTGCCTCGTGTCTACATCTCCATCCATATCAGCGTTGGTATACCCAACCAGCTTCGGCTCGTCACCACCAAAAAAAAGTCTCCAATCGGCAGTGCCCTGAATATATCGTAGAATCCACTTGACCCCACTCCAATGTACCCTTCCAGGATTGGAAGTGTTCCTGTTAAATGTGCCAACTTTGTGAGCAATGTCTGGCCTCGTACATACCATAGCTTACATAAGACTTTCCACGGCTGAGGCATATGGAACCCGCTCCATATCTTCTTTCTCATCCTCGGTAGACGGACACTGCTCCTCAGTGAACTTAAAGTGACCCGCAAGGGGGTTACTCACTTTTTTCGATCCGTCCATCCCGAAACGCTAAAGTACCCGGTGAATGCACTTCTTTTGGCACAAGTGTAGCATCTTGGATTCTCTCTCTCGGCTGATATCCATCCCAAGAATAGTTTTTGATGCGCCCAAATCCTCCATAGAGAAGGCCGCGCCCAGTTGGCACCTTAACTCCGCTATCCTAGTGGCATTCCGAACTAGCAGTAGCATATCATCAACATAGAGCAGTAAAATAATAAAATCATCCTCGACAAAGTATCTCACAAACACAAAGTGGTCCGTCGTCGTCCGTGCATAACCATGCTCTCCCATAAATGACTCGAACTTCCTGTACCACTACCTCGGAGCCTGTTTCAGACCATACAAGCTCTTTCCCAACTGGAAGACCATATATGACTTGTCCTTCTCACAGAATTCCTCTGGCTGCTCCATGTACAACTCCTCCTCAAGATCACCGTGAAGGAATACCATTTTCACGTCCATTTGCTCAACCTCCAAGTCGAAACTGGCTGTCAATGCTAGCACCACCCGTATAGATGACTGCTTGACGATTGGCAAAAAAATCTCATCATAATCTACACATTTCTGCTGACCGCAGCCTTTAACTACCAGCCTCGATTTGTATCGAGGGTAAGTAGCATCATCTGTCTGCTTCACTCAAGAACATCCATCGATTCTTCAAAGCCTTAATGTCCTTTGACAACCGCACCAGATCATAAGTAGAGTTGACCTCCAAGGAACTCATCTTCTCCTACATGGTCTCCATCCACTCCTGCTTGTGTTCGTCTTCCATAGCCTCTGTAAAACTTTTAGGTTCTCTCATGTCAGTCAGTAGCACATACTCACCCGGTGAGTATCTCGTAGATGGTCGACCCTCTCTATCGCTCCTCCTCAACGGAACCACTGGTGCTGGCTGTATATCTATAGCCTCCTCCCCTCCAAGAACTGCCTCATCGTCATGCTCATCCTCCTGAGGGTCACCCTGACCACCATCAGCAGGCTGATGATCAAGGTTGGGAGAAAATCCATGTAGAAATGATATGAGTACCTGGTACCAATGCCTGCACGACCAGCAACTCCATCAGTAACTCCAAAGGCTCCGTAATCGTCTATGCTGCAAAACTGACAGGGGACCAGGTCCTCAGAGGGACGTAACAAGGTACAAAAATACAGCATGCCAAAGTATAACAAAAAGAACAAGTGCAACGACGGTGTAATCTAGCATAACCACCTAAGTGAGACACAGTTTGAAGACAATGTTCGATGCGTGGGCTGTCCAAAATAAAATCGTAGCTCTGAACACAGAGACACACGGGACATACCATAGCTCCGAGCACAGAGTCACACGGGTGATACTACTACTCAGGATACAGGAATACTATATCAACATGACACATATACATATATAAAGCGCGTACAGAGGAGCCCAAACGTCTAGTAACTGTCTTCTCCTTCCCAAGCAGTCAACGACTGTGCGCTGAACCTGAACCTCTATCTAGCAGTCTCGTCATACTGAAGTAACTATCAATCAACACGACCCTAAGGTCATCCCGGATTTCGGTCATGCTGTCAGTATCAGGATACAGGAAATCTGGCACGATGACAGTGTGTGAATGTGTCCTAGGGTTATGATATACACAGGTACGTACATCAAGGTGTTGTGAATCATCTATCACTCGTTACTAGACGTTACCGACGAACGTCTGCATGACGCGAAGTAACGATTCTAATCAAACACACGCACAATGTATGTAATAAATAAATGAATATCTGGTAACTGAAATACAGGGGACAAGGTACACTTGCCTGGATCCGTAGGTCCCGTAGTACCTAGAGACAAGATACAAGCTCAATCAATAGACTATCATGCGGCTAAAATAAGATGTGACACACGTCTAGCGTATGTTCAATCTCTGCTACAACTCACATAGATATGAAGCTAGAGGGTTGACCAAGGTTGACTAAGGGTTCGATACGTCAAATCCGATTAATCACCTGTACAATATCATCAAACAAATCCTCAATCCTACTATATCCATCACGAGGTTGAATAGTTCAAGCCATGACCAATCCTCAGATTTTACCCCGGTGTTCACAGACGTTAACATGCACATTTAAATATCATCCTCGAAATAGATAATTATTAATTATTTATTAAACCCTCAAATATATACAATCACTATCATTTCATAATAAAACTTCTCCTCAATTAAATTTATTATTATTATTCATCCCTTAATAAATGACCAATATTTAAATATCATGATATATACTTAATCAACCGATCAACAATGCAGATATCATTATGTATAAAACCCTAAAAATCTCATATGGCATTTAAATCCTAACCTCATTATATATATCATTTCCAGCCATCAAATATATATATTTCATAACCTCAACCCATGAATATCAATGCATATTTAAAACCCTAAATAATCAACTTAGCATATTACTATCATTGCATATTATAACATGTATTAGCCTAAAATCTCACATGCCTATTCAGCACAACCCTAAGCCATCTCAACTATATAATAATATATAAAACACAAAAATACATAAATAGAGGGGGAGGGGTTCACCTCGGCGATGTGGTGGTGGTGCTGCGGTGGCTACACGCCGGAGGGGGAGGTCGTGGTGGTGTGGGTGATGATGTTGATGATGATGATGGGGATGATGATGATGCTGCTGATAATGATGAGAGGCAGGGTGGCCGGAGGGGAGAGCTGTAAACCCCCTAAATTTTCAAATTATTAAATCTTGGATTTTTCCCAATTTTCTGGAATTTTCTGGGAATTTTCTGTAATTAAAATCAAGGTTTTCAATTAATAAATAATTTTATTTGGCAATAAATAATATTAAAATATCATGAAAATAATATTTTTGGGTGTAAAATGAAAAGTTGGACTTAGGGTAATTTTTCTGGATTTTTCTGGGCCTCAGACCTATTTTTAAATGCCTAAAAAAACTAATTTTAATTAATTATTTAAATTACTGTTATTATTATTATTATTATTATTTATTATTTAATTTTATTTCTTTTATTTTTTTGGGCTGGCCCGGCCCAGTGGGCCGAAGCCCAGCCCAGCCCAGCCACCCGCCCTATCGGGTCGGGTCGGGTCGGGTCAGCCAACCCGACCCGCCCGCAAATCCCCGACCCGCCCGCACGACCCCGTCCCCCCCCACGTCCCGCGTCCCACGCCGGCCGCCGCGCGCAGCGCCGCGCGCCCCGCGCCCCGCCCGCCGCGCTCCCCGCGCCACGTCGCCCCGCTCCGCCTTCCTCGGCCCCCCTGCAACCGCTTGCTCCCCTTATAAAACCCCCCGACCCCGGCCGTCTCCCCCACTCCCTCGCCCTAGCCACCGCCCCGCCGCTCACCGCCACCGTCGACCCCGCCGTGCCCAGCCCCGCACCGCCGACTGCTTCTCCTCCCTCCTCCCGCAGCAGAGCCGCTCCGCCGTCCCCGTCGACCTCGACGTCGACCCCGAACCGCAGCAGCAGCACGAGCAGCCGCCGTGCCGGCCGCCCTGAGCCGCCGCCTCCACAGTGGACGCCGCGCCGCCCCTCGCCGAGCCGTCCCCCGCCCTCGCCGGCCGCCCAGCAGCCGCTTTCCGCCGTCCACGGCCAGAATCTCACCTGAACCCTAACCCTAAGCCCGATTCGTCGTGTCGTGTCGGATACGACACGGACACGATTTCGACCCTGTTTTCGGGTCCCCTTCAGGTACGTGTAACTTTCGCCTCGTAGCTCCGTTTTTAATTCTGTAAATTGCGTTGTGAAGCCTGTATGACCCTCTCGGTGTCCGGACAAACTGTTCGGGACACCGCGTCCTGTGGTGATCGCACACCGCAATCCAAAAACAGGAAAAACCAGACCCTGTTTCACCCCGGAACCGAGTACGTCCCGCCAAACGGGACGACTTGGTCGCGTGCGGTCTTCACAGATACGTGCGCATCATCGATACGGACGTGTGAGTCTTCGTGGAAGCTGATTCGGGTGTGCGTGCACACCGGAATCAACGCGTATCCGCGGACATCGCCCCGTATCCGCCTTTTCGGCAATTCACCCTAACTTCGTGCACACTCGTCAGATCGAGACGAAACTTGTGCCATCGGACTCGTAGCGATACGCTGGTCCTGTGGGTCAAGTTTGGTTCGATTCTGAGAACATTGACGAAATCGCGTGTCGTGGGCCCCACAGGCCCCGCTCGACGGGCGATTTTGTGTTCGGCTCATCGGAATCCAAATCTGGAAGTTCCGTTGGGTTCGTATCAGTGTTCCTGACCTGTTGACACTAAGTTTGGTGAATTTGGAGACTTTTGACCCGGACACGTTTTTCGGTGCAAAGCGGGCCCAACGGCGGACCCCGTTTTGACCCGAAACTGCCGTTTTTGCCCTTGTCTCCAATTTGGACCCAAGGACAGACGTTTCTAGCTATTTGACATCTTTTGAGAGTGATGGTAATGTCTATTTCAGCTTTTGGACTCATCTCTGGACTTTTCCCCCAAGAACCTAATTAATCAGATCCAAACAACAGGCAAGTACCTGCACCTCAAGTTAATCTTTATATATTGTGATAATTAATTCCCTGTCTTACATGTACCCTTGATGATTACACATCGTGTTAGAAATGTTGAATTTCATGTCTTGAATAATTGGTAGTTCCTGTCTTGTTTTTCATGTCGGGTGGGAGAATACTAGGAGGCATGTAGTTTACCCTTTCCCCTGTCGTGACTGCTAGCTTTTGGTACGCGACTGTACCATCAGCCTGATACTCGATTATTCATGACTGCTAGCCGCCTATGGCGTGCCTGATTAGCCTTATAAACCCCTACATGCCAACTATGTATTCTAAAAACAAACACAAGTACACACATATAGTTTCTGGTTAATTCTTGCTGGCTATTGTAGTTTCATTTCCTGTTTCATTTATTCCTGTTTCTCATATTCCTGTTTGCAGTTAACTCTGAGATAATAATGTTTCTGTTAATGCTGTTTCTCAGCATGATAGCCAATATTTAATTGTCATAAAATATTTAGTTTAATATTGTTGTGCACTGTGTACTTTGCTCCTTTCCTGACTGGATCTGTTGATTTAGGCGATGATGAGGACCTTGCTCCTACTTATTATGGTCCCTATGAGGGGACTGATGATACCTATGAGGAGCCAGAACCCACACAGGAGACCCCTGCTGCTGAGTAGCTAGTAGTAGCTATCTTTCATTTCTATTTCTTATCTTATTTATCGGGTTTGTCCCCGATTTGAATATTGAATTTCTGTACTTAAACATTTGAATCTGTTGTCACCTTTATTTTCAGTTGCAATCTTAAGTTTCATTTCTCATTATTATCTTGCCTATGTTGTTGTGAATGAGCTAGTTAGTAATTATGGATTGTCCTAGACAGCGTACTACCGCCGACTCTGCGGCGTAGGCTGGACGTACCCACGCACTCGTGCCCGAACTTCCGGGTGCGGGTCGTGACACGTTTTTATGGTGGCCCATGCAGGTCCTATCCTAAAATAGGGTAATACCCTAGGACAGGGTATGGAATAAAATTGAGGATTCTAGAAAAAGCTTATTCACAGTATAGCATCCTTATTTCAATTCTTGATATCATTGCTGCTCAATTTTTCCTATCGCCTTTGATTTCCAAGTATTTCTATTCTGATCTTCCTATCCCTTAATCTTTCAGAATGGTCCAGACCAGGAACACAGTAGGAGGCACATCAGAACCAGCCGAGCAGAATGTGCCCGAGACTCTTGCCCTCCCTCCGCCTTCATCTGTTCCGGCAATTACTCTAGATGGGGCACAGCTACTTGGAGTGTTCCAGGGATTGGTGGAATCCCAGAAAGAACAGACTGCACTCCTGCGGACCAGCCTCTCAGAAGCTATTAAGTCCCAGGAGTCGCCACTCAAGAGGCCAGGAAGTGCCAAAGACTTCAAGAACCTTAGGCCTCTGGAATTCTACGGAACTGAGGGCATTCTCTACGCTGATGAGTGGATAGAGAATGTCGAGAGACTCCTGAAGACTGCCCGGGTTCCCGATGATCTCAAAGTGGAGTCCGCAAGCCTACAACTGTTCGATATTGCTCGAACCTGGTTCAGAGACGAACCCCAACTATCTGCTCCTGACATCACCTGGGAAAATTTTAAAAGGCTATTCAAGGAGAAATTCTACCCCGAAGTGGCTCGGGAAGCTCTCGAAAGCCAATTCGAGAGACTAGAACAAGGTAACCTGTCTGTTGATGAATATACTGCTGAATTTAGCAGGTTAAGCCACTTTGCGGAGTACATGGTTCGTACCCCGGAGGACAGAGCCCGTAGATTCAAGATGGGGCTGTCCCCGGATATTCGTCTTGCTGTCACCACCAGCCGAGCTCGTACCTACGAAGAAATCCTGAGCGTGGCACAAGGCGTAGAGAGAGATATGGGGCACAAACTGAAGAGAGAAAGAGATACCGGAAATGCAGGACCCAACAAACGCCCTTTTCAACAACAGCACCAACAACAACAGCAGAGGGCCCCGCAGCAAACTCAGCGTCCTCTCCCTCGAGCTCCAGCACCTCAACCCCAGGCTCAAAGACAGAACCAACAAGCTGCCCCTTGTGGCTATTGCCAAAAACCAGGTCATACTTGGCAAGTCTGCAGGAAGAGGCTAGGTGCCTGTCTCTACTGCGGCTCAGCAGCGCATCAAATGAGGGACTGTCCAGCTGCTCAAGAACGCTCAGCTGCACCAAAGGCTCCAGCCCAGACCAGGGCCCCAGCAGTACAACAAAGGGGACCCCCGCTTCCAACCCAACAACAACGCTTTGCTCAGCACCAGCAGCAACAAAGGGGTGCACCGCAGCAAGGCCGTGCTTATGCAATGACTCTGGAAGAAGCTGAGGCCACAGCAGACGTGATCACAGGTTCTGTGCTTATAAATTCAATACCAGCTATTACTTTATTTGACTCTGGAGCTTCTCATTCATTCATGTCAGTAGATTTCCTTATGAAGCATAGCTTAAGCACTAAACCCCTTAGGAATTGTTATAAGATCATTACCGGTGGAGGAATCATTCCGGTTAGTGATGCTTGTAACAATTGTCCTATCACATTATGTGGAAGAGAACTGTATGCTAGACTACTTGTAATGCCAGTGCCCAGTTTTGACATTATACTGGGTATGGATTGGTTAAGTCAACATCATGCCACAATAGACTGCCACAGAGGTAGTGTAATCTTCAGGCCACCTGACAAGCCAGAATTTGAATTTGCTAGAGGTTCTAGGGAAATGGGTAATAACATAATTTGTGGAGCCCTAGTAACAGAAGAATTACCACCTATCATCTCTGAATACCTTGATGTTTTCCCTGAGGATCTCCCAGGCTTACCCCCAGACCGAGAAGTTGAATTCTCCATTGACTTAGTGCCAGGAGCAGCACCAGTATCTCAGAATCCCTACAGAATCAACAAGAAGGAGATAATAGAACTAAATGAACAAATCAAAGAGCTAGAAGACAAATGCTTCATTAGGTCTAGTGTCTCACCCTGGGGAGCTCCAGTGTTATTTGTGCCCAAGAAGGACGGAACATCCCGAATGTGTATTGACTATAGGGCCCTGAATGCCTTGACAATTAAGAATAAGTATCCCCTGCCCAGGATAGATGACTTATTTGATCAGCTGAGTGGAGCTCGGGTGTTTTCAAAGATTGATTTAAGGTCTGGTTACCACCAAGTAAGGGTGAGAAAGGAAGACATCCCTAAAACTGCTTTCAATACCCGGAACGGACACTACGAATTCTTAGTAATGCCGTTCGGGTTGACGAATGCTCCAGCAGTTTTTATGAACCTAATGAACAGAGTTTTCCAGCCATATCTAGATAAATTTGTAGTGGTCTTCATTGATGATATTTTGATCTACTCCAAGACCCCCGAAGAACATGAAGAACATTTGAGGTTAGCATTGGAGACTTTGAGGAAGGAAAAACTCTATGGGAAATTATGTAAATGTGCTTTCTTCCTAGACAAAGTAGAATTCTTGGGACATGTTGTGACTGGAGATGGAATAGCAGTAGATCCTAAGAAGATAGCTGCAGTAGAATCCTAGCCCACTCCAGACTCTGTAGCAGAGATTAGAAGCTTCCTGGGACTAGCTGGATACTATCGGAAGTTTGTGAAGGACTTTGCAAGAATTGCGGAACCCATGACAAAATTAACAAGGAAGGATGAAGAGTTCACCTGGACTGATGAATGTCAGCATGCTTTTGAGGAATTGAAGAAAAGACTGACTTCTGCCCCTATTCTGACCTTACCTTCCGGAACCGGAGGTTTCGCTATTTATAGTGATGCTTCTGGAAAAGGTCTAGGTTGTGTACTGGAACAGAACAAGAAGGTAATAGCCTATGCCTCTAGACAGCTTCGACCCCATGAAAAGAATTATCCAACTCATGATTTAGAATTGGCAGCTGTCATTTTTGCTCTTAAACTTTGGAAGCATTATCTTTATGGAGAAAGGGTGGAAATATTTACAGACCATAAAAGTCTAAAATATATTTTCACTCAGAAAGAGCTAAACATGAGGCAAAGAAGGTGGCTGGAACTAATGAAAGATTTTGATATCACTCTTCAATATCACCCTGGGAAGGCAAATGTAGTTGCTGATGCGCTAAGCAGGTATCCTATGGCGATGTACTTGACTATGGACAGACACCTGCTGGAGGATTTGGAAAGTTTAGGTATTGAAGTAATTATCCCAGGAAAAGAAGGCCAAATGATGAACTTGCAGATTCAGTCTACTTTAATGGACAAGATCAAGGAGACTCAGTTTCAAGACGAAGGCCTGCGAAGCCTTCGAGGTCAAGTGCAAGCTGGACTAGTAGAAGAATTCAGAATTCATGAAGATGGATCGCTGAGGCATGGCGATAGATTATGTGTACCTCAAGGAGACATAAGAGAAGAAATTATGCAAGAGGCGCACAGATCGCAGTACTCTATACATCCAGGAGCCAACAAGATGTACAAGGACCTGAGGACGCATGTTTGGTGGCATGGCATGAAAAGAGAAGTAGCCAGGTTCGTATCTCGTTGTTTAGTGTGCCAGCAAGTCAAGGCAGAAAGACAAAGACCTGGAGGACTGCTTCAACCCCTACCCATCCCGGAGTGGAAGTGGGAACATATCACAATGGATTTTGTTTCCGGACTTCCAAGGACACCTAGTGGTAAGGATGCAATCTGGGTGATAGTAGATAGACTGACCAAGTCTGCACATTTTTTACCTTTCAAAGTAGGGCTATCTACAGAGAAGCTGGCAGATTTATATATCAGACACATTGTCAGACTGCATGGAGTCCCAGTAAGTATTGTCTCCGACCGAGATTCAAGGTTCACCTCTCACTTCTGGAAGAGCTTGCAAGCCAGCTTGGGGACTCAACTCAAATTCAGCACAGCTTATCATCCCCAAACTGATGGGCAATCGGAACGTACAATCCAGACCCTTGAAGATATGCTCCGTACATGTGTTCTGGATTTTGGAGGATCCTGGGAAGACTACCTACATCTGGTGGAGTTCTCTTATAATAACAGTTACCAAGCCAGCATCGAGATGACTCCATTTGAAGCTCTGTATGGACGAAGATGTCGTACCCTGCTATCATGGGACAACGTTGGAGAAAGAGCCCTGCTGGGACCAGAGATGGTGATCGATTCAGCTGAGAAGGTAAAGCAAATAAGATAGACTTCGAGTGGCTCAAGACAGGCAACGACATTGGGCAAATAGCCACCGAAGGCCCTTGAAATTTGAGGTAATTAAATTTATGAAATTCAAGCCAATTTAAATATTTTGCTTATGGAACTAAGACTTGATTGTGACTTTATTAAAGGTTGGAGAGCTGGTATTCTTAAAGATTTCCCCGACACGTGGCACCATTAGGTTCGGAAGGAGTGGAAAACTCAGCCCAAGATTTATTGGACCTTTTGGCATACAGGAGAAGATCGGAGAAGTGGCATACCGACTGGCATTGCCACCCTCTCTGGATGGAGTACATAACGTCTTCCACGTGTCGCAGCTGAGGAAGTACGTGTCAGACCCCAGCCACATTTTGGATCACTCAGAGCTCGAAGTAGGCCCAAGTCTGACTTACCAAGAGCAACCCGTGGAGATTCTGGATCGCTCGGAGAAAGTCCTACGGAACCAGGTTATCTCCCTGGTTCGCGTAGCTTGGAAGCACCATTCTCCCGGCGAATCCACCTGGGAGCGAGAAGACGAGATTAGAGAGCGATACCCCTATCTTTTTGAACCCTGAAGTGTATTTTATTTCTCGGCCTTTCCTTTTCGTGCCTTGTAATTCTTAAATTTCGAGGACAAAATTTTTGTAAGTTGGGTAGGTTGTAAACCCCCTAAATTTTCAAATTATTAAATCTTGGATTTTTCCCAATTTTCTGGAATTTTCTGGGAATTTTCTGTAATTAAAATCAAGGTTTTCAATTAATAAATAATTTTATTTGGCAATAAATAATATTAAAATATTATGAAAATAATATTTTTGGGTGTAAAATAAAAAGTTGGACTTAGGGTAATTTTTCTGGATTTTTCTGGGCCTCAGACCTATTTTTAAATGCCTAAAAAAACTAATTTTAATTAATTATTTAAATTACTGTTATTATTATTATTATTATTATTTATTATTTAATTTTATTTCTTTTATTTTTCTGGGCCGGCCCGGCCCAGTGGGCCGAAGCCCAGCCCAGCCCAGCCACCCGTCCTATCGGGTCGGGTCGGGTCAGCCAACCCGACCCGCCCGCAAATCCCCGACCCGCCCGCACGACCCCGTCCCCCCCCCCCACGTCCCGCGTCCCACGCCGGCCGCCGCGCGCAGCGCCGCGCGTCCCGCGCCCCGCCCGTCGCGCTCCCCGCGCCACGTCGCCCCGCTCCGCCTTCCTCGGCCCCCCTGCAACCGCCTGCTCCCCTTATAAAACCCCCCGACCCCGGCCGTCTCCCCCACTCCCTCGCCCTAGCCACCGCCCCGCCGCTCACCGCCACCGTCGACCCCGCCGTGCCCAGCCCCGCACCTTTGACTGCTTCTCCTCCCTCCTCCCGCAGCAGAGCCGCTCCGCCGTCCCCGTCGACCTCGACGTCGACCCCGAACCGCAGCAGCAGCACGAGCAGCCGCAGCCGCCGTGCCGGCCGCCCTGAGCCGCCGCCTCCACCGTGGACGCCGCGCCGCCCCTCGCCGAGCCGTCCCCCGCCCTCGCCGGCCGCCCAACAGCCGCTTTCCGCCGTCCACGGCCAGAATCTCACCTGAACCCTAACCCTAAGCCCGATTCGTCGTGTCGTGTCGGATACGACACGGACACGATTTCGACCCTGTTTTCGGGTCCCCTTCAGGTACGTGTAACTTTCGCCTCGTAGCTCCGTTTTCAATTCCGCAAATTGTGTTGTGAAGCCTGTATGACCCTCTCGATGTCCGGACAAACTGTTCGGGACACCGCATCCTGTGGTGATCGCACACCGCGATCCAAAAACAGGAAAAACCAGACCCTGTTTTACCCCGGAACCGAGTACGTTCCGCCAAACGGGACGACTTGGTCGCGTGCAGTCTTCACAGATACGTGCGCATCATCGATACGGACGTGTGAGTCTTCGTGGAAGCTGATTCGGGTGTGCGTGCACACCGGAATCAACGCGTATCGCGGACATCGCCCCGTATCCGCCTTTTCGGCAATTCACCCTAACTTCGTGCACACTCGTCAGATCGAGACGAAACTTGTGCCATCGGACTCGTAGCGATACGCTGGTCCTGTGGGTCAAGTTTGGTTCGATTCTGAGAACGTTGACGAAATCGCGTGTCGTGGACCCCACAGGCCCCGCTCCACGGGCGATTTTGTGTTCGGCTCATCGGAATCCAAATCTGGAAGTTCCGTTGGGTTCGTATCAGCGTTTCTGACCTGTTGACACTAAGTTTGGTGAATTTGGAGACTTTTGACCCGGACAAGTTTTTCGGTGCAAAGCGGGCCCAACGGCGGACCCCGTTTTGACCCGAAACTGCCATTTTTGCCCTTGTCTCCAATTTGGACCCAAGGACAGGCGTTTCTAGCTATTTGACATCTTCTGAGAGTGATGGTAATGTCTATTTCAGCTTTTGGACTCATCTCTGGACTTTTCCCCCAAGAACCTAATTAATCAGATCCAAACAACAGGCAAGTACCTGCACCTCAAGTTAATCTTTATATATTGTGATAATTAATTCCCTGTCTTACATGTACCCTTGATGATTACACATCGTGTTAGAAATGTTGAATTTCATGTCTTGAATAATTGGTAGTTCCTGTCTTGTTTTTCATGTCGGGTGGGAAAATACTAGGAGGCATGTAGTTTACCCTTTCCCCTGTCGTGACTGCTAGCTTTTGGTACGCGACTGTACCATCAGCCTGATACTCGATTATTCCTGACTGCTAGCCGCCTATGGCGTGCCTGATTAGCCTTATAAACCCCTACATGCCAACTATGTATTCTAAAAACAAACACAAGTACACACATATAGTTTCTGGTTAATTCTTGCTGGCTATTGTAGTTTCATTTCCTGTTTCATTTATTCCTGTTTCTCATATTCCTGTTTGCAGTTAACTCTGAGATAATAATGTTTCTGTTAATGCTGTTTCTCAGCATGATAGCCAATATTTAATTGTCATAAAATATTTAGTTTAACATTGTTGTGCACTGTGTACTTTGCTCCTTTCCTGACTGGATCTGTTGATTTAGGCGATGATGAGGACCTTGCTCCTACTTATTATGGTCCCTATGAGGGGACTGATGATACCTATGAGGAGCCAGAACCCACACAGGAGACCCCTGCTGCTGAGTAGCTAGTAGTAGCTATCTTTCATTTCTATTTCTTATCTTATTTATCGGGTTTGTCCCCGATTTGAATATTGAATTTCTGTACTTAAACATTTGAATCTGTTGTCACCTTTATTTTCAGTTGCAATCTTAAGTTTTATTTCTCATTATTATCTTGCCTATGTTGTTGTGAATGAGCTAGTTAGTAATTATGGATTGTCCTAGACAGCGTACTACCGCCGACTCTGCGGCGTAGGCTGGACGTACCCACGCACTCGTGCCCGAACTTCCGGGTGTGGGTCGTGACAAGAGCAGTGGCTGGCAGTGGTGGTCATGGTGGAGTAGGAGGCCGGTGGGTCGACGACAAGGTGCTGGTGGTGGTGATGACCACGGGAGGGAGGAGGTGAGGTGATATGGAGAAGTTGACGTGGTTGAGGAGCTCGGCGGTCAACGGCCTGAGTAGAGGTGGCCGGTCTATGAGTGCAACGGGAATGGATCGACATTTGGTGGCTCGGCTGCTCGTCGTGGGCTCGACCGCTGTCAGGAGGTCGGCCGGAGCTGCAGGGCTCGGTTGCTGTCGCCTGTAGGAATACAACGGTCCGTCGGAGTTGCAACGGCGTGGAGGAGACTCTGGTGTGGCCGGAGAGGTGGTGGAGCTCGTGGATGGAGTTGGAGGCACGGCGGTGATGGAGTTGGAGGTGGCGGAGGTGTAGGTGCGATTGTGCTGCCGGATACGAAGGGTGGTCGGGGTAGCTCAGCCAGGGTCGGGTTGTAAAAGAGATGAAGAATAGGTGAGGAGGAAGAAGAAAGGAAGTATGGAGGAAGGGGTTGGCTGTGAAAAATAGAAGAGGAAGGAGAGAGAGAGAGAGTGGGGAGGTTTCCAATGTTTGGGGATTAGGGCCGGCATAGGGAGATGGGGAGTGATGGAGATGTTTTATAGGAGGTTGTGTGAGGAATGTGTGGTGATGATGATTCCAAATTTTGAATGAATGGCTTGGATTTACCATGAAGGAAATTGTGTTCACACAAAGTAGAGAGAGGGGTGAGGTTGGACCGGTCAAGGGGGAGAGGGGTGGCTTCTTCATTGGTTTGAACCAATGAGGTGATGACAACTAATGCAACATTTGCAAATAAGCCCCTTTATTTTGGATATTTGTACAAACACATAAAATAATAAAAAATGGTATGGGAAGTAGTGTTTGGTGTTTTGTTGGGTGAGGGGATATTGTGTTTTGCATGGGCTTAATGAATGAGGGATTGGGTTAAATTGGAGTTAAGTTGGGATTAGTTAAAGTAGGTATCCCCAATTTAATTAAAATTAAATGTCATGTGCTCTTAAATTAAATGGGGGCACATGGGATCTTAATTTGGAGTGACACGAAGGTCATAAAAGGGTTAGGCTTGGTGTCAGTCTTAGACCCTTTAATTGGTCCAGCTAAACGGGTTGAGTTTGTGTCTCAAAATAGATGGCAACGATAAAGGTACGCGACACTGGATTAAATAATAGATTTTGGATACGGGAAGTTGTGCAATTAAATTAGAGAACAAGGGTTTGTGTTTTTTAGTGACGGAAAAGTCCAGCGCCTAAATTGGCTTATCAAGTCTAGAATGCAATAATTTATTAGAAATTATGGGCTAATATTGGGCTCCGAATATTGCAACAACGGTAGGGTTCACTAAGGGTTTAATTAAAGAATCAGACAAATGCAACCTTAATTATAAACCTCAAATACCTGATGCTAAACTAAAAAAATTTAACCCAAAATTAGCCTATCTATAAAAATAATTGAGGGGGTTTACATCCTTCACAACTTAGAAAAATTTCGTCCTCGAAATTAAAAGTAAAGCACGATAATAGCTATGAGAATTTAAAAGTAAAATGGTAATCGAATGCAGTATGCAATTTCGTACCTTGGTCCTCAAATAAATACGGAAACCGCTGCCAAATGGAATCCTCGCACTCCCAGGTAGACTCGCCTGGCGAATGATGCTTCCATGCCACTCTGACTAGTCGAATAGTCTTACCTCTCAAAGTCTTCTCACTGCGATCGAGTATCCCTACCGGCTGCTCTGTATAAGATAAATTGGGCCCGACTGTAATCTCCGAATGATCAAGCACGTGACTAGGGTCTGCCATGTATCTCTTCAACTACGATACGTGAAATACGTCGTGCACTCCTTCTAATGATGGAGGCAATGCAAGACGATAAGCCACTTCGTCAACTCGTTCCAAGATGTCAAAAGGTCAGATGTACCTCGGACTCAGCTTGCCTCTGCCTCCGAATCTGATGGTACCACGAGTAGGCGATATCTTCAAAAATACATGGTCACCCTCCTTGAACTCCAAAGGTCTGCGGTGTGCATCTGCCCAATGCTTCTGTCTGTCCTGTGCTACACGCAGGTGGCTCTGAATCTGCTTTACTTTCTCCACTGTCTGTGTCACCAACTCTGGACAAAGTATCTAATGCTTTCCCATGTCACTCCAATATACCGGTGACCTACACTTCCTGCCGTACAGTGCCTCATAAGGTGCCATCTATATGCTGGCCTGGTAGCTGTTGTTATAGGAGAATTCTACCAAGTGTAGATGGTCCTCCCAAGATCCTCCAACATCGATCATGCACGCTCTCAATATATCCTCTATATCTGAATCATGCGCTCTGATTGCCATCAGTCTGTGGATGATATGCAGTGCTGAACTTGAGATGAGTTCCTAGACTCTCTTGCATACTCCGCCAAAAGTGTGACATGAATCTGGAATCATGATCCGATCCAATGCTGACAGGCACTCCATGCAGTCGTACTATCTGTCTCATATACATGACAGCTAATATCTCCGTGGACTGCCCAACTCTGAAGGGCAAAAAATGTGCAGACTTGGTGAGTCGGCCCACGATAACCCAAACTGCATCTTTCCCGCTAGGGCTCCTCGTGAATCCTGTGACGAAGTCCATGGTAATGTGTTCCCACTTTCACTCGGGAATGGAAAGTGGCTGCAATAGTCCTGCAGTCCTCTAATATTCAGCCTTGACTTGCTGACAGACCAAACATCTCGCCACGAATCTTACAATCTCCCTCTTCATCCCATGCCACTAGTAGTATTGTCTCAAATCTCGATACATCTTCGTACCCCTGGGATGAATAGAATAAAATATCCTGAGTTTGAGACTTTCGGGGTGGGGCACGCAGTGAACTAGTTTTCTGAAAAGGTTGGAAGATCTGGCCAAAGAAGGTGATAGCCCTGTGAATTCGTTCCCATGGTTTGATCCTTCCCAGTAAAATGTGGCATATTCGAATGATGATCACTTTTACACGTATAAATCGATTAGTGATCGATTTATGACCATCAGAGATCAAAAATATTGGATTCGTAGAAATGAGAAATTGGATCCTTTGCTCTACCCTAGAGGCCAACGATAGACAATAACTCCCCCCCGAACACAACTTACAACTTTCATCGACTGTGCTCTCCAAAGAGCAACTCTTCTTAAAATCAAAAAAAGGTGCTGAGCTGGAATCCTATTCTAAACATTTTTGGTCGCATTGGCTCTTGGAAGAAAAATCCGGTTAAAGGCACATCTATGTATTTTATATTTATTGTCTTCCTAACCTGACCGCTCGAGTTCTCTGGAGTCTGTGGCAAGTTTGTAAGCCCATCCTTTTTCGTCTATCTTCGATTTTTAGTTCGTTCATCCAACCAACATTGTCTGTAGTGCTTTCATCTGGTTCTCCATTGGTGAAGCAGCCTGACCGAGAAGGAGTCCTTTTCCGTCGTTGGTTTGTTCGTGACATTTCTTATTTGCTGTCTTGTGTTTCTAATAATTTATTTAATAGTTGGCATGTCGTATATATGGATAAAATAGTTTGGTTTAGATCGATCTTAACCTGATGATTATGCTTATGAATTATTTTGATTCAATATCAAATCACGGAAGCGGCTAGAACTTCTCCTCCAACGTAGCCGCTTACTAATAGGATTCCGAATAAAAAAGACAAAAAAGTTATCGAGCTATGAGCCTCGGTCATCAACTCCTGGCGTACCTTGCCACTCGGAATATATAGGTGATCTCCACACCTCAATGTTCCGTCTTCATGAATCATGAGTCCCGTCTGCATGCCGGCCTTTGTCCTCTCTCGCAGTCGTCGGAATCTCGCATCTGTAGGCAGGACTGCCTTGATCATTTCAACCAATGTAGACTGAATCTCGAGACTGGCCATCTGTCCATCCATGCCTGGCAATACAATCTCTATCCCGAGCTCCTGAAGATCATCTAACAATTGCCGCTGAGTCGTCAAAAAGTATGCCACGAGCTTCCTGCTTAAGGCATCTGCTACTACATTCGTCTTTCCAGGGTGGTACTGCAACTCTATACATAATCAACTCTAGCCAGCATCTCTGTCTTATGTTGAGCTCATTCTGAGTGTAGACATACTTCAGACTTTTGTGATCTGTGTACATCTTAATACGCTCTCCATAAAGGTAGTGCCGTCATAGCTTTAGTGCAAATATCACTGCAGCTAGCTCTAGATCATGTGTTGGATAGTTTTTCTCATAAACTCTCAGCTGTCTCGATGCATAGGCTATCACCTTGCCATGTTGCATCAGTACACATCCTAATCCACTCCTAGACGCATCACTGTACACTACAAATTCTTCCGATCCTGAAGAAAGTGTCAAAAATGGTGCTGATGTCAGACGTTTCTTCAGCTCATCGAAAGTCGTCTGACACTCCTCAGTCTAGATAAACTCCTCGCCCTTATGCGTCAATCGCGTCATAGGCGCAGCGATCCTCGAGAAGTTTTTCATGAACCTCCAATAACATCTGGCAAGTCCGAGAAAACTCCTAACCTCTGTAACTGAGGTAGGGGTAGGCCACGTCTCTACTGTAGCGATCTTCTCCGGGTCAACTGATAGTCCATTTCCGGTGATTATGTGTCCCAGAAATGGTACTCTATCCAAACAGAACTCACATTTGCTGAGCTTGGCATACAGCCTCTCCTGCCTCAGCGTCTCCAACACGATCCTGAGATGCCTCTCGTGCTCCTCCTGGCTTTTGGAATATACTAAGATGTCGTCAATAAATACCACCACGAACTTATCTAAGTACTGGTAGAAAATATTCATCAGGCTCATAAATACTGCTGGCGAGTTGGTTAAACCAAACGACATGACTAGAAACTCATAGTGCCCGTACTTCATCCGAAAAGTCGTCTTCGGAATGTCCTCTCTTCGTACCTTGATTTGATGATAGCCAGATCTGAGATCGATCTTCAAGAATACATATGCACTACTAAGCTGATCAAATAAATTATCGATGCGCGACAATGGGTACTTGTTCTTTATCATTACAGCATTTAATGCCCTGTAATCGATACACAAACTTACCGTCCCGTCCTTCTTCGGCACAAATAAGATGGGTACTCCCCATGGAGAAACACTAGCCCGAATGAAACCCTTGTCTAAGAGATCCTCTACTATGGACCTTCAACTCAACCAAGTCTATCAGTGTTAGTCTATAGACGGGGGAAGTAACTGGCTTGGCTCTGAGAGTCAACTCTATAGTGAACTCTATCTCTCTGTCAGGTGGCAGGCCTGGAAGATCCTCTAGAAATACATCCTCAAACTCTGATATAAAGTGAGGGTACATCGGTTCACCTTCTGCAATGTGTGTCTCTAAGGTAGGTTGGACACCATGCTCTCGGGCTCCCCGAAGAAACTCAAACTTCGGGTGACCTGGGGGTCTAAATATAATGCTACCACTTCAGCAATCTAGCATTGCGTGGTATTGGCTCAACCAATCTATGCCTAGGACAATGTCATAGTCTAGACTTAACCTCATAAATAAATTCTTCCGTTCTATTTATAACATTAATCATCCAAAAAATATTTTCTTCCCTAATGTATAATTACTTTTCTTCTCAAATTTTTTCCTACAATTATATTCCTCAATTTTTTCTTTCCGTTATTTATTGCTCCTAGTCACATAGTGCAATTATAATAATGGTATCACCCAAACACATGCTAGAATTCCTGGTATCAGATCATCATCTTCTAGATGAGAGCCAAAATTTTCCATCTTCTCTAGTTCATAATTTTATTCCTGGTGTCGCTATCATATACAACAACTAATTCCTAGCATCGGGCTATGCATTTCCATAAATTATTCTAGAGGGTTATGATCAACAATCTTTCTAGCTCCCAGTACTTCCCAAATCACTGCTATCTCAAGTACGGGTAGGGTACTACCGGGTCCAATTCTCTTGCTAACCTTCTACACTAGTTCCAGAATCTAAAAAGAACCTGTCAACCTATCCTACTAAGGGTAACAATCTTCTCAGAGAGTATTACACGAATCCTGTCTTCTGTCGTCTGGACTTCAATCTTCTTCTGGAAGGAACCATCAGGCAAAGCATTCGTCTTTCCGTAATAAAAGGAGATGAGTAACAATGATAACGATATTAATAAAAAAGGAACGAATATAATTGGGAAGTCCAATGGCGATAATCATTACGAAGGAGAGTTTTAGAAATTGATTATGGATTGAGATCATATTCAACAATAAATCCTAAACTGCAGGCTCGTTTGGTACAGTAATGTAACCAAAATGATAAGCTCAGACCTGTATGGGCCACCACAAAAATATGTCATGCCCCAGTCCCAAAATACGTAGGACCAGGAATACGCAATACGCCAGCTACACATTCGACTAGACTCTGATCCGACTCAAATATGTATAAGCTGTAAACTAATGGTAACTATCTAAATAATCCAGTAAATATAAACATCTATGTCTCAATCCACAATGAACAGAAATACACAAGAATGAGCTACATGAGCTAAAGTCGGTCGCCCAATAACACACAAACTCGAACAGACTCGAGAAGAAATATGAGTCTATAAAAACTAGACTACAACAGCAGATGAATAAACAATATAAAATAACCATAATGCCGATAAAAATGATATGAGTACCTGGTACCAATGCCTGCACGACCAGCAACTCCATCAACAACTCCAAAGGCTCTGTAATCATCTATGCTGCAAAACTGGCAGGGGACCAGGTCCTCAAAGGAACGTAACAAGGTACAAAAATACAGTATGCCAAAGTATAACAGAAAGAACAAATGCAACGACGGTATAATCTAGCAAAACCACCTAAGTTAGACACAGTTTGAAGATAATGTTCGACGCATAGGCTGTCCAAAATAAAATCGTAGCTCCGAACACAGAGACACACGGGGCATACCGTAGCTCCGAGCACAGGTCACATGGGTGATACTACTACTCTGGATACAGGAACACTATATAAACAAGACACATATACATATATAAAGTGCGTGTAGAGGAGCCCAAACGTCTATTAACTGTCTTCCCCTTCCCAAGCAGTCAACGAGTTCTCGCTGAACCTGAACCTCTATCTAGCAGTCTTGTCATACTGAAGTAACTATCAATCAACACGACCCTAAGGTCGTCCCAGATTCCGATCATGGTTTCAGTATCAGGATACAGGAAATCTGGCACGATGACAGTATCTGAATGTGTCCTAGGGTTATGATATACACAAGTACGTACATCAAGGTGTTGTGAATTATCTATCACTCGTTACTAGACGTTACCGACGAACGTCTGCACCCAGTAGTGACCCGGATGCGAAGTAACAATTCTAATCAAACACACGCATAATGCATATAATAAATAAATAAATATCTGGTAACTGAAATACAGGAGGCAAGGTACACTTGCCTGGATCCCGCTGTTGAAGATGGGGCTCCGGTACAACTTCCAAGTCCGCCGGTCCCGTAGTACCTAGAGACGAGATACAAGCTCAATCAATAGACTATCACGCGGCTAAAATAAGATGTGAGACACATCTAGCATATGTTCAATCTCTGCTATATCTCATATAGACACGAAGCTAGAGGGTTGAGCAAGGTTGACTAAGGGTTCATTACGTCAAATCATATTAATCACCTATACAATATCATCAAACAAATCCTCAATCCTACTATATCCATCACGAGGTTCAATAGTTCAAGCCATGATCAATCCTCAGATTTTACCCCGGTGTTCACAGACGTTAACATGCACATTTAAATATCATCCTCGAAATAGATAATTATTAATTATTTATTAAACCCTCAAATATATACAATCACTATCATTTTATAATAAAACTTCTCCTTGATTAAATTCATTATTATTATTCATCCCTTAATAAATGACCAATATTTAAGTATCATGACATATACTCAATCAACCGGCCAATAATGCAGATATCATTATGTATAAAACCCTAAAAATCTCATATGGCATTTAAATCCTACATTGATATTCATGGGTTGAGGTTACAAAATATACATTTGATGGCTGGAAATGATATATATATATATATATATATATATATATATATATATATATATATATATATCATTTCCAGCCATCAAATGTATATTTTGTAACCTCAACCCATGAATATCAATGCATATTTAAAATCCTAAATAATCAACTTAGCATATTACCATCATTGCATATTATAACATGTATTAACCTAAAATCTCACATGCCTATTCAGCACAACCCTAAAGCTATCTCAACTATATAATAATATACAAAATAAAAAAATACATAAATAGAGGGGGAAGGGTTCACCTCGGCGATGTGGTGGTGGTGCTGCAGTGGCTACATGCCGGAGGGGGAGGTCGTGGTGGTGTAGGTGATGATGGTGATGATGATGAGGATGATGATGATGATAGGGATGATGATGATGCTGTTGATGATGAGGAGAGGCAGGGTGGCCGGAGGGGAGAGTAGGGGCTGGCAGAGGTGGTCACGGTGGGGTAGGAGGCTGGTGGGTCGACGGCAAGGTGCTGGTGGTGGTGATGACCACGGAAGGGAGGAGGTGAGGTGATGTGGAGAATTTGACGCGGTGGAGGAGCTTGGCAGTCGACGGTCTGAGTAGAGGTGACCGGTTCATGAGTGCAGCAGGAATGGATCGACGTCGGGTGGCTTGGTTGCTCGTCGTGGTCTCGGCCGCTGTCAGGAGGTCGGCCGGAGCGGTAGGGCTCGGCTGCTGTCGCTTGTAAGGATGCAACGGTCCGCCGGAGTTGCATCGGCGTGGAGGAGACTCGGGTGTGGCCGGAGAGGTGGTGGAGCTCGTGGATGGAGTTGGAGGCACGACGGGGATGGAGTTGGAGGTGGCGGAGGTGTAGGTGCGGTTGTGCTGCCGGATACGAAGGGTGGCCGGGGTAGCTCAAACGGGTTCGGGTTGTAAAAGAGATGAAGAAGAGGTGAGGAGGAAGAAGAAGAAGGAAGAAGAAAAAAGGAAATATGGAGGAAGGGGTTGGCTGTGAAAAATAGAAGAGGGAGGAGAGAGAGAGTGGGAAGGTTTCCAAAGTTTGGGGATTAGGGCCAGCATGGAAAGATGGGGAGTGATGGAGATGTTTTATAGGAGGTTGTGTGAGGAATGTGTGGTGATGATAATTCCAAATTTTGAATGAATGGCTTGGATTTACCATAAAGGAAATTGTGTTTACACAAAGGAGAGAGGGGGGTGAGAGGTTGGACCGGTCAAGGGGGAGAGGGGTGGCTTCTTCATTGGTTTGAACCAATGAGGTGATGATACCTAATACAACATTTACAAATAAGCCCCTTAATTTTGGATATTTGCACAAATATATAAAATGATAAAAAAATGGATGGAAAGTGGTGTTTGGTATTTTATAGGATGAGGGGGTGTTGTGTGTTTTGCATGGGCTTAATGAATGAGGGATTGGGTTAAATTGGGATTAAGTTGGGATTAGTCAAAGTAGGTATCCCTAATTTAATTAAAATAAAATGTCATGTGCTCTTAAATTAAATGGGGGCACATGGGTTCTTAATTTGAAGTGACACAAAGGTCATGAAAGGTTTAGGCTTGGTGTCAGTCTTGGACCCTTTAATTGGTCCAACTAAACTTGTTGAGTTTGTGTCTCAAAATGGATGGCAATGACAAAGGTACGCGACACTGGATTAAATAATAGATTTTGGATACGGGAAGTTGTGCAATTAAATTAGAGCACAAGGGTTTGTGTTTTTGAGTGACGAAAAAGTCCAGCACCTAAATTGGCTTGTCAATTCTAGAATGCAATAATTTGTTAGAAATTATGGGCTAATATTAGGCTCCGAATATTGCAACAACGGTAGGGTGCACTAAGGGTTTAATTAAAGAATCAGAAAAATGCAACCTTAATTCTTAACCTCAAATACCTGATGCTAAACTAAATTTTTTTAACCCAAAATCAGTCTATCTATAAAAATTTGAGGGGATTTACAATCTCCATTAGCGTCATGTTCATCCACTCCACTACACCATTGAGCTGCGGTGTCTTTAGTGGAGTCTTCTGGTGTCGCATCCCTTGCTCTCTGCAATAAGCGTCAAAGGACCGATATATTCGCCGCCATTGTCCAACAGAACACAAAGCAGCTTCTTGCCCGTCTCCCTTTCAACAGAGGTCTTAAACTCCTTAAAAGTGGACAACACATGATCCTTGGTCGTTATGGTATAGATCCAAACCTTCCTGCAACAGTCATCAATAAATATTACAAAATAAGAAGCACCACTAATGAATTTTACCTTCATAGGACCGCATACATCTGAGTGAATCAACTCGAGCAACACCGGCTTCCTTGAACTTGGGTGATGTTAGAAAGACACCATATTTTGTTTTTCGCCAAACAGTGCGTGCACTTCTCCAACTTTGTAGACTTTAGCCCTGGAATCACCTTCCTGTTCACCAAGTAGCTCATCCCCTTCTCGCTGATCGATATGGCTGAGCCGTCTGTGCCACAACTTAGTAGACGTATCAGTAGCTGCGTTAATCTCCTGTGCCCCTTGTGCGCTCCCTTCCATATAGTAGAGTCCGGACCTTTGCTTCCTCTGGCAATCACCATCGAACCTCTGGAAACCTTCCACTGACTGTTCCCGAAGAGACTGAAGAAACCCTCGTCATCCAACCTTCCAACCGACACCAGGTTGAAACAAATATCAGGGACATGACGGACATCTTTGAGAACAAAAACTGCACCTGTCTTTGTCCGCAAATGCACATCTCCAATGGCAACCGCCTTTGACATATCTCCATTGTCCATCTTCAATACTCCACAGTCACCTGTTTTGTAAGTAGCAAATAGTGTCTTATTGTGAGATACGTGCACTGAAGCACCTGAGTCCACCAGCCAAGAGTTGTCATCGCAAGAGAAGTTCATAACTACCTCATTACCTACAATAATCACATCGCCTCCATGTGTCGAGGCCGCCGTTGTTGTTTTCCCACTTTGCTTCCTCTTGTCACCCTTCTTCTCTCTCTTTCAAGCAAAACAGTTTCACTTGATATGGTCCTTCTTGCCACAATGGTAACACTCTGAGTCCTCGTACCGACCCTTGGACCTTCTCCTGCTATTGTCTCTGCCACCACTTGGACCCCTGCTTTTATCCCTTTCGCGGCTCTCTGAAACAAGCGCCTCTGAGTTGGATGTGGATGAAATGCCCTAAGAACATCTTCGCATCTCTTTATTCAGTACCCCGTTATTGGCAAACTCCAGACTGACCACGCCTTACGGAGCAGAAGCGATCATAGACACTCGTACGGTCTCCCACAAGTCTAGCAATGTACACATCATTCATAGTCCCTGAAACTCGTTATCGAACTTGACTCTCATCGAGGATAGCTGGCCAACCACGCCCTGGAACTCACTCAAGTGATCTATAATAGATACTCCATCTTTGTACTACAGACCCATCATTACCTGGATCAGGAATAATTTATTTATTCCGATCTTTTTCACATACAAAGATTCTATCTTATCCCACAATATCCTCGCATGCTCAATACTGGCAACATGGTTGTACACGTTCTCGTCAACAAACTGTTTGATGTACCCACACACCTGTATATGCTCAAAATTCCAGTCCTCTTCGGATTTGTCAATGGGCCTCTCGGAAGCAAATACCGGTAGATACAGCTTCTTGACAAATAGCAGATCCTTCATCTTGATCCTCTAGTAGTGATAGTTGATACCGTTCAGGTTTACATGTCAACTACTGACACCCTTCTGAAATTCTAGAACCTGGCTCTGATACCACTTTGTTGGAAAAGAAGCACGAAAACCTTCCCCCAAATCAGAGAGTACCTGCGAGAGAACCGAGCAATACAACGCAAAAATCAAACACCAAACCCTAGAAAAATAATCTACGTAGACACAGAGAATTTTGACGTAAAAAATTCCTGCGGGAAAAACCACGGGACGATCGGAGTCAAACCCTGAAGAACCTCCACTAATGGAATAAAGAGAATACACCCTCTACAAGCTCCTCCCGATCCAACATGGATAACCATAATACTTAGGAATAGAAAATAGATCACACTACGAAGATAGAAGACAATTAAAAATATCCAAAGTTGATCTCCTCCTCTGAAACAGCCTCCAATCATTCTTTCTTCTTCCCAAAGTTGCAATGTCACTCTTGCCTCATTTTTTCTCTTTCTTGAGATGATATGTTATGTATTCTATATGGAATTAGGGTTAGAAAAACCTAATATATACCCCCTAATACCGCAGCTAAATGGTGTATGAAATACCCCTGAAATTTTGTTCAGCTCGTCGACCGAACTCGGACCGACTTCGGTTTTAAAGTTCTGGAATACCACACCGAGTTCCGCCCAACTTCGGTTTTGAGGTTCTGGAACACCATACCGAGTTCGGTCCGATTTTGGTTTTGAGGTTCTGGAACAACACACCAAACTCGGACCGAGTTCGGGCCGAACTCTGTCTCCCCCTGTACCACATACCGCTCCTCCTTCCTTTCGAGTTTCTTCGACCTCTCGAATAGCTCTTGTTACCTCCCCGAGCATCTCTGACCACAGACGACGCTCGTTGTAGTCCAGGATGTTCTCCACATAGATTGAAAATTCCACCCATTCCAACACTTTATAGGTCATTCATTGAATTAATGACATATGGGAAGGATAGTGGCATAATAAATTCACATGTTACCATATTTAATGCCATGGACTCACTCTTTCTTTCTTTGTGTTCCTTAGGTCGGTTTACAAAGAAAAGGATAGTAATGTGCATAAACACCCCCTTTCTATTAAGGTTTGCAAACTAAAGTATATTTGTATATATATAAGTAAGTGCAATATTAACAAATGTTAGGTGCTACACTAGAATGGTTTTATTTAAACCAACGTATTTAATCTAAACTATACTCACTCCTATATTATGTTGTTTCACCCACACATTAGCATGAGATACTTACGTATTTGTAAGTGAGAGTTCAAATAAACCTTAGTAAGTAGTCCTTAAAACTAGTTTTGTTGCAATTGACCATATTTTATATAAGTGTAGCTTATGTGCTTATGTATAAAATCTATCATTGATAATTAAGTCATTTATGTTAAGTTAGGTTTATCAATGATACTAGAAATAAGAATCCTTTGAAATAAGTAGGATTTTTCTATTGTTATAAATAAATATGTATTGTTAAATTAATATATTAGGTTTTGATGGTTTTTAGGACTTTTGATCTAACCTTAGATTATGGGCCTCAACATATCCGGACGAACCCTCCGGCAAGTATATCTTGCCATCAATTACAGTATCTCATACTTATATCTGCTTCTTATGCATATTTCATTATTCTGTTTCTCTGCTTTTATTTTTCATACCTATCACTAGTTTTTTATTTTTCATACCTATCACTAGTTGTATATTTGTCTTGTTCTGATGACACTAATTTTTACACGAGAGTTTCACGCATATTAGCTTAGTGTCCCTGTACTTATTTGTTGTCATTATGATTCCCATTGTTTCAATTGACCCGTGGATAGTTGGTACTCCTGTGATTATATTTGACATAGACCAAATTTTTGTAGTTGCATTGGGTGGGGAGGACAATCACTGTGCTTGGGCTATGTTGTGTCGGTGTCTGGGTTGCTAGTGCCTCGTGGCGAGCGCTACCCTTGTATTTGTGTTTTTAGCTAGTGTCTCTAGAGGAGCACTAACCGGTGAGTCTTTGCTGGCGGCTTTGTTGAGCGCTACCCGTGTACTATATTCGGTCAGCCCAAGTACGAAAGTTGTCCTTATTTTGCATGTACACTTAGACTGGCTAGTAGTAACATACCTTACATTTTTTGCTTCTCTTTCCTGCATGATAATACTGTTGTCTAGACATGTTTCTATGTATCTTGTTACGTCCCTCTGAGGATCTGATTTCTTTCTAGACATAGTACATCAGTTCAGATCAGGATTGAGTGCAGGCGTAGCTTCAATAGTGGATTACGAGATTGATCCCGCAAAGTTTCTATGAGCTTGGACTATTTATCTTTTTCATACTCTATTTTCAGTCTATTGGTAGTGGATTTGTCTTCACCCAACTTGGTATTATTTCTTGCTGGATATACGACAATATATTTACTTTCAATATTTATTCCAATTTGCTACTTAGTTTCATATATTGTTCTTGTGGATGAGATCTAGATATCTGCCTTGTTCATATATTTTCGTAGATTCTTAGACTAGAGTTCATATTAGACAGCTTATACGTACTATTCGAGTCTGGCTGGAGTCCACTTGAGTACGTAGATGGCCATTGTCACGTGGCTCGGTCCCACGTATTTTGGGATTGGGCGTGACAGGAAGAGTGGTACACTAGCATACCTTTACCGCGAGCTTGATGTGTCATCTTGCATCAGTTCAAAGATAATAGCAGGATGCCAAACTCTACTTCATGTAAAAAAAATATGTTTGTACACTTTCTATACATAATATAAAATATGCTTGTTTAATATGATACTATTCAACGTACAAGCATGGATAAATGAGCACTTTTTGATGCTGAAGAGGGATACAGTTAATAGCGGTTTTGATGAGTAATACCTGCCTAGAATGTGCAGATGGAAGCCGGCTAAGAAAGATGTCAAACGTCTGTATACATTAGCCGCCCTACTAATGCAATTGAAGATATGCGGGTAGAGGAGGTGAAATGATACTAAACTTAAATTATGACTAGCACGTTAATTTTATTTTTTATAATTATTGTACTATTTTGTAATAATTACTAAATTAAATTATAATTACTATACTGTGTTACAGATAGTTTGGCATCCATATCGAGATATGCGGAATAGTAGTCATCCATTGCAACCAATCGCTTTATTCCACGGTTTGATAAATTGACATGATATCGAGGAGCCTTATATGTCTGATAGAGTGCTTCGTCAGTTTGGCTAGATACAAACGGTACCAAAGTGCACATTGAAATTGGTGACTGTTGCGAGAGGCACAAAACCGTTAAACTATGTCCCGTCGGTGTACAACTGGGTCTCATACTTCTTCTTTGAGTAGAAACATCATGTTATCGGAGCATCGGAACGATACCCGATGGTTGAGATGTCGGATTGTAGCAAGGACTACATGCCATACTATGTAGAGGCCGGACATTATATGATGTTGAACCCTGGTAATCGAAGAGGCGGTAATGTGCAGGTAGCAGCCCCTCTTCCATCTAAATCAGTCTTGTATGCTACACTAGTGAAGATGGTGAGGGATAAATTGTTGAATTATAAGATTTTGATTTGATTATAAACGTTGCTGTTTTTGTGTGTGATTCTCATACAGGCTAAGAGAGCCAAGAAGTTGGAAAAAAGGTCTCGTCAGTTAAAATGGCGAGAACTATATTGAAGTTGTTGAGCAGTTGTAGAACATCGACAACACTACTGATTTTCTGTTCCTCGAAGATAAGGAGCTGCGTAAAAAGAGTCACCATAATAATTAAAAAGTTTTAAATTTGTAATTAAAAAACGCTATGGGATGATGGTTATGCGATATTGGTTGTGAAACTTTTTTGTTAGTTGAAACTTTGACGATATATTTTGTGAAACTTTTTTGGTGGTGAAACTTTGTTCAAATTTTGTGATACTATTTTGAAATGTGATGTTGATTGTGAGATTGATGTTTAATCTAATGCTACATTGCATTTCTTTAGTATACTACTACTGGCAAATATATTGGACAATTTTTGAACACCATTTGACTCTCAGACTTTTAGTATCCAAGAGTTAAAACTGATAAAGTATCATAATCCTAATGAAAATCTAATGTTTTTCCTAGGACTGTCAAAAACAATAGTCAGGATTGTCAAATTTTTTGACTGTCATAATTTAAAGTTACTGGATTCTTATGACTGTCAAATTTTTTGAAAATTCTAACAATAGTCAGGTCTATTAAAAATTTTGACAGTCCTAACAATAGTCATGTAAGACCCCTTCCAATATATATATATATATATATATATATATATATATATAATGTTTATGCATAACATAATTTAATTCTGGTATATTATTATTATTATTAATTGGTGAAGTTTTCTTGCTTTCGTTCTCTGCCTAATAAATCCTTCTTTTTCCTTCTTAAAACCACAACACAAATTTTTTATTTTTATTTTTATTTTCTATATTAATCTTACTAGCCAAACAAAGTCTACAACTTGTTCAATGCTATTTTTTTTTTTAATTTTCCTCTACTTCTTAGTAGGCCACAAATTCTTCCAAGCCTACCTAAACCATGGCCAAAACTGGCCCAAATTTCCTTCAACAAACCAACCCATTTCCTTCATACTCATCCCCTCCACTGAGAGCGCCTTATCGTGACAGACGCGACGGCCGCATGAACGTGCCGAGTTGCCGCTGCCGCGAGCTCAGCATTACACCAAACCCTTCCTAGCCACCGTGTCGCGGCTGTCGTCCTTCCTCCTTTGGGTCGAGCTGTTCCTGTTGCAGCGCCGGGCCCGCACGCACAACTTACCTTGACAAAGCAAGGAGTCTCACCACCTCATCGGGTCCCCGGCGTGCGGCCCAGATCGGGAACCCGAAGCCGAAGGAACAGCAGCATCATCCGTTGCTCGTAGGAGAAGAAGAATCAGCAGTAGCAAGAATTTTTTTAACCTATGTTAAGTAATGACGATTTTGCCCACTCCCCCTTACATCTTCTGTCGGCACTTAACTTCTGTTCGGTTAACCGTAATCGTAATAAAATTGAATTTGTAATATAATATAATTATAATTGTATTATCATGTTTAGTTGAAATATATAATAAAATTTTGTAATATAATATATGTAATTTAATTAAGCTTGTAATGTAATAATTTTTAGTTATTTTGTTGTGTTTTTGTGGATTTTTTTTCGTTTTTTGTCATTTTTTATAACATTTTTTTGTTGTTTTTGTTTATTTTTTTGATTTTTTTTTCGTTTTTTTGTTATTTTGGGTCGATTTTTGTTATCTTTTGTTTGTTTTATTTATTTTTGTCATTCTTTTCACTTTTGTTCCTTTTTTTTGCCGGTTTTGTCATTTTTTGTTTTTTGTTTTTGTTGTTCTTTTGTCATCTTTTGTCGTTTTTGTTTTTTTATTATTTTTGTCGTTTTTTATTTTTTTTTTCGTTTTTGGTCGGGGGGGTTTTTTTTTTTGCTTTTTTTTATCATTTTTGATTTTTTATCATTTTTTTGTCATTTTTTTTGTTTTGTTATTTTTTGTCATTTTTGTTCGTTTTTATCATTTTTGTCGTTTTGTTTTATTAGCCATTTTTGTTCATTTTTGGTCATTTTTGTAAATTTTGATCTTTTTTTCGTTTTGCGTCGATTTTTTTTTTTATCTTTTTTGTAATTTTTGTCATTTCTTTATCATTTTGTCGATTTTGGTCTGTTTTTTATTTTATTTTTATTTTTTTATCGTTTTTGTTATTTTTTTATTATTTATTAATTTATTTTTAAATTTTATGTTGTCTTTTTTAAAAAAAATTGAAATGACAAAAAAAGATAATAAGAAATAACAAAAAACAGTCAAAACGACAAAAACGATTAAAAATGACAAAAACGATCAAAAAAACAAGCAAAAAACAAAACCAACAAAAAATAATAAAAAGTTTAAAATGACAAAAAAGATTAAAAAAGGAGTAAAAAATAATAAAAATCGACCAAAACGACAAAAATGAGCAAAAACGACAAAAATGACAAAAAAACCCAAAAATGACAAATAATGATAAAAACGAAAAAAAAGACAAAAAATGATAAAAGCGAGAAAAAAGAAAAAAAAATTGACACAAATGACAAACAATGACAAAAAATACCTAAAACAACAACAAAAAAAAGCAAAAGTCGACCAAAAACGACAAAAACCAAAATAAAATAAAAAAATCGATCAAAAACAATAAAAATGAGCAAAAAAAGAAAAAAATCAAAATATGAAAAAAAATAAAAAAAATGTGCAAACACAAAAAAAATGATCAAAACGATAAAAAAAGAAAAAATTCAACAAAAAACTAAAAAAACTATCAAAACGACAAAAAATGATAAAAAAAATAAAAAACGAGTAAAAAAAAACTGACCCAAAACGACAAAAACAAAATAAAATGACAAAAAATGAGAAAAAAAATACAAAAGAGACTAAAAATGACAATAAATGACAAAAACAAAAGATCAGAATTGACAGAAAATGAACAAAAAGGAACAAAAATTGACAAAAAATGAAAAAAAAAACTGACAAAAAGACCAAAATAGAAAAAAAAAAGATAAAAACGATACAAATGACAAAAAGAGAAAAAACGACCAAAAAGAAAAAAACGACCAAAAAGAAAAAAAAAAGAAAATTGACAAAATTGACAAAAAAGAAAAAAAAGAAAAAAAAAACGAGCAAAAAAGAACAAAACGATCCAAAATGACAAAAAAAAAAGAAAAAAAAAAGGACAAAATTGGATTAAAAAAGAAAAAAACGATAAAAATTATCGCGTATCAAATGTTCCTAAGTTGTAATATGTAATTACGATTACATAGATTTTATTACGTAATTGATTTTAAAAGAAACTGATATAATATAATCAAACTTGTAATCGCGATTATATTACATCTATTTTTTTTATTGTTCAATCAAACATTCAAATTATAATTATAATGTATTCTACTATTACGATTATATTACAGTGAACCAAACAGTGCTTTCGTATGTTATATTCGTTGTTGGTAGTTTTGTAAGATTTGTAGACAAGTCATTGTTGGGCATACACTTTATGCACAACCACATTTGTGTAAGTTAAATGAATGGGTCACTATCACGTAGGTATAAACGGTATAATAGATGTATAAACACTTAAGTGTTCCATAATAGCTTAGTCCCTAATTCCCTCACGCCTACTTATATATTAGTAATTATATATAATGTACATTCATGTCTATACTTATCTACATATGTACCTTTGGTTTAATATTTCTCCCTTAATAAGGACTACCTATCATGGCAACCATTCACTAATCACTATCTTAAATGTTATATTAAGCATTAACCTATATATGTTAATCAAGCTAGCTAATACTATATACTACATTTACTCAGTATATGTGTTTCAAAAAAAAAAATGTTATACATAAATGTATTTTTTAAAGGTATTAATATATAAGTTTTCATGTACATATACGTCTATCATATCACTTGTATAAGTATAACTGTGGTTATGTATATTTATGTTCAAATTAGTACATGTGTTTTATATCTAAATATAAGATGCATATACACTTATATATATAAATCTGTATACGTGTACCTATGAAATAAATTTATATACTCGAGTCAATATACGATGTTTATAGGCAACTTATGTTTATATAAAGTTTAAATATTTATATTAATTTGGTGTTATATAAGTTGTGTACTTCTATTAGAATAAGCGTAATCAGTTTCTTAAACATCTACTTCGCAAGGACTATCTTCGTAAAATTAGCCTAATAAGGACTTTGGTTTACATACATGTATAATATGGTGGTGTAATACTTGGTTGTTTGTTTTGGATTCTGGTAGGTTTTTCTTTAGGCTGTAGCAGCACTAGCACGTGCTTAGGAGTGGATACTATTAGTCCAATGTTTAAGTTGTATTTTTGAATATGACTAATCGATTAAGTTTAGCATTATAATAATCGATCAATCACTATAGTAACTTCTACTTAAACTGAGTATTGTCCAGATATGCAATAATGTTGTAATATTTGCTTTTGTATATTGTTTTGTTCGTCTAACATGTATAATAAGCAAGACATGCATGGACATATATAACGATGAAATAATGCTAAGCCAAAGACGACGTTATACCAGTAGATTTTTCTGAACCGCGTACGACATCTCCGGAGCCTCGCACTCAGGAGTCATGCAGCCTAGTCAGCGGACGGGGGTCGAGGGGACATCGCGCCTAGTGGGGGTTCGGGGGCGAAGCCCCCGAAAGGTATTCAGATTCCCAGATTTGTTTATCTATGGACAACTGTCGTGAAAGAAAAATACGTCTTCAAGTCAGTGGACGTTTCAGAAGTTTGGCGTCATCAAGTGATCTTGATTTTTATTATATGTAATTTTGATGATTATTGAGTCTAGGACTTATGTACATCAAGTCGCATTGACATACTCAAAGTCCACTCAAAATAGCCTGAAACCTATCCACAATACAATCCCAAAATCAAACCAAAACTAGCCTGACCAAAGCTTAGACCATTCTAGAAATAGGGCAATCGAACTCGGTCTCCTGACCAAACTCTGTCTGCCAAATTCAAAAATATGGCTAGCTATGAATTCCCTAATTTTTTGGTTCCAACGTTCGAATATTTAAATGCTTGGGTACCAAATTCTGGCCGAACTCTGTCCCAGAATACTCTATAAATAAACTTTGATTTCCACATTCTTACTCTCTCAACCATTTTTAATCTTTTTATCCATTAGTGAGCAACACTCAGAGCCTTAACCTTCTCCATCTCCAAGATCAACTACCCAGCCTTCTAGTGCCAAGTGTGATATAGGTTAGAAGTCTGTCAGAGTTGTAAAAAGCTTGGTTTGTCAAGTTTTCTCTTCAGTGTTTGAAGTCTGCGTGCCCTTCGCATCAAACGTATGTATGAACTCTTTCGAGCCTTCAGATCAAAGCTCGATATTATAAGAAGTCAACTAGCCTTCGGATTAAAGCTTGTGATTCACTACTGGTGATTATAGTGGATAAAACTCAGAGCAAGAGTTCTCGAGACTGGATTAGTCCTCTCAGAGGAAAACCAGTATACATCACGGTGTTTGTGTTTGCTTTCTCTAAACTCTACTGCTCTTTATATTTGTCTTATATATTATTATTAGTCGGTAGCTGTCTTTACTTAGCATTAATTTATAATTGGATAGATTATTCCGCTGTACTCTATTCACCCCCTCTAGAGTTGCCTTACGGTCCTACAATTGGTATCAGAGCAAGGTTCTCTTTTATAGGCTTTAATTTCTAGAGTAGAACACATGGCAATTATGAAATGTATCTTCACTAGTGAAGGTCAATCCACAAATAGGCCTCATCTATTTGATGGAACCAACTACACTTATTAGAAAACATGTATGACTTTCTATCTCAGATAATTCAACTTTGACATTTGGTCAATAGTTGAGGATGGCTACAAAAAACCTGTTAGAATTATTGCTTGGATGGCAATATTCGACTATTATATTGTACTGTGCTATGCGATCTTAGCATAGTGGCCTTACGAGGGATCGGAGCATAAATACTACGTGCTATACGGTGAATCATTGCTCGGCTAGCCCTGCTAGCACATAGCTTGATCTGAGTATTCCTATTATACATATATATCTCTGGGATAACCCAGACTCCACCTTGTAAGCCGTACAAGTGATTGGCCGATTATGTAACTGAGCTGTATTGTATCTTCTGTTAAATAGTTTAGGAACATGGACTATCATGGTGGGATGGTCTAACCCTTATCATTGTTTGGTTATAGGGTTAGATTATTGTATCACGGTAGGCTATGGACCGAAACTATGAGACAGAACTATATATATATGTGTTTATTTCTCACTGGTTTTGTTTCTTCATTCGTGCTTCCTTTGTGGTATTTGCTATTTGGGGTCTAACCCTACTGGTTTTGCATGGCCAAGTTTAGAGCCAGCACTCGAGGATCCAGCTTACTTCTCCCTGAACAATGGCACGCACCAGACGGATGGCCGCTGAGGGACACGAGTGGGTTCTTAATAACTGTTCGTTATTATACATTTTTCTCTTTTGGGCATTTAGCCACCGGCACTTGTTAGCCATAAATCTGGACATTTAGTTTTCTTACATGATTGTAATTAATCAGACTTCAACTGATCATGGTCATGAACTTTTGTACTCTGTCATCTTCTCATTTTGTACAGCTGGTTTCTAGAATATTTTGGCAGGCGTTTGGGATACCTTACTTCCTTGTCATATATATTCTATGATTACTATCTTCATTTGACAGATTGAGATATTAGATGTTCTATGTGACCCTAAGTGACTTGCTTGTAGAATGTACCCCCTTGTCAAGTTACAGCTGTGACATCGTACGACGTTCTATACCTTGTACGGGGTAGCTGACCATGTTTGTCTCCGTATTTTGGTATTGGGACGTGACACCCGAGAACTCTTTCTCGGAGTTTTATCCACTATAATCACCAATAGTAAATCACAAGCTTTGATCTGAAGGCCTGGTGACTTCTTACAATATCGAGCTTTGATCTGAAGGCTCAAAAGACTTCACATGTGCGTTTGATGCGAAGGGCACACATACTTCAAACACTAAAGAGAAAACTTAACAAACCAAGTTTTTACAACTCTTACAGATTTATAACCGAGATCGTACTTGGTACTAGAAGGCTGGAAAGTTAATCTTAAAGATGGAGAAGGTTAAGGCTCTGAATAACTCACTAATGGATAGAAAGATTAAGAATGGTTGAGTGAGTAAGAATGTGGAAATCGTAGTATATTTATAGGGTATGCTAGGACAGAGTTCGGCCAAAATTTGGTACCCAAGCATTTAAAAATTCGAACGTTGGAACCACAAAATCAGGGATTTCACAGCTAGCCATATTTCTTAATTTGGCAGACCGAGTTTGGTCCGAGTTTGGTTGGCCTATTTCCAGAATGGTCTAAGCTTTGGTCATGCTAGTTTTGGTCTAATTTTGGGATTGTATTATGGATGGGTTTCAGGCTATTTTGAGTGGACTTTGAGTATGCTTGTGCGACTCGATATATATAAGTCCTAGACTCAATAAACATCAAAATTAAATATGATGAAAACCAAGAGCACTTTATGACACCAAACTTCAGAAACGTCCATTGACTTAAAGATGCATTTTTTCCTCACGGTAGTTGTCCAAAGATAAACAGATTTGGTAATCTGAATACCTTTCGAGGGCTTCGCCCCTGAACCCCCATGAGACCCCCATCCGCTGACCGGGCAGTGGAACCCCTGAGTGCGAGGCTCCGGATATGTCGTATGTGGTTCAGAGAAATCTATTGGTATAACGTCGTCTTTGGATCATCATCTTTTTTTTGTTGCATATGTCCATGCAGCTTATTACTTTCTGCAAGTACATGTTAGATGAACAAAGCAATATACAAAAGTAAATATTACAACATTAATGCATATATGGACAATACTGAGTTTGAGTAGAAGTTACTATTGTGATTAATCGATTATCATAATGCTAAACTTAATCGATTAGTCATATTAAAAAATGCAACTTAAACATTGGGCTAACAATTTCTTCCTTTTTATTATGGCAAATCAATTAAGTTTAAGATAGATATAATCGATGAATATATCAACTCAATAAGCACATATCACTATAAGTATAATATTTAAACATATACTTACATACTTAAACTTACTTCTCCACCGTTAATATGATAAAAAAGAAGCTCCCCCGTAATATGTGGTATTGATATAACTGATGTTATCAAAGCTTACATGAGATATTGGCGAATATGCACATATTTGAGATATTTCTTCTCCTTTGTCAAAATATCTAGTTTACAGCTCCCCCACAAACCAAGAATCTATCATGAAGACAATGTGAGTAACATAAAACATATAGTATGATCATGTGGTAAGTCAAGAGTAAAGTAGTGACTTGCATATCATAAAAATGGCTTATATACTTACCAATTGAAGGTAACTAGATACAGACATATTCAATACATAGAATAAAATTACTATCAAACATTGGGTAACAATAATACAAGAGAAGTATAAATGAATATTCAAATTTAGTCATATACAAGATACAATTAAACAACTTCTCTCTGATATCCCAACTTAAAGATATAAGTCAAATAAATCTCAAAAGTTATGAGGCATGCATGGAAGGATTTAAACACTACAAAAGTCATATAGTAGAAAAGAAAATAAGCATATCATTGCAACTAGCCAAAGTCTAAACTTAAATTTAAACTAAGTGACATAGTTATGAACCAATTAGAAATACCAAGTAGTGCTTACTAAAAGTCATAGTGTCATGGTCTATACTAAAAGTTGTCAACTTTAAGTCAAAATATAGGGCCCAGATTCACTGTTGTATTCTGAAAATAATTGCAAATAGACCTTAACAAATTATTATTCAATAAAGTGTTGATCATCTTGGGTTAGCTGTAGGGGCCGAATCCTAGCTAGTGGTGGTCCGAAGACACTTAAGTATCATGCTGCTTAGGCTATTTACGCCTTTTTGATAGAAGGACCATTTCGGCTTATAACCAAAAGTAATCTTAACTTTAAAGAACTTTGATTAAACATGTATATATGCTAATTACATCATCATACAACATCGTAATCCGGAATTCCTAATTCTCGACGAATAAAGTTAACTAAAAGTTATAAAGCACGCATAGACAATTGTGTCAATCTAATAGAAAGTTAATTACTCCATAGTGTGAACTAATCAATAACTAGTCATGAATCAAAAGCGAATTAAACTAATCATGCTAGTTTTATATATCTCATATTTAAAATAAATACCAACTAAATGATATCAATAAGAGATAGTAAAAAAAATCTTGATTACAAATTTGCTAGATTCTAAAATTTTAGCCATTTAGGAAGAATCAATTAGCATGTTATCAAAGTGGGTCAAGTGGCCATATTTATGTTAGTGCAATTGCTTGGAAGATGACCTTTGTAGCTTTGCAATCACCAACGGTGCTAAATTCTGACGCAAAGTGTTCTACCTACATCATTAGACAGAGACTTTGGTATCCAAGATTTGGATCCATATTTGTTAGTTTTGGGAAGCCACTTATACATATTCATATCAATCAAATTTTTTAGCCTTGTATTGATGTGAAATATGTCCTTTTAAACCATAATAATGACATGTAGCATAGGCATTTATGTTAGATGTATGAGTATGTGAAGTGGTGTGTGTAGAAGCATGAAAAATACGCTGGATGGCTATACGCAGTATATATGCAGAGCAGCGTAAACAAAGGCCTTCAGAGCCATCAAACATACAACAGAGCTTTCTCCGCCAAACACAGCATAAAATATAAGCTCAAACGTAAGGCAGTACGTCCAAACTGCTTCAGCGTAAACAGGGTGCTTCATCGACTCCTGGGCGTAAAACCCATCCTCTTGCAACGCAACACTGAAGTGTACGAGAGACGCTTCGTATTCTCCGAAGTGAACCTGTCAGATCCTGCAATAAACCTGACGTATGGACTTCTAACAAAGGGATACTGCTCGATTACCCAGGGATACTGCTCGACTACCCAGACGACGGCTATAATGATTGCACGGCACTGCAACCCAAGCTGTCATTTACCGCCATCACCTTTGCGTAAACTGCTTTTACGTGCACGAAGGGATACGCGGCCTTGTTTTACACAGGCAGACATGAGCTGTTTACGCTCTATAGTAGACAAACCGCCTGCCACATCAAAAGCTGCACTCCGTACGGGGCTCGAGGCACGTCTCTACGTCAAATGCACAGAACGATGACAGTTGATCGAGGCACGTCTCTACGTCCAATGCACAGAGCGGTGACAGTTTCTCAAGGCACGTCTCTACGACTGATACACAAAAGGGCTGCAGACCTTCAAAACACGCTTCCGCATTTAATGCACAGGATGGTGGCAAATCTCGATATTTAATGCAAGAGATTTGATTATATCTTCAAAAGCCATAATTCCGGCTAAGACGTCCACATTAGCACTCTGGCACGGTACGCAGCGGCTTCTACGCCCACTCGGCCTCTATGACCACTCGGCTTCTACGTCCACTCGGCCTCTATGACCACGCGACTTCTACGCCCACTCGGCCTCTATGACCACTCGGCTTCTACGCCTATTTCGGCTTCTATGCCTACTTGGCTTCTACGCCATGGTGACAGACATTGGCTTCTACGCCCACCTCTTCTGCACGAGGGATACCTACCTACGTGGCTTCTACGCCGTGATCTTCGTAGCGATTATACGCATTTTGTCCCTTAGTTGGACCCGCGTCACACACTCATTCAAAGGATCATCTATACGCAGGCATTGGTTATTTTAACCGTTGTGTAAAAGGGTGCTGTATTTTCCACTCCTCGGTTTCTACACCGACGGAGTGGTCACTGTCACTAAAACTCTATAAATAGAGACCTCTATCAATGAGGAACAAGGTCAGAAAATTGGTCAAGAAACCAATATCAGATCCAAGGTCAAGAGAGAGAGAGAGAGAGAGAGAGAATCCGGAGCTCAGACAAGGAGCAGGGATCGACGACTTTGGCATCGTACATCCACCCTCTTTTGCAACCTTCGAAGCTGCTTCCTGTCTTCTACGGCACTTCTTCATCATCGTGTGGTCCAAGGGCTAAAGTGATCGACTGCAGATCAGACACCTATAGCAATATTTACCCAGATTAAATAAATTGTACTCCCACATCCTCGTATAGGATCAAATTGTACAAGTTTGTTTGTAAACCAAAGAAGGCGGGTTTCGTGTAAACCCCATCTTGAATACATTTTCATTCTTTCATTTTCCACCACAAACAGTGTGTTGTGTCTTCAGTGGATATTTGTAGTAGAAGGCGTGTAAGTGTGAAGCTTTACCTTTGCTTGCTTGTTTCTTGTTGTGAGTTATTTTTTGTTTAGCCACTTGTCTCGTGTTAGAATGAGTAGTAGATTGTACGACCTGCTATCCCAATCTAATATCTAACTTTTTAGAGCTAGCATATAAATTATCATATTTAGCATTAAGAGTATCAATTTTAAGTGAGGCATTAGAGTACTTATTCCTTTCTTGTTCTAAGTCCTTCTTAAGTTTAGCACTAGATTGCTTTCATCAAAGCAGTCAAGTGCTTCTTGTAAGCTAAGCTTAAGTTTGGAGATATCAACAGAGTCGTCATGAGAGAAATTTTCTCTAGCTTTATTTAGTAAGCAAGTAAGCTTTTCATTCTCGGGATAAGATTTAATATCTTTTCTGGCTTGTTTATACTTATTCCTAAGCTTCTTGTAATCTTTAAATAAGTCATTAAAAATATCAGATAATTTATCATAAGAAAAATCTTTAAATAAATGATTATCTTTTACCTCGTTATTAATGCCATTAAGCATAAATTTACAGCATGTTGAGGGCTCTCTTCTTTCGAATCGTGTCAGGCCCCAGACCCAGAATACTAGAGAGCGGGGGCTGACAAACCCAACTACATATACCAGAGTACTCCAGTACCCCGAAATACGGTCATGGCTGTGAATCGACATGGGGTATTAATGCTACAAGCCATCCGTCAACCTAGGTCAAGCAATCCTAGTGTCTCAATCACAAGCAGAAAATTAGAATGTACTAGTAAATATGATCATCAGAATAAAAATAGTAAATCATCCCAAACCATATATACATAGATGATCATGAAACTAGTAATACAAAATAAAGAACTAGCACGAGTGTAAGTCATACATGATCAACCCTAGCTATAGTCTAGAATATGCTAATCATGTCATGCCTAGTAGACGATATAACAAGTCTAAAATATGAGCTAGCAGGTGCTCGGGGCTAAACACCACAAAAGAATATGTACAATAAGTGGGAGAACAAGATAGGAACCTACTCAATCGGTCTGGTGCTCTGTGTGGTCACTATCCTTGGGAACGTATGAAAGATCCTCTGGCTGCTACAGGATCTGTCCAAACAAAACCAGTACGGTCAGACCCCAAATAGCAAGTACCACAAAGGAGGCCAAACTAATAAACTAAAACTAGTAATACAACAAAGATGGGAATATAAGCATTGTTTTTACCTAGGTCAATTTTACCTTAACGCTAGTAATCCATGAATTTACAATAATCACTACAAAATCCAACTAAAATAAAAATATTAGAGTGTCATAACTTACAAGCAAATAAATAATCAAGAATTAACACAACAACTAAATATCTGTCTAGATATTTCAAACATAAACTTAGCCAAGTAACCTATTAGTAAGGTATTGATCATTCTATACTTTAGAATAAATTCCCTTCAAATGTAAATTTATTTTGATCTCCACGATATTTGATAGAAGAATAACAAAATCGGATTTTTAGTTGTCCGGACACCTCCGAAACCTAGAGTTTGAATGTTAAGTTATTAGAGAGTAGAATTATATAACTTAGACATTTATTATGAAATTAAACTAAAAAGTGTATGCTGAATTCTAAGGATAAATTCAGATTTAGTGCTAAATATGTCAACTACGGCCTTGTATTGCTTACAAAAATTTATTCTATAGTTGCCTATATAACTCTTGTATAATAGGGCGTAAGAATACCTCGTACTAGTTTTAAGAGTAGCTTATAATGCTCAGGTACCCTATTCCGGACAGTAGCTACATATAATTACATATAAGTCATTTTGCTAAAGTCTTAGACATTATTCCCTCCTTTCAATATTATCCAATTTAAAGTCTATTTGGTAAAATATTATGGATTTATATAGCTTCTATAGTATTAAGACTAGTTTTATGACATAACTACTTAGAATAGTGATTTCCTATTTTCCTGTACTCTAGGTATATTTATACAATAACCTAAAGTTTCTAGTCTGAAACTATAATACCTTGGATATTAGTATTAGATTTCCATATATATATAATATATATATATATATATATATATATATATATATATATATATATATATATATATATATATATATATATATATATAGACGAGGATTTAAATCTAGGATATGGTTATTGAAAGTCCATATACTAGGTAGCTTTCTGCAATTCTAGGCTAGAATGGTTTAAGGTCTACGTCATTGTAGAAGCATGAAAAATACGCTGGGGAATGATACCCGTAAAACCCTCAACATGCAGGAAGCCGCGTAAACAGAGCTCCAGACTGGGTGGCGTAAGACATGACTTCAGAGCCATTGGCGTACAGCAGAGCTTCAACGCTATTTTAGCGGAAATTATAGCTCCAGAACAACCCGCGTAGTGCAGTATTTTTAGACTATTTCCACGTAAAAAAAGGTTGCTACATCGTCACTTCGGCGTAAAATCTGTCTGCTTTTAATGCAGCGGGAAGTTGTACGAGGAACTCTTCGTATTCCTCGAATGAACCTGTCCGATCAAGCAGTGAACCTGAATCCTGACAAAGAGTACTGCACGGTGATCGAGAGGACGGCTGTAATGATGACTCTACACAGAACTCCAAACTGTCGTCTAGTGACATAATCCCTGATATAAGACGTCGTTTACGCATTCAAGGAATATGCTGCCTATTCTACACAGGCAGATATGAGCTTTACGCTCAGGATGAGATAAAACCAACAGCCACGTCAAAAGTAGTTTTTCGTACAGAACTCGAGGCACGTCTTTGCAATTAATGCACGAGATAGGGACAGATCTCTACATTTAATACATGAGATTTGGTTCTACTTTTAATGACTGTGTGAGCTATAATTAGGGCTAATATGTCCGAATCACCATCCCCGCACATTATGCCAACCAGGCTATTTTTAGCTATAGGAGCACGATGTACGCTATCTCCTTGAAATATGCCGACCTGACCATTTTTAACTATAGGAGTACGCCATATGCTATCTCCTCGAAATACGCAACTCAGGCTATATTTGCAAAGGTGCGTGATAAGGCTATCTGGCTAAGGATACGCTCAAAACCTCAGTCAAAGAAGGATAAAACTGGTTATCTTTACGCTGGTCACCTATCCATGCAGCATCAAGCTTTATGCAGAATTTGGCTTCTACGCCAACTTGACAGTTATTTGGCTTCTACGCCAACTTGACGGCTATTCGGCTTCTACGCCTACTTGGCCTTTACGCCATCAGAACAGCTATTTGGTTTTTACGCCAACGAGACAGTTATTTGGCTTTTATGCCAACCATCTCTATGCGAGGGATAGTTATCTACGTGGCTTGTATGCCGTGATCTTTGATGAGCGATTATACGCGTTACCTCATAATGGGACATGTGTCACACGCCAATTCAAGAGATCATTCATACGTGGGTATCAGTTATTATAACCGCCACGTAAAAGGTGCAGCTCTCTCCGCTGTTCGGTTTTTACGCCGACTGTAGCTGAACTCTATAAATAGAGACCTCCGGCCACGGAGGTCCAGGGTCGAAGAGTCGAAGAAAAAGGAGAAAAGTCGAGGATTTTCCAAGAAAAGAGAGTATAGTCAGAGAGTGTTTTGGCAACGAGAGTTCAATCCCTCCTGCAGCCTTTGAAGCTTATTTTTCGTCTTCTACAGCACTTCTTCGTCATCGTGTGGTCCAAGGGACAAAGTGATCGACCGCAGATCAGACTCCTATAGCAATATTTCCCCAGAATCAAATTTTTGTACTTAACATCCTCGTATAGGATCAATTGTACTTTTTTTTCTTGTTTGTAAACCAAAGAAAGGGTTTCGTATAACCCTAGTTTTATTTCTTTCGTTTATTATCAAACACAAGATGGCGACTCTGCTGGGGACTACTTTCTCATCTGACGAGAAAGCCATTGCTCAACATGATGATGTATCTATAGGATCAACAAAGAAGACTCTGGTCGTCCAATTCGACCAATCGGCTTACGAAGACATGCTTCGAGCAGGGGGTACCTCTCATTCCCTCTCTGTCCAGGACAACAGAAAATTGCGTAAAGTATGGATCCCCCGGACATCTTCTACCATTCCTGCCGACTCTCGCTCTCCGATCGACAAGGTTGTGATATCACGACCTGTGCGCTCCGCGCATAAAACTTTGTCTCCCGTCTGTGACGTGGCAGACAAAGCTTCTGGCAATGCCTTAGTGCCAATCCAGAAGTCTACTCCGCGCCCAGAGCGTAAAACTTTGTCTTCCGTCTGTGACGTGGCAGACAAAGCTTTTGGCAATGTCTTAGTGCCAGTCCAGAAGTCTACACCGCGCCCCGCGCTTAAAATTCAGTCTCCCGTTTGTGACGTGGCAGACAAAATTTTTGATAATGCCACAGCGCCCATTCAGAAATTCCCAACGCGCCCCGCGCATAAAAATATATCTTCCCTCTGTGATGAGGCAGATGGTCCTTGCAATCACCGCAAGGGAAAACAAGTGGCAGATTTCCCGACCTCTCGGCTTTTACGCCATCAAGAGAAGAATCTGCCCGCTCTTCAGATTACGCGGAAGGCTGATGGCCGATTGAGAACTTTCTCAGTTTTACGCCAACTTGTGCAAAGTTCCAGATTACGCCAGGACAAGCCCTCCAGTGTAAAGAAGGCCCAGTTCGTGGATAGATACGCTCCTCATGGATCATGCGCTACTCACATGGCTGAACTGTTGTATTCTTATGGCAGGGAGAGAATTATGATTCCCAATATCTGTATTCCCACTGATGTAAAAAGGCAGAATAAGCCTTCTTCTTCTTCTCCTGTTAATCCTTCTGACTTGCGTAATTTCCTGATCCAGAAGCGTAAAGACAGGAGATCTTCTAACATGTCTATTACAACCCCTAGGGAGCATTATTGTAATAGTCACAAAGTTGTAGTTAATTACTACTGTTCTAAGGCAAAACGGTCAGTTTTCGACCGGTTGAACTACTCTTTGTCTCTACAGGAAGAAGAGCCGACATTCGCATCAGTGAACATGGCTTCGCACATTCCTAGAGGAAGGTCAAATTCAAGACGTCATCCCTCTAGAACTCCAACCCAAAAGAGATTCGACAGACTCCTTGAGAACATTGAAGCTGGTGTATTTCGAAACACCCGTTCGAGGTCACGGTAATCGACTTCATATTCTTTTGATTCTGACACTGGAGGTCGCCAGTTTCCCGAATCAGATGCTGAAAGTATAGACTCAATCTCTAAAGAGATCTATACTAATCCTTCAATAGCATCCAGAGAAATGGGAGTCTATGCCATTGGAGATGAACATGAAGAGGCTTCCCCATTGGGAAGTACTGAGCAACGCATCACTGTATTGGAGACATCACTGAAAGAGATGCATTCCATGATGGAGAATATACACCAGATGATGCTAACTCAACATACAGCTGTTATAGCTCTAGCATCGGTTCCTCCGACTCAAATACGTGTGGGGGTGGACCTACCACCATCCAATGCAAACCAGGAGCCTGTTCAAAATCAAGAGTCAGCGGCTCCTCAACTTCCTAACTCGGAGAACGTATTGCCTCCGGTTGGAGTTACAATACAACCGATCTCTCACTACTCTGTGATCCCGTTACCAGCTGAAGACCCGATGCAGGCAGTGCAGGAATTAAAAGCCCAATTTGATGCCTTGAAGCATAAGGATCAGCTCAAGAAATTGGGAATCAACCAACCATACCCAGCTATTTGGTACGAGATCCCTTTTCCACCTAAATACAAACCACAGGCTATGGTTTCGTTTGAGGGAAAGACGTCACCGAGCCAGTACATGAACTACTTTAGCATGATGACGGTGTTATTGCAAGGGAATGACGCCCTTCTCACTCGAGTGTTTAAAGGCTGTCTATCTGGAGTGGCCTATCAGTGGTACCGTAGTCTTGCGGACAACTGTATTACTTCCTTTGAAGATTTCAAGACTCTGTTCTTTGCTCGATTATACGAAGGAGGGATGGACATGTCTATGTCTTCACTCATCGAAGTAAAACAGAAGGAGAAAGAGAACGTTCGCACTTTTATCGAACGTTTTCGTCAGGCCACTTTGCAAATGCCTCCTAGAGTTCCTGATTCAGCCTTGGTGGACATTTGCAGGAAGAACCTTCTTCCACTGATCTCGGTATTCACAGGACCATATCAGTTCTAAGATTGGCCCTTGTTTATCATCTCAGTGGTAGCCGGTGAAGATAACAGTCGGAAGGCGCTTGATAATGGAATCATGATCTCTACCTCTGATAGAGGGAATAGGTCATTCTCTAATAGCGACCATCCTCGTGATTCCAAAGGGAAAGAAGCTCTGGCGATCAATACGTCCAGGCAATATACTCCTGGGACTACGCAGACGAATCCTGGGACTTCCAAGCCTAAAGAAGAATTCTCTTTTGACGACGACGATATTCCGAGCATATTCGATTGTCTAGTCAAAAGCGGCAAGCTCACCCTCCCCGAGGTAAAGCGGCCTAATGAAGTTGGCAGTACCAATAATCCTAAGTACTGTATTTTCCATAGGTACATACATTATCCCACAAAGGCGTGCTATGTACTAAAGAGGAAAATCCAGGAGTTGATCGATGCCAAGGCCGTCACTCTGTGTAATAGCGAGAAGACGGTCACCGCCAACATGATCTCTCTCCAATTCGGCAATCTGCCCCCTCAAGAAGTCCCGAATGGTGTTGTACCTATTTCTCGGACAATGATGAACATCGTTAATCTCCCTCCGGCCAGGGGTCAAAATTATGACTTAGTACCCCTAACTACCCAGCGTGGTGAGATTATGTGGGTTCATCCTAATCTAGTGTAAGAGATTGAGGAACAGACTCAAGCTGCTAAGGCTAAGTCTAAAAAGAACTCAAGACGTAAACCATGCCATATGGTTGCAATATCCCCGACATCAGAAGAAGAGGCTTTGGCTACCGGAACCCGTACAGGGAAAGCCTACCTCAAGGACTATGGAGGAAATCAGAAAGATGCAACGACAGACACTTCAGCTGCCAAACTTCCAGAGCCTGAACCTGTCATACCAGAGGCAGGTCCTTCTAGACCAACTTCGGCGGACAAGGGCAAGCAAACAGAAGTGCGTTCTGACAAACCTTTGAAGAATATTCAAAACAAAGGTTTGGAGAAACCATATAACTTCGACATCCTGGCCCAGTTGGACAATACACTAGCCAGATTGTCCATTTTCGAGCTCCTAAGGCTATCCAAAGACACTCATCAAGCCTTAAGCGAAGCGTTAATGCAGGCAGATGTATGCTTGACTCAGCTCAAGTCCCCCGACAAAGAACCTGTGGCATGTCCTCAATGCCATAGCGTGATGGAAGTGGTCCCTAACATCACTTTCACTCAAGAAGACATGCTGTTGAACATAACAGGCATGACAGACCCCTCTATTACACCGGATACGTCGGTTCCATAGAGGTAGACCGGATTCACATAGATCCGGGATCGTCGATCAGCATTTTCCCTTATAGTCTGCTCAGACCTCTGAGAATTCCTACCAGCGAACTGGCTTACACCACCACAACAATCGTGGGCTTTAACGCCAAGAAAAGTAAGCCGTTGGAGAAGATTCAGCTGAGGATCCAGATAGGAGACCTTAGATCAGTGGCTACATGCTACGTCATCGATTCGGAGGTGTCCTACAATATTCTACTAGGCAGACCATGGATCCACGATCACAACATTGTTCCTTCGACTCTACATCAATGCTTCAAATATGTAGATGCCCAAGGAACAGTAAAAACAGAGTTTGCTGACCTTAACCCGTTCAAGGGAGTAGAGTCCTACTATTCCGATGCCATATTGTACACCCAAGACTACATGAAAGAGGTGTTAGGCAAGACGGAGGAGGAATCCCACCGGGAGCCAGGAGAACCGTCTGCTGAGCAACCTCTGTCAATCCAGGTGAAAGGGCGAACTACCCGTCCGAAAGTCCTGGAACCCATGGCTATCCACTTAAACAAAACCGAATCAGGAGGACGAAGTGATCCCCTAGTGATCACTCTGAACCAGAAGCCTCCACCTTTGGTCATCAACCTCAGGCGCGACAAGCAGCCGACTGATGTAAATACAACCGAGAACGTGGTTTCTGATGATAACAAAGATTCTCTTTTCCAGTATACTGACGCTCAATTTCCAAATCAGGAATCTTCCCCCCATAACGATATAGCGCCTATAGCACAAAAATTCTTTAAAGCTATGTGGAAAATCGCGTCAACATCTAATGTCATCACGACATATGGGCCACATGAAGATTCTATCTTTATTATCCCGCCTACTCGCAGCAATCAGCATCCAATAGTCTTCGGTCGCATGCACAATAGACCGATTATACAAGAAGATTCTCATGAATCTGATGCTGGGAAAATGCAGGTTCAGAGATATAGCTCCTAAGATTTAAAGATTATGCAAAGTATGGGTTACGAACTGAAGTCAGAACTAGGCCTCAACTATGGAAAAGGCAAGCGAATGCTGTTGCATGGTGATCCCTACTATCAACGAACTCGTTTTGGGTTAGGATATACCACGTCTCTTGCAACTTCTGAGTCAGATGAGGATACCTTTTCCTCTTCTCAAGATGACTCGTCATCCTCCGGCTCATATGCTGATCTCAAAAGGTATTATCAGTAAATATGGTATTGGCAGATTCTCTCGGAACAGAGGAACATGAATCTGATCTATTCGAAGATGAATCCTGGGCTCAGCAAATGGACACACAATGGGAACTCCGGTTCGAGTAGAGAGAACCGCCCACTGAAGATAAAGTTATCCAGATCGATGTCGGGGATGAACTTTCACCAAAGCCGATATTTATCAGTAACAATCTTTTCGAAGAAGAACGGGAAGAGATGATCCAGCTGATAAAAGAATATATCGACGTCTTTGTATGGAATTATTAGGATATGCCAGGTCTTGATCCTAGAGTGGCTACCCACAAGCTCAACATATTGCCCAATTCGAAGCCGATGAAGCAACACCAATGTCGGTTCCATCCGGATAAGATGGATGCCATTGAAGCTGAAATCAAGAAGTTGATAGCCTGCGGGTTTATACGGGAAGAACAACATCCTGACTGGGTCGCCAATGTTGTCCCAGTTATGAAAAAAAGCGGGAAAGTGCGTGTTTGCATCAATTTTTGAGATCTGAATGCGGCATGCCCTAAAGATGAGTTCCCTTTTTCCATTACAGACGTCATGATCGATAATACATGCGGTTATGAACGCATGTCTTTCATGGATGGATTTTCAGGTTACAATCAGATCAAGATGCATCCTGAAGATGAAAAGCATACTGCCTTCCGTACACCACTGGGGGTATATTGCTACACTGTCATGCCCTTCGGATTGAAGAATGCCGGAGCTACATATCAGCGAGCTATGAGTAACATATTCCATGAGCACTTACGTAAAATAGTAGAATGTTACGTAGACGATATTGCTGTTAAAAGCTGCTTCAAGGGTACTCACATCCAAGACTTGAAGACAATATTCGAGTTGATGCGCCTATATCAACTCAAAATGAATCCTATAAAGTCCTTTCTTGGTGTATCCAGTGGCAAATTCCTGGGATTTGTCATTACCGCTAAAGGTATTCAAGTAGATCCTGATAAAGTGAAGGCTATCTTAGAAATGCGACCACCCCATAATCTGAAGGAACTCAGGGGATTTCAAGGTCGTCTGGCTTATATCAGGAGATTCATATCCAACCTCTCTGGGAGATGTCAACCTTTTTTTCGCCTGATGAAGAAAGGTGTGTCCTTTGTGTGGGACGAAGCCTGTCAGCAAGCGTTCAATGATATCAAACGCTACCTCACTAATCCTCCAGTTCTGGTGTCTTCCGTCATAGGAAGACCATTTTTGCTGTATGTTCGAGCAATGGATCATTCTTTGGGAGCTTTCCTCTCACGGAAGAATAATGAGGGTTATGAACAGGCTATCTAGTATTTAAGCAGGATGATGGTCGGAGCTGAACACCGATACAGTCCAGTGGAAAAAGAATGCATGGACCTAATATTCGCTATTCAGAAGATGTGACATTATGTCACAGGCCAAACTATTCATATCATCTCCAGGATCAACCCTCTTCGGGTATTGATGAACAAGCCGAGTGTTCTCAATTCCCGACTCGCGACTTGGGCGATGTTACTAACACCGTATGATATGGTGTATGTCCCTCAGAAGTCCATAAAAGGTCAGGCCTTGGCTGATTTCTTAGCTGCTCATCCAATTCCGGAAACCTCTAAGCTATACGAGGATATTCCCGACGAAGTTGCAGAATATAATTCCGCAATGGAAAGTGATACATGGCAGTTATTCTTCAATGGTGCCTCCAGGACTGATCCCAGGGGAAACGTGGTTTCAGGAGTAGAAAATGTCCTAGTGACTCCTGATAAACTCGTCATCTATCTAGCATATTCTCTTAGCGAACCCTGCTCTAATAATGTGGCAGAGTATAATGCTCTATTAATCGGGCTCCAAGTCGCTAAAGAATTGGATGTGGAATACCTGGAAGCTTTTGGTGATTCTCTGTTGATCGTCAATCAGGTCAGAGGAATATATGAAGTCCGCAATCCAGACCTCATTCCTTATCACCAAGCAACGATCGAGATTGCAATGTATTTCAAAGGATTCTTCCTAGAGCACGTGCCTCGATCTAAAAATTTGGAAGCCGATGCTCTGGCCAGTCTAGCCGCAGATCTAGCTATTCCTATAAGGAGGCAGAATTCGGTAATTCTTCTCAACAGAGATCTATTCTGTGTGAAAAATAACTTTCACATAGAACGCAGCTACGCCTCAAACACGGTTCCTCCTAAGAGAGACTGGAGAAGGCCCTTTATAGATTTTGTGGCATACGAAATCTTACCTGAGGATCCTAAAGAAGCAGTGTCTATCAAAAGACGATCATTACGATTCTATTTTGATGCCTCTTCACAATGTTTATATCGCCAAACATACGATGGACTACTGCTACGATGTCTCTCCGGCGATGATGCAAAGCGGATCATCCGTGAAGCTCACGATGGTGTATGTGGAGCACATCAACCCGGTCCTAAGTTACAGGATCGTATCAGGAGGATGGGCTACTACTGGCCTACTATGATTGCAGATACAATGGAATATGCAAGATAATGCAAAGCCTGTCAAGTTCATACAGATTTTATACATCAGCCTTCTGAGTATCTACATCCGACCATTACATCATGGCCCTTTGAAGCATAGGGAATGGACATCATTGGTCCTATTCACCCATCATCTTCTAGAGGACATTGGTTCATATTGGCTATCACGGACTACTTCTCTAAATGGGTGGAGGCAATTCCCCTTGCTGAAGTAAAGACATCCAACGTGATCAGCTTCATCAAGCACCATGTCATTTATCGCTTTGGGATACCCCGAAGGATAATTCATGACAATAGGCCCGAATTCATCAGCCAAACGTTTCACCGATTTTGCGATAAGAATCGGATACAAAATATGGCCTCTACGACATATAATTTTGCTGCTAATGGTTTGGCGGAAGCCTTCAACAAAACCATCATCAAACTCTTGAAAAAGTTTGTTTCTTCGAACAAAAGAGATTGGAATGAGAAGCTGGAAGAATGCCTCTGAGCATACCGCACAACGGTACGAGCACCGACGGGTTGTACCCCGTTCTCATTAGTATACGGGTGTGAAGTAGTTCTCCCTATTGAAATCCAAATTCCATCACTCAGAATAGCAGTGGCTAATGAGTTAACTCAGGAAAACAACGATCAATTATGACTTCAAGAGCTAGAAGGATTAGACGAGAAACGCCTTCAAGCTCAACAGCGCATTGCGTTCTACCAGGCACGCATTTCTAGAGCTTTTAATCGAAAAGTGAAAGAGAGAGTGTTCAAAGTTGCGAGCTAGTTCTAGCTGTAAGGAGGCCAATGATCATTACACACAAGAGTAAGGGTAAATTCCAGCCCAAATGGGAGGGCCCTTATGTGATTGAAACGGCGTTTTCAAACGGCGCTTACAGATTAGCCAAGCCTAATGGAGATCTGATAATGGCTCATATCAACGGCAAATTCCTGAAGAGGTACTACGCTTAACCTCCCTTGCTTAAACGGTGTACGGTGAAGATCTTATTCTGACGATACTACATACAAAGACTGGTTGGAGCATATTCTATCATGTCCATATAACCTCTGAATAAATATGTTTAACTAATTTGGAACTTTAAAACCTATCACGTCCATATTACCTCTGATAGTGTACACAAATTTAGTTGGATCATATTCTATCATGTCCATATAACCTCTAAATAGATATATCCAGCTGAAGCTTACCAAAAGTATATCACGTCCATATTACATCCGATATCACTTTCACCCTAGCCTATCATTTATATTAAAAAATGATGGGTCCACAAAGTCAGATAAAGTCTCTTTATTACCTCCGGGAAGAGCAAATTACATAGAAAAGCAAAAAGTACATCATTGAGGAGGAGCAGTCAAATCACGAATCTGCTGCGCCAAGACGGCCATCCTCTCATTCCTGGATTCCAAGACATTAGCGCGAGCCCGTTCCAGTCGTGCCTCATCATCACTCAAGAGGGATAATTTGGACCGAGCATGAACAAATTCGGCATGAATGACTCCCGCACGTGCCAAGTTCCGCTGAGCTGTATCCATTCGGCCCTTCACCACATCTAGAGCTGCCGATGACTGGAGGGACCACCCCTTCGCCTGAGCGAGTTTGGCTTCTAATTTGCGAACCCTCGCTTCATTTCCCTCATGTTCGGCCTCGTACTTCGTTAGAAGAGGAATAACCTCTTCCAAGACGGCCTGCTCTGCACCAATCTCCTATTGCTGTGTCTGGATGGATTTATTTAAGCTTTCCATCTGTTCAGCAAGCTTCGCAGTCAAGGAGTCGTACTCGGCCTGAATCATATCATTGACGTTGCCTCGAGATAGTTACAAATACTCGTTAATGGGTTGTTCTAAACCATTAACTATTTGCTCTAGCACATTAGCCCTTTCAGCGTCACTGAAATTTCTAATCTGCGCTATAGTGAGATTGGAGGACATCTTCAGAGCATCGAAGCCTAGATTCTTCTCCAGCACCATTGATATCAATATTTTCAAAGTGATATAGAATATGCTAGTATACTGTTCAACTAGCATGGCATAAGCTCGAGTGGACGCTGGGAGGGGCTGCGATATCGGTGAATCCCCCTCCAGGAATGACTGTAGAGGATGTTGCCACGGTCGTCGTCACTACAGAGGGTGCTATAAAAGAATGAACACCAGCAATGGTAGAAGTTGCTGGCGTACTCAACGAAGGAGGCACAGTCGAGATGATGGGCTCATCATCCTCTGAAGATACCTGAACTGCCGTTGGCGAGACGACACTTGATAACATGGCAGACGAAGGATCGACAGCTTCAAAGCATGCCTCTTTGATATCAAACGCCGCTGTTTCATCGGCAGTATCTGCAACAAAATCAAAGGTTGCATCAACTCCGCCCTCCCTTGAGACGTCTGCACCTGAAGAAGACAAGAGAAAGTTAATATCAAATTGATGATTAATTTTCCTAAAAAGGGCGTAAGGACAACATTTACCCATGGCCGATGGTATATATGTCGCATCCGTAGCTTGAATAGCTAAATTATCTCTTAATGATGCTAGACACGCTATCATACCTGGAGAAGGGGGTGCACCAACTGACACTAGCGGGTAGTCTTTCCAGTCTTCACCAAGATCCACTCGAGGCTCATCGGGTGGAATCTCACTGGATATACTTACAAACGAAGTAGGGGTTACCCCCATTATTGGTCTGGATAAAGATATATGCAATCTTATTATGCTCGGCCTTGGAGGCGATCTCGTAGCACTACCAGAAGCAGTAGTAGTAGCGATCTTGAGCAATGAATCTCCGGCACTGCCAGCCGGAACTATGGAGGTCTCCTCTCTAAAAGGCGAAGGACCTCTAATCAAAGAATCATCCCCAACAGGGGAAACGACAGGCTCGCTCCTAGGAGCCCCCTTGTGGAAGCCCTTTTCGGACCTCTGACAATCTTTTTCTTGCGAGGGGAAGGCTCTTTCTCAGTGGAAGCCTTCCGTTTCTGGGGGATAACGAGAGGCTCAGCTGGCAGAGCTATTATGCCTCTCGGTATTGTCGTCAAGATCTCGTCTGCCCCGACGGTGTCTTCATTCTCATCCGAGGAAACAGACGGAATCTCCTTCCTTCCACCAGGTCTATGGGAGGGCATCCTAAAACTTCTACGCACATCAAAATTGTGATGGAAGCTGTTGATGGATGCATAGAACTGCGCGTACGAGTGCAGGATGCACAACTCCATAGAGAGAGAAGTTGCGGGCACAGCAAAAGTTGCACCAGTACAGCCCGTGATAAAGTATCGTCATCCTCGGGCTCCATCAATAAGTCCACCTTTGGACTTGAAGCTGGTAATGGCATTCCCCACATACAACTGGTCGTACCCAAACTGTCTGGCAAACCGACTGGGTAGATAAGGCTCCAGATAGCAGTGGTCATCGCTTATGTACAGCAAATGGGAAGGTCTAATGCAGACCAACCAATAGAAGGCTTCAGGAGAAAGAATGGTCCTCCCTTGACCCCCATCCTTAAGCTTCTTCCCCTGTTGATTGATATGTACGGGGGGGACGATACAAAAGAGCTTCCAGCTATGGACAACATTTAACGCCCGCCGGCAATCTATGACGGTCGCCACGTTCCAAGAGGAATTCTTGTAAATCAACAAGAAGTTATTTTCCGAACCGCTGGCAGGACCGAGAGACATCACCCTGGTGTTGTGAAGAACTAACCATCCCATCAAATATAGGAATGGTAATTCCACTCGGGGAAAGCTTTCGCGCTGCGTATCATCATTAAGCAGCCCATCAGTAAGGTCCCTCAGACCTGCTTGTATTCTACATACCATAGAAGGAAGCAAGCCCAGTCTTGCTCCAACACCAAATGCACTGCAGGCCATAAGGTATTACGATGGATGCGATCTGCAGATGCGATGCCAGGCACTACCCAGCGGCGAAGCCATACGGAGAGAAAACCAGCCAATTGAGCTTCCTTTGACAGAGGCTTATGACAATGCCTCATATAACTGAAGGCTTTTATGCCGGCAGGGTAACCCTCTATCTTCTCGTCAAAAATATGATCTGGAGCCCCTGCGTCTTCAATAAGGTCATCGATCGTGTCAGCATTGAGCATGCTCAGGAGGTTTAAAGGCCTATCTCGGCTATCTACCACCTTGTCCAACTTAATATTCCTGGCTTGGTGGAAGAAGAGATAGGTTGCCCACTTGTTGATGTGAGCCAAGTCAGAGGGCTCCTTGTAGAAAGTGGTGTAGGCAAGATAGTGGCACATCAACTCCTGATATACTGCCACAGTCCGAGGGTTTGTATCCCTCAACTCCCTGTTTGTAGGGACGTACTCTTCATAAGGAGTGTCCCCCATCGGCAGCTTTGAAATATCTACCATCTCATGAAGGGCTAAGCCCAACTCACCCAGCGGAGTGGCAAAAGTCCCAGTGAGCGAGTTGTATCGCTCCATCAAGGCTAAGAACAAGTCAGGGTTGAGAGGCAGCCCAACACTTGTGGCGCTCACAGCCGCGAACAAGCCAATACTTTCCAGCTCCGTCTGGAAGTGCTTCAGGGCCCAGGCAGTCAAACTGGCCCATCGAAGATTCCCTGGGCTAAGCCATCCGTTGGTCCGAGGGTTGACCCTGGGGTACATTCCTTCCCACCCCATAAAGTCATTGCAGAAGGTCGATATCTGAACTGGTTGGATCAGCAAAGTGTCCTCACTCGGAATACTACCCGACAGTAATCACCTAAAGGGCATAACAGGGCCCGAGGGATGACTCATATAGGCCCCCCCGTAGTATTCCTTGATGTATAAGATTTTCTCCGGTAGGCCATGAAGGTCGGGAGTCAGGGTCCATGACATCTTCCTAGGATGTGTGGCATGGAAGAACGCAGAGATAGGATAATCCCTGAGCATCCGGGGCAGATACATGACCGTGCCCTCAGCAGCAAACACCCAATCCTCCTTCTTGGGTTTGGTCTGGGACTGTTTGTCGATAACGTCCCCGAATAAGAAGCCTGGCTTCTTATACTCCATCCCGTCTATGTATGTCAGGGGCTCCCCACTGATCATATTAAACATCATGCGTTCTCCTTGGGACGAGAGTAAGGTTCCCCTTTCTTCAGGATAATTGGCTCTAGAAATAGGGAATGTCACATGGGACAAATCCTCCAAATAGTTTGAGCTCAACATCCCGGCAGCAGAGCCCAAAACTTCAGCCAAAGGAGAGATATGCAAGTCCACTACAAAATGCAAGAAAATCAGTCAGTTTCTACACTAGACGATACACTCTTGCACTTTACGCCAAAGATTATCAGTCTGAGCTTTTACGCCAAGACTGCAAAAAAATTTGAGCTCTTACGCTGGAACCCATTTTCAAGGCATAAAATTCAAGGTTGGCAATATACACAAAAATCTAATAATATGAGCTTTTACGCCAGATTGACAAAGTTTGAATTTTTACGTCGGAAGTCATATCCAGCGCGTAAAATTCAAAGTTTGCAGTTCTACTCCAAATTTCGACAGTCTGAGTTTTTACGCCAGGCTGCAAAAATATGGAGTTCTTACGCCGACACATTAGGAATGTGCGCGTAATAATAAAACATCTCAGTACATCATCATCCTCGAAGAGGCTCTCAGTATAAAAGATGACCTTGCGCGTGCACGTACAATGTGTGCGAAGGTTTTTTTCTCCTCTCCCGAAGTCTTTACCTGTAATATCCGGAGCACAGCTCGACGGTGGAGCGTTGCATTCCGATCGAGGCTCGTTCAGCCTAATGGGAGTTGCTCGTGCTTGAGCAGTGGAGTGGGAAGAGGAAGCGACCTTCTTTCCCTTAGCAGTGGAGGTCTGTTTAGGTGCCATGGCGATTCTGAGTTCTCAAGAAAAGAGACAAAGAAGAAGGGTTCTTGAAAAGTAAGGGTTTTGGGAAGATAGATAAAAGTTTTCTCTCTCAGGACTTTGGACTATTTATAGAGTTTGGATAACTCTTCGAATCCCTAACCAAATCTGATATTTAATATTCGGTTATGATTTGGGACCACATTAGCCTATCATTTAGGGAAGACGGACAGTCAATGGATCCAGATTTTACGTGTAGAGCAAATCTACGATTTTACGCTCAGGAGCTTTTTTCGCTCGAGAGGCTACAAATCTACGGTTTTACGCTCAGAGGCTATAAATCTATGATTTCATGCTCGGAAGCTTTTTACGCTCAGAGGCTACAAATCTATGATTCTACGCTCAGAAGATACAGATACTACGGATCTATGACTTTTCGCATATCTTAAAATACGCAGGCCAGAATACGCATATATCTGAACAATTTTCAAGAAGGTTAATTACAAGGATCTACGCTCAGAAGATACAAATGTTCCTTCTTGGCTACAAAATATTCCAAGTGCCCAAAACATACAGAGTTCAAAATTGAAGATAACTCTTCTTCTTGGGTCAATTGGAAGTTCGTCCGAAGTCCAGCCGGAATCTTTCTCAAAAGTTCAAGTATGGCCTGTTTGACGGCCATTTCTTGCCCTATTTTTCAAGGGATTTTTGGGAAACCATTCTTGAAGATAATGGTATGAACAAGAATCCTTCGTCTCAAAGAAGTGACAGTTCAGAAATTCTACTCGACTCCTCGTCCAAAACAGCATGACAGTTTGGATCTTCAACTTAATGCTAAAGAAGTTTTCTACGCGTCTTCAGTTACGCATAAAAGACAGGACAAGATCAGATACTCTTTTATAAGTGTCAGCGTATAGTTATTCAGACGTGCTGAAGCTTCATATATTCAGACTTCCTCACAGCAAATATGAAAAATCATCAGATGCGTAAAAGAAGACAATTTTATTAAATCATGATTACATATGATGGAAATCCGGTCTACAAAGGGTTTTTCATCTTCATGATTACATATGATGGAAATCCTTTTTCTACAAAGGGTTTCTCATTTTTATTTAGATCACACCAAGAGTCTGTTTAGCCAGGTTCTCATATTGGTGTAGATCTTTTTCGTCTTCTACGACACTTCATCAGCTTCTGCCGCCGATGAACAAGAAAATGGTGAATGGCGGGAGGATACAGAACTGGGACTGTATAAATTATTCAAGCCCACCCTCCATACGCAATGGACAACATGCCCTAGAAATTGTGTTGGGGGTTCAGACCCAACTCAATACAGGAAGACAAGGCTAAGCTGTCTGCCTTCGTCCAGCGCCATGATAGGAGAAAATACAGCTTGCAAGCTGTGTGGTCTAATACGACCCTTCCTCTCTCCTGGACGAATCGCCAAATGAAATTGCTGATCATCCCGAGCAAAGGAAGCTATGATATCCTTCCATGATCCATCGTTGCAGAGGATATTTGTTCGAAGATGCCTCTTTTTACGGCTCCTTACATGCTGGAAGAACATGATCTTCTTCTTCCTCAAATCAACCTGACGGAGCTCGGCAACCATTTCTTTCTGGTGAAGGAAGTGTGGAAAAAATAGGTTAAATCAGTCGCCTTTATATAGGCAGAGGAGAACACACGGAATCCCAACAAACTCCTAAAAATTCGTCAAAAAATCAGCCTCGCGGAACAAGTCAAACTTGACCGTTTCATGCTTCATTCAAAGTGTTTCAAATTACGAGGAATTTGAAAACTTTAAAGGGGGTCTTGTAGAAGCATGAAAAATATGCTGGGGAATAGTACCCATAAAACCCTTAATATGTAGGAAGTCGCGTAAACAGAGCTCCAGCACTGGGTGGAGTAAGACATGACTTCAGAGCCATTGGCGTACAACAGAGCTTCAAAGCTATTTCAGCAGAAAATATAGCTCCAGAATAACCCGCATAGTGCAGTATTTCCAGACTGTTTCCGCGTAAAAAAAAGGTTGCTACATCGTCACTTCCACGTAAAATCTGTCTGCTTTTAATGCAGCAGGAAGTTGTACGAGGAACTCTTCATATTCCTTGAATGAACCTGTCAGATCAAGCAGTGAACCTGACTCCTGACAAAGAGTACTGCACGGTGATCGAGAGGACGGCTGTAATGATGACTCTACATAGAACTCCAGACTGTCCTCTAGTAACATAATCCCTGATATAAGATGTCGTTTACGCATTCAAGGAATACGCTGCCTATTCTACACAGGCAGATATGAGCTTTACGCTCAGGATGAGATGAAACCAATAGCCACGTCAAAAGCTGTTTTTTGTACAGAACTCGAGGCACGTCTCTGTAATTAATGCACGAGATAGGGGCAGATCTCTGCATTTAATGTATGAGATTTGGTTCTACTTTTAATGACTATGTGAGCTATAATTAGGGCTAATATGTCCACATCACCATCCCCGCACATTACGCCAACCAGGCTATTTTCAGCTACAGAAGCACGTTGTACGCTATCTCCTTGAAATACGTCGACCTGGCCATTTTTAACTATAGGAGTACGTTGTATGCTATCTCCTCAAAATACGCCAACTCAGGCTATATTTGCAAAGGTACATGATAAGGCTATCTAGCTCAGGATACGCTCAAAACCTCAGCCAAAGAAGGATAAAACTGGTTATCTTTACGCTGGTCACCTATCCATGCAGCATCAAGCTTTATGCAGAATTTGGCTTCTACGCCAACTTGACAGTTATTTGACTTCTATGCCAACTTGACAGATATTCGACTTCTACGCCTAGTTGGCCTTTACGCCATCAGAACAGCTATTTGTTTTTATGCCAACGAGACAGTTATTTGGCTTTTATGCCAACCATCTCTACGCGAGGGGCAGTTATCTACGTGGCTTGCATGCCGTGATCTTCGATGAGCGATTATACGTGTTACCTCATAATGGGACACGCGTCACACGCCAATTCAAGAGATCATTCATACGTGGGTAGCAGTTATTATAACCGCCGCGTAAAAGATGCAGCTCTCTCCGCTGTTCGGTTTCTACGCCGATTGTAGCTGAACTCTATAAATAGAGACCTCCGGCCACGGAGGTCCAGGGTCGAAGAGTCGAAGAAAAAGGAGGAAAGTGGGGATTTTCCAAGAAAAGAGAGTATAGTCATAGAGTGTTTTGGCAACGAGAGTTCAACAGCTTTTGAAGCTTCTTTTTTCGTCTTCTACAGCACTTCTTCGTCATCGTGTGGTCCAAGGGACAAAGTGATCGACCGCAGATCAGACTCCTATAGCAATATTTCCCTAGAATAAAATTTTTGTACTTAACATCCTCGTATAGGATCAATTGTACTTTCTTTTTCTTGTTTGTAAACCAAAGAAAGGGTTTCGTATAAACCTAGTTTTATTTCTTTCGTTTATTATCAAACAGTCATAAAGTTATTATAGACTCTATACATAATGTATATAGATCAACTCCTACATATAGTAGTCCATCAAGGATACGTCTCTAGAATTATACATAGATATGCTTTCAATTTTGTGTCAGACACAACTTGTATCCTTATACTCGTATACACACACACACATACACACACACACACACATACATATATATATATATATATATATATATATATATATATATATATATATATATATATATATATAATAATAGTAATAATAATATTTCTAGTGGAACATATTTCACAATCCTTGGAGAGAGAGTTCTCTGCCTGATCGAGAACACAAATCCCTGGAGAGAAAGTTCTCTGCCTGATCGAGAAGGCTCCCGAGGGGGATTCTCATTTTTTATTGCACACGACTTTCCCTATGTATACATATAAAATATATATATATATATAAGTTTTTTATATGTACACACACGCACGCACACGTCAAGTATGACACCATCTATATTAAAATTCATTCATAACATATATAGATATCACCTTATGTATGTGTCTGTACTGTGTCCTAATTAATATCGGTGTATCCGAATTATTTTTGACACGTGTGTCCGTATCATATTTGTGAATAACTCTAGCCAATTTTTCTATAATGATTCAATATTATATAATAATTACAGCCCTCATTCCTATACTAGACCATGAATATAAAGTATTGGACATATAGATTGAAAATTTGGAAAACAAAGCTTGAAGAATTTGTACGAACAAAATTGAAATGAGGAAAAGGGAAAGAGGGCTTGCCTTGGGTTTGTGCAACCTAGAATTTCTTCCAAACTCTTCCCAAATCAAAACCCTATTTTTAACAACAAGGATTACATATGTGTATATAAATAAAATCTGACATAGATCGAGAAATTGGAAAAATTAGAGGAGAAAGAGAAGTTATACCTAGGTTTTGAAGGGAAAAAGAGGTAGTAGGAGGAGGGAGAGTGGCCCAGCGGTGGGTGGCGGACAGGGCGGTCGTCGAAAGCAGGTGTGGCCGACGGCGGCGTTGGCGTGGCTGCGGCAGACAGCGTCCGACAGCAGCGATGGTAGTAGAGTAGCCACGGTAGCAGCAGCAGGTAGGAGCGACAATAGTAGGGGTAGCAAGGAGGGAAGAGAAGAATGAAGAGGAGAGGAAGAAGGAGAATGAAAAATGAAGAGGAGGATGAATAAGTAGAGAGATGTTGGTGGTTTTGTAGGTATTGGAAATAGGTTTTAAAGAGGTGAAGCAATGTATACACCTGGAGAATGAAGAAGAAAAGGAAAGAAGCCATGTGTGAGGGTTTCAAGATGAGTCATGGGTATGTTGGAGAATGGAGATTATGGTTGGTTTGCTGGTCTAAACCCCCCCCCCCTTATTTTTTGGTTATCAATTAAGGCCCCTCCTAAATCTTAGTATTTGCAATTTTGCCAAAATGTCCTAATTTACTAACATAATTTTTGGGGGTTCATAAAACTCAAAGTAAAACAAAAATTTTTTGCTTTTAGAATATTATCAAAATACAATTCTTATAACAATAAATGGAAATTAAAATATAACAATTATTTATTTATCTTTTTTTCAACTGAACATAGTATTATAAAATAGGACTATTACAGGTTCGGTTCAATTTTTGGTCCAATTTTTGGTCCAAAATCGAATAATGCTCACCCCTATTCAGTACTTTAAAAAATTTCTACAGTCCTGACAACATATTGTAGAAGCATAAAAATCATGCAGGCAGCATAGAGCCCAAGCACCTTCAAAATGACAACAAGACGCAGAGGAGCCACATAGAGTCCATGCGGCCTAAAAAACCAAGGAGGTTGCATAAGAAGATCTTATGCGACCTGAACAACCACGAAGTAAGGGGTTGCATGAGATTGATTTCCTGACACGAATACAATGTCTGTCAGAAGTTCTGACACACCACTCATCACCCAGAGCGCTTTAAGAATCGTGAGAGAGGCGGCTCATAAAAAGACAAAATATCAGTGCATTAATAACTTCGTCAGATATGCCATGCCACGTGTCCCCTCATATGCAGCTACGACCCTATGGAACTCATCATCATAGAGCCAAAGTGTCCATTTGACCAAGGCCAGACAAGAGCTTGCATGCGGCCACAATGCTATGTGGCCGAAGTATCCATAAGACCAAGGCCAAAGGAGAGCACATATGCAGCCAAGATATTGTACAGCTTTCAGCTTGCAAGATGTGTCCGTTGCAACTAAAAATATCTTCACACAATTAGTACAGATTACGTGTCTAGCTGACCGAGTCACATATATAATGGAGTTGAAAATAACCCTGAGATCTTATCAACAACATATCCCATCCGAAGCCGCATGACAACCTGCCAGTAGAATGTGACTACAGTTACAACCATATTCGGTTGAAGGAGCCCCCTGCGGCCACCAAACAGAGGCATATGCGGCACCTATAGCCCATCAGCGTGATGGCTATAAATAGGAAAAACTTGGACATTCCAAAACCCTCACCCAATTTTTTCATAGACTACAGCCCCGGCTAGCCACGTACGTGCACACAGGCTAAAGAGAGAGAAAAGAGAAGAGAGCATTCTCATTCCTTCGTCGGACCATCAACAGAGTAAAGCAGTCGTTGTAGTACTCGATCTCCATCGTCACATTCTCTAGATAAAAAATATTGTACTTAGATTTTGTGTCTAGGATTTCTTTGTACTTTTTGTTGGTTGTTAAGCAAAAGTTTCTGAAACTTACATTAATGGTGAACAAGGTGGCGACTTTGCTGGGGACATCCTTCTTCTCTGATGAGAAGGTCGTGATGCAGTCCGACGCGTCAAAGCTGGGTTCGACCCAGATGATGCTAGTTGTACACTTCGACCAACAAGCCTTTGAGAAAATGCTCTCTGAGGGTGACACTTTTCTGAGGCTGGCAAAGACTAAGAAGACCCGCAAGACATGGGTTGCAAAGGCCGATGTGCCTCACCCAACTGTGGAGCATGCGCTCCCCGTCTCTCTCCCTGCTGCAGAAAACAGACATCATGCGTCTACATGAGCTGACCCCACTCATGCGACAGCCTCTTATGAGAAGAAAAGTGCTCAGCACTTGAGCTTTGGCAGAGAAAAATACTACAATAGAGGAATTCTACTGCTAAAGTACGTTCCATGTGGCCACGTCAAAGGCCACATAAAAAGGCTCATGCAGCATCAGGCTCCAGCCGTACGCAGAAGGCTATATGAAGCCTCTGCGGCAACCAAAGTTCCATCTTCGACCGAATCTCACGTGGCGATGGTTCCGCAGGCCATGTTGAGAAATGGGAAGATGTAAACTTGGACTCTTCAACCTACACACCGGCACGTGCTAGGACGAAGAAGTCTAGGGCAATGCAAGCTCGCTAAGCTCAAGCAATTATTCATTCGATCGACCGTCAGCAGGCGCCGCTAAATATAATATGTGCCCTTGACTGAAATTTGTACAAGTCTCACCCATGCGTCTAGCCCGCAGTGACAATGGGATAAAGTCCGTATAAAGAGTCTTCCGTTAGCAACCTGGGGAAAGTTCTTATACGAACCCCAGGTCATGAAGCGAAGACCACACCTACGCACACATGTGCCCGGTCTACCCTGGATCATAAGAAGGGTGCAAAGGTGAATCAGCCCTCGCTTGACTTGCGCAACATGATCAATCACAAGCGTAAAGCAAGAGAAACAACCACTACTAGAATAAGTCAAATTAGCGACGTATGGAAACTTCGCAAAATGATATAAAAATGTCGCTGAAAAGTTTTAGCGACGTAATTAGCAACGTTCCAGTGAAGTCGCATTTTAGCTAGTCGTTGATAGGAAAAATGTCATAAAATATCTCTATAGCGACGTCTAGGCGTTGCTAATTTTTTTCAAATTAGCGACGTTCCAGTGAAGTCGCATTTTAGCTAGTCATTGATAGGGAAAATGTCGTAAAATATCTCTATAGCGACGTCTAGGCGTTGCTAATTTTTTTCAAATTAGCAACTTTTAGCGACCTTACGTTGCTAAATCAACGACGTGTCATTTCTCGCTAAACGTCGTTAATTTTTTCTATTTAGCAATATTTTGTAACACATTTAGCGACATTTTGCTGACCTGGTAAATACTGATATGTCAGCAATTTAGCGACACTTAGCGACATAATTAGCTACGTTCTGATACAGTTAGCGCATATTTAGCGACGTATATAAACGTCGCTAAATGTCGCTAAATTGCAAAAAAAATAAAAAAAATCTGAAGAAATGTATGCTTGCAGTTTGTTATATAATGAGTCATATATCCTTGCAATATCACAATTAAAAAAAATGGACAGACCCGGAGCAACCCTCCGTTGAATTCTTTGGGTTTGCCGAACCCTTCGGTAGAACACTCAACACCGATAAATTCATATACATTTAATATGAATAATAAAGTAAATTTTGAAGAAAATGATATATTAGAATTATAAACTGAGTCTCAACAAAATTCTGTTGTAAAGAATACAATAAATATCTACACAACTGAGTACAAGAAATAAAGTCTGAAAGCCTCAATATATGTATGATATTCATAAATGACCTAATATCATGGGTCAAAACACAAACAACCAGTAAACAGTCCTAACTCGGACTACTAAGGATTTGGAGGAGGATGAGCAACGACATGCATCAGGGATAAGAACAACTCATACTACTCTCGTAAAATTGACACCGATGTCGATGAAGAAAGCAGTGACGTCATTGGAGTCGGTGTCGATGAAGGCGCACTAGGAGAACGTGTCTGCTCCAACGATGCTTGTTGATGGTTCTATGAATCCATGGTAGATAACAACCTCGTACTACTAGCAGCCATTGAATCATGCATCATCGTTAGCCTCTCGCCCATGGACAACTGTGATGCCTGCAGCACTGTCTCGTTGCACTCTATCGACGCTCTAAGATCAGTAACACCATGCTCCATCCTCTCGGTCATATCCCTGAGCTCCATGATGCGGTGCTCGAGCGTATCAAATCGTGCGATGAGCGTCATTTCGTTCGGCTGTGGCTGAGGCAGTGACTACTTCTCCATCCTTCACAGTAACTCGTCACGGAGAGATGCAATCTGACGGTCAACAATCTCCAGGACTCGGGTAGACCCCTGCGAGGGCTGTGGAAAATACGCAATTACACCGGAGGCCCTAGAGGACCGTATCATAATAAGGGCCCCATAGTATCCCGTACCGTAGTAGTACGTACCCCTATGAAGACCACCAGCAGCGGTCACCCACAGCTCGTCCATCGATGGAGCTAGAGAGGGATGCGAGAAAGTACCAGCCACTCCCTTTGTAGGTGCATTAGCAGTCGCCCTCTCTCTGAGCCTAAGATAGTCGGCCTAGAAAAGTATGGATTCTCGATAATTGATAATGTCTAAGGTACTTATTACTAACTACATAGATATTTATTTGCATATTTCCTAAGTTATATTAAAATTAACCTAAATTAAAGTAATGCTTACATAGGTCTGCGAGGCCCTCTCATCAATGAGGTTTTTGCCCTTCCTATGGGTGGCCAGGAAGACGGTCACCATGTTGGCATCCTCACTCCTTTGTATCTGTTAAAAATATATTATTTAGTACTAAAATTTAAATTTTATCCTAATATCTTTTTATCGTACTTGTATTAAAATAATATATTTGCAATAAAAAATAAACAAAATAACAAAAATATTCCGTCATCAAAATTGAGCCACTACACCACTTTGCTGCCTTATTCCTAGCCGCCTTGGCCTTCTCAGGCCTTTCTTTCCTTGTACATTAGATCATCGAATTTAGCCCTCATCGCAGTCCACTGATCAGGCGTGATCCAACCTTGAATTAATTTTCTTTCGCGATCACGAGCCTTCTAGTCATCCAGAGCATCATGGATCAGCTTGGTGGCGATGGCAGAAAACATCAGCTCGATCAACTTGGCCCGGTACGGTGGATAGAAATTCATTTTCTACAAGAAATAATTTAGTCAGTTATATAATATGCATAAATTAGATGATTGATATTAAAAGCAAATATACTTTTACCTTGAAGTACGCAAACCAGAACGCCTTTTTCTCATGTGGAGCATCAGAGTAGTTGATCTAAGGCCACCATTATTGTACCTCAGAAAGTGTCACAGACGTCTCTATACCAACAAGGGACGATATCTATACAGAGAATTATATTCATGAAAAAGTGAATATATGATGAATAAAGAAATACACGATATATATGATGAGAAACCAATAAATTGACTTACTTTGTACCGTCAGCACAAATCTTCGTCTTCGTCTCGTCCGTAGGTGCGCATGGGGGATCTTGCTGATGCTGGAATGACGTTGGCTCAACCTCCGTCATCTACTCATCTGTCTCCATGATTCTGTCAATAGGAGGAGAGTTGGACGAGGGAGTAGTCTCAGGCCTGAAACTACTCGTCCCAAGAGTGCTGCCACGTAACATCGTCGCAGTCGGAGATGTGACTGGTCGATATACTGGAGTAATTAGCGATGAGGATCCAGACCCAGTAGTAGACAGTACCCGTAGAGCACTCCTTCTACCTCGAGACCTGCCGAACACTCCGTGCCATCCTATCATACCTGATAACAACATATGATGATAGAACAGATAAATAGATATATAGTACATTCTACAGTCAAAAAGATTATTCATATCTCACAGTATTAATATAATTGCACAGTAAATAACTAATAGTGTCACAAGTCTAAATGATTCTACAGTCAAAATATAATACATGTCACATGTCCAAATGGATTTATTTTATTTTCAATCATCTTCAAAAAAATTATCCTTTTCGTCTTCCTCGTCCTTCTTTTCCTCTTCCTCCACATCTTCACTTTCATCTACTTCGTCTTCCTCTTCGGATAATTCTACATCTTCTACATTATTAGTCGTGTAATGAGTAAATTTCGTTGAGTCCACATCTACAATATTTGTTACAAGAGGTAGTTCGTCCTCCTGATAACTATTTCATCAACGTTAAAGGTATTTCTAGTTTTAGTCTTGCATACTTTCCACAAGTTCGTCCTCACTGTTTCCCGTCTAGGATAAGTTATGAATTACACGTGATGAGCTTGACTTGATAGGACAAATGGTCCGTAGCCTTGGTATCTATGCTTTTAGTTTATATCTACAAGATCATGCTTGTCAATTTTCCATCCTTGTTTTTGAATCAGATCGAACCATTCATACTTGAATAACACGATCTTAGCAAGTTCTGTGCCATAATTATATGTCAACTCCATAATCTCTCATAAGATGCCAAAGAAATCATTGCCTAGATCGACGTCTTTGTAGTTTGAAGATTTGATACACAAATAAATATTTTTCGTGGAATCAAGATCTATGAAGCTGTCTCTGATCGGAGCATTTGTTGACTTGAACCTAAATCCATTCATAAAGTGACTTGGCCATATTTTGACGGTAGTAATTGGTCCCTTGGCTAGAGTTCTAATAGACTCAGTTTAGGATATTATTAGATGATCGACCTAAATACCAAATAAGCGATAGTAAGTTTTTTTTATTATGCAAGTGCATATAAAAAAAGTAATTACCGAGCTCCTTACGTATGCGCTCAACCAAGAAGGAAAATGATATCTCATTTCCTGTTCTATTTTATCGCCTATTATGTTGGGTCTAACCGACCTCAGCTCATCATTATATGTGCTAAAAAATAATGAAGCAACTGCTGATTAGTAGCATTGAGTAATATATACAACCGCCGATTAGTAGCATTATACTATTACATTGAGATGATGTAAACGTGGACGTATTAATTACTTATGCCTCTAGATTCTCCACTTCATCCTCGTCGCAATTCAGTAATATATACAACTGAGCATCCCTTAGCTCGTCGTCTTTCAAATTTCTCTTCTTTATTTTTTCTGAAGGCTTTTCAGACGCATTGAATACTTTCAGTATTGCATCATTAGATTCTTGATATCTGTCGTTGTTTCTTGGAGCTCTCGTTCTATTAGTAGAAATATGAGGTTTAAATGTATCGAGCAAAAGTTTGTAATCTCCTCGAGAACATAAGCTTCACAAATAGAACCCTCAACCCATGCCTTATTTTTTACCTTTTACTTTAGGTGATTCAGATGCAGCTCTAATGGGTACATCCCCTGACAACCGACAGACCCACCAATATGTGCCTCATTGGAAAGATGAATTGGCAAATGCTCTATGGAGTCAAAAAATCAAGGAGGAAACACCTTCTGGAGCTTGCATAGTATTACCACAATGTCCTTCTCTTGCTTTTCTAGACGATCGAAAAGCAACATAGTAGAAGAAAGATCTCTGAAGAATATGCTGAGCTCTGTCAATGGATCCCAGATGACCTATGGTAAGAATTACTGAAATACAATCAAAATTAACCTCTCCATGAATACGTGACAATCAGTGGCTCTTCATACCCATCAGTTTGTTCTCCTTGAGGTTGACACATCTTCTCAAGTTCGATACGTACCCGTCTAAAAAATTTAGGCCCTGAATCCACCTACAAATTCTTCCTTTATCCTCTTTCTCTATCAAATACAATGCATGACGTCTACATATTTCTTTCAAGTCGAACCAGGCCTTCGGATTTTCTTTCGTCTTTCCCTTTATGTCCATTACAGTATTAATTATATTGTCAAACATATTCTTCTCGATATGTATGACATCAAGGTTATGTCTGATCAGATTGGTGCTCCAATATGGCAGATCCCAAAATATACTCGTCTTCATCCAGTTATGAGTGTGACCAAATCTGTCACACTTGTACCCTATAGCAGGCTCTTCGATAGCACTTGGTAAATTATTTATCTCTTTCCATATCGTGTATTCGGGTCACCTTGGCGGTAGATTGGCTTTATCCACAACATCGGTACGAAAATCATTCATTTTCCTCTGGTACGGGTGATCCTTCGACAGGAATTATCGATGACAATCGAAGAAGTACAGTTTGCCTCCGTGTTTCAAACGGAAAGCCCTAGTGCGGTCCATGCAATACCGACATGAGAGACGGCCATGAGTGCTCCATCCCAATAATATTCCATAGGCCAAAAAGTCGTTGATGGTCCACGTAAGTGCTGCCCTCATCTAAAAATTCTACTTTCTAGAAATTTCGTACATGTTGGTACCTATTTCCCACAGCTGATTCAACTCATCTATCAACGGCTATAAATATACATCGATGTTCCTTGTCGGATTGTTCGAACCAGGGATAATAACGGTTAGTAACATATACAGAGTTTTAATGCACATCCAAGGATGTAGATTATACAGAGTAACGATCACAGGCCAACACGAATATTGGGAGCCCAAAAGTCCAAATGGGGTAAAACCGTCAGACGAGAGCCCCAATCTAATATTATGCTGATCCAAAGCAAAATCTGGATACTCTCGATCAAAGTGCTTTCATGCTTCTCCATCGGATGGATGATCCAACACTCCTTCGATCTGTTTTTGCCTGTGCTAACTCATATTTTCTGCAGTCTTCTTCACCATAAAAAACCTTTACAATCGCGGCGTCAAAGGCAAGTAGTGCATCGAATCGGTAGGCTTTCTTGCACCGACAGACCTTCCTCTACTAATGGCCTTGTAGCGATCAGCACCATAGAATTTGCACGGGTCTTTGTTCTTGTCATCTTCGTAGTACAACATGCACCCGTTGTGACATGCATCAATTTTCTCGTATTTCATCCACTCTTAGATCGGTAGAAGTCTTTAGGCAACGTAGCATCCTCCGGCAAGATCTCTATAATCAACTCCATCAGTCGGTTGTAGCATTCTTATGACATATTAAAATCGAACGATGTTCAACAATCTTGTAACCACCTCTAACGTGTTAGCCCATTGATTGTATCATATTTTTGAATATGGTAAATTGATTAAGTTTAGATTTTAAATATCACTAATCATTCATGAAATCCCTTTTTCATGTATACTCTTCTTTCATCTTTAGTGATATATGCTTATTATTTTACATATTAGTGATGTGAGCTTCTATTAAAGCTATCTTAAACTTAACTGATTGTCATAATAAAAAAGGGGAAGATTGTTAGCCCAGATTTGGTATTCTTGAATTGTGATATTTAAATTTTTTCCTGTAGATGTATTCATGCTTTATTTTCATGTTGATTCCTGTTAAATATGTTGTATTTATTTAATTATATTCTTGTTTAATGTGAGAGACTACCCGAGACCAGTAGTGAACACCTTGGCAATTTGCCATGGACCCGTACTAGGACCCGTATATAGGTTAGTCCTAGGATTAAGTCATGACACTCTCCAACCAAATCTCAACCATGGTATATATATGTAGTTTCCTCTCTCCTCTCTCCTCTCTCATTCTTCCTCATTTCCACTTCCCTTCTTCTTTTTTCTTCCTCCTTCCCTCAAGATCTCCCCTTGACCGAAATCCTAAGCCCTATCCCTAGACTTGATTTTAGGAAGAGGTTTGTTAGTCCACCAAGGCAAGTACATCTTGCTCAAAGTGGTGAAGCCATAACTTTTAAATTTTTTATATGATTAGTGAATAAAAATGTGTTTGATAAAAAATATTCTCCTTGATGTTCTTATTTGTTTTAGTTCTTGGTCTTTTGAATTTTGATGTATAAATTTTTGTATATCTGAGTTTCAAGTTTAGGATTTTTATTTGTTCTATGAGTTTTTCTTGGTTTTGATCTAATAAAACTTAGTATTTTCAAAAACTAGTGGTTCCTTATGATAGAGCATTTTATTCCATGCATTTTGGCTTTTATTTTATTTGATTCAGAGTTAAAATAAAGTTTTTATGAAGGAAACAATTTTCGAATTTTTTGAGCTTTTTTTGCCATGGCTGAACTTGCAGTCTAGAGAAAACGAAGTTCGCATGCGGCTAGTGAGATATGCGGATAAGAGTGCTATATGGCTGGAGAGGGTTATACGGCCTGAACTCTTGCAGTATATTGACTAGCATGAGTCAATCTTGTTGGACGCATGACTGTCATCACACAAGTGTCCTTGAAGACCTTGTGCTTTCACTCGCTGAATGAATGGGAATTTTGCTAAGTTCTAAGAGACGTCCATGGGGCATCGACTCCATATGGCATTGGCTCCATTGCGGCACCAACACTTATGTGGCTTGGAGAGCATGCAGCCACTATTTTCCTTGGACGCATGGCTCTGAACCGTTGGCACTAAATTATTTGGTTTTATCTTTTCTCTCTGACATACTTTATTGTATCAGTCACTTTATGTCACATCATTGGAACTTTCTTATTGTCTATCACTTCAAACACTTATCCCAAGGAGTAGACCTTAACCCTGATCAGTGCATGCGGCTAAGTGGTTCATGCGGCCTGACTTCATATGCGGCCTGGGGTAGTATGCGGCCAGCTTGTCCATGCGACCAGTTGCTTATGAGCCTGATTAGTGCATGCAGATTGACCCATGTGGCAATTCATGCATGCACTTCTCATGCGCGTATGTGATCCTATGCAACCCTAGTAATCTATGTACACGTTCCACGATTTCTTGGGTTTAATTGTTTTAATTGGAATCTTTCTTATCGTACCCTATGTGGTTGATCGTGCCTTCTTGTTTGCGTTATTCAGGAAGAGTGGACTTAGTAACCAGACTATGCTAGACCTGGCTATGTGCTAGAACTAATTATGTGCATAGTATGATTATATGTTGTAGTAGACCATGTGGCAACCTAGAGTAAACGCAGATTAGTAGATTAACTTATCCTTTTATTCATTGAAGAGAGTGAGAGGTGTAGTTCTTCTTGGGAGACGATATGTAATCTCGGTCCTTGTTTGGTTTAAGGATTGTGGATCTACTCCAGAGTAGTTCACACTTTTTCTCTTACTCATGTTCGGCAGCAAAATCATTAATTCGAGAATTTTATAATAAATTTAGACTTCCAATTGATTGATAGACTGTGTACCTGATTTGAGGAGATTATATTTTGACCAAGTGTCCCTATGTGATAAGACTCATATGACCAACTGTAAGTTTGGTGATTAGACTCGAATACTGTATCTGTGCTGATACCATTGTTGCCTGATAATTGTTCATGATTTAATGTGCGCTGAGATAAAAAAATAGCGTGTCATGTATTAAGTAATTATATTTGGGCTGTGCATCGAGAATGCCTCCAAATTCCTGAACGCATGATATTATAAATATATATTATTTCTCCAGCATAGGCATAATAAGCGAGTCAACTATCAAATAGTATATTGATTGTCTGAATATTGCATACACGCTCAGGTGAATCTAGATTTGACTTCCATGGATTTGTATCTAGCGTGTCCATACTTTGTCCGATATCTTAAGGAAAATTCTTATGTGACCACGCCTTGAGATTTTAACAATATCATTCTAAGTGCTATTAACATTGGGAGAGAACGGTATCCCGAGATCATGCCAACGAACCTTCCCACAAAGATTCATTCTAAGTGCGCTGGGGCTGGCCACCACAGATACAGTATATCATCTGCCTTAGTGGAGTGCAGTATCTGACTATTATTATGCCAAGCCACTGTTTTACTATAGGAACACTAGAGCTGCTAATACCATATTTTAGCATAGTGGCCCTACGAGGGACTGGTGCATTGCAAGTGCCAGTTTTATTTATTTGGTTCGGTTAGCTCATGCTCGGCACTAGCGTGATCTGAGGATACTTATTATACATTGTTTCTGAGATAACTCCAGACTCCACATAATAAGTCGTAGGAGTGATTGGCCGATCTAAAAAAAATGTGCTGGTAGTCTAGGGACATGAACTATTGTGGTGCGACAGTTCAACCCTTGTCCTTGTTTGGTTGTAGGGTTGCGCCAATGTGTCACAATAGGTCATGTATCGAAGTTGAATATTATATTTATATCTTAGCTTGTATTATGGCAAGTGTGCCCTGGATTTTATTAGTGTGTTGTATCCTCGTCGTGTTCATAATTGGTGAGTCGTACCCTCTCTCGGAGTAGTGCAACACCTCTTATCCTTGTTTTGTTGTAGATATGTCATACTACTCCGATGAAAGGTCATACGCTTGTCGTTCTGGCACGGATCTCCTATTTTATGTATTTTATTAGTTTTTGCTTCATTCACTTGTGCTTCTTTGTGGTACTTGCTATCGGGGCCTAACTCCGCTGGTTTTGTTTGACCAGGTTTAGTAGCAAAGCCCGAGGATCCTGTCCTGTATCTGACCGATGGTGCACACCAGGAGGATGTTTGCCGAGGAACTTGAGTGAGTTTCTTCTCCCCACTATGAGTATCATTTTGTATTATGTTTTTGGCGTTTAGCTGACGGCACCTGTTAGCCAGTTTATCTGGACATTAGTTCCTTTACATGATTGTATATTATTCAGACCACGACTAACAAAAGTCATGTACTCTTGATAATGTACTAGTGTACCATCCTGTATCACTAGTTTCATGATCATTCTGATAGAGCGTTAGGAACTCCTAACTATTTTATCTTACATGTTCATTCTTATTATTTTTTGGTTGATGATTGAGACATAGATGCTTTTAACCCTAGGTGACTTGATTATAGCATGTACCCCTTGTCTCTAGACAACCTTAGAATATTGCGGGTTACTTCGGTATTCCGTAAGGTGTGGTTGGCTGAATCACTCCCCCGCTCTCCAGTATTCTGATTCTGGGGTATGATACTTCGGATCAAAACTCGTGGTGTAACTATTTTGCTAATAGTGGATTCAAGCTAGACAAGATTTTTTGGGACTGGAGTGCCTCGAGGAGGATACTAGGATATATCGGGTGTCAGTATTCTTATTGCTTTACTTCTTGCACACTTAAGTTTTAAATTATCTATTATTAATCATTTGTGCTTGATTTATTAACTTGACCCTATTCACCCCCCTCTAGGTTTCTTACACAACGGTGAATGACCCTCACAACTAGGATATAATGGAGTCCTTGCATTCTCCAATAACTTAATAAACTTTGCAGCATCGGTATTCGGTGCCTTCTTAGCTGCATAATGATTATCCGGATTGAAACTAGGTTCTGCAGCATCAAACACCATGTTCACGCACCCGTTATCATAATCAACGTGGTCGTGAACATCCATATACGGCTCTACATAAGGCTCTAACTCTGATGCTAAAGACACAAGTTCTCCATAAAAGATCCACTGATAGTAATTTGGCGTGAAACCACTCGAGTATAAATGATATGTCACATCCCCTTTTGAGTGATATTTCAAGTTGAGATATCTCACACACAGACACTTAATTTTGTTGCCGTCCATGTACTGAGGGGAACATTTTGGCGAACTGCAGGAACTGTTCTACCCCCATTATGAATTCATCTTGCACACCGCAGATGTCATCAGGTTAACGGTTGTACATCCACGAACGACAACGTAGGTAGTAATTCAGATCTATTTTTAGATAATTATGCAAAGATGAATAGACATCATTCAAGTATATTATCCATGTATCTTGGTATATTAATACCTACCCAAGTATCTTGGGATACTAAATCAAAACTCAAATATCCTTAGATACTCAATCCTAATAAATATACCCTCACTCAACACTTAAATACTAACCTATACTAACTTACTAATACTCACTCACTAAACACACTCTAACATACACATGTATACAATGTGCACTCACTTACACATGGTGTAAGTTGCTGCTGTTGCTATTGCTATTGCTTGCTGCTGTTATTATATACACAGACACATACACATACATCACTAGTACATCCTAGATACACACTCCATTCATGACACTTACTCCAAATATAGGTTACATGTCCCTCTAACCATGGAGGGGGGTCGTCGGGGTTGATGGAAGCCGAGGGGGTTTGTCGGGGCTGAGGGGGACGCAGGTACTTGGTTACATGATACATATACCAATGTCATGCCATAACCACCAAACACAAATTCTTGTGTCAAGGATATGTTTGAGACTGCTCTAACCCAAGTTGGATATGAGTTCTAGAAGAAGCCAATACAGTATCGTGTCACGGCTTTGAAGAGTCGTTCCCATGTCCATGTATACGACTCTCCTTGAGTCGAGATCTGTATCGTATTGTACACAATGTCGATACCCAAGGCTGCAACTAAATAACTCAGACAGCTAACTAGAAGAGAGATAGAGTTAGGGGTTGTGTCATGTCAGTGTATGTGTCCGTGTTTGTGTTGCCTTCGTACAAGCCCAAACCCTAGTTTCGTGTCAATATTTGTGTGTCAATGTCATGTCTGTGTTTGTTTGTCCGTGTCGTGGCAGTATGTGTGTGTATGTATATCTATCATATCAGTGTGGCGTGTCGTGTCAGAAAGAGAAAGATAGGATTAGGGTTACCTGACCCTCTGATCGAGGAGGGGGTCGTTAGGGTCGAGGGGGGTCGTCGGGGGCTAGGGGCGCCGGGGTAGGGGGCCGAGGGGGTCGTCGAGGCCGAGGGGCACCGGGGCAAGGGACCTTTGGGGGTTGCCGGAGTCGAGAGGGGGTCGGGGTTGCCGGAGTCGAGAGGGGTTAGGATCGCCGGGGAGGGGGGGAGGGATGCATGAGGGAAAGGGGGAGATCGAGAGAATGGGGTAAAATAAAAAACTCAAAACCTATATTATTTTTTAGAGACGTCTAAATTGAACGTCGCTAATTGAAAATTTTTGCGACGTTAGCGGCGTCGCTAAAACGTCGCTAATTAAAAAATAACCAACGTCGGTAAAACTTCGCTAAATCAAAAAAATCAGCAATGTTAAAGAAGCCTATAAAGACTATTCTTTAAAAAACCTAAGTACAGTCGCTAAACGTCGCTATGCGTTGCTAACACCGACGTATAACAACTTTTATTTTTGGAGTCGCTAAAGTCTTTAACATTAGCGACGTTTTATTATGACGTTGCTAAAAATGTCTTTATTTTATCATATTTTGGTAGTGAACAACGACATATGAAGTATGCTCCCCAAGGCAACACTGTGCCAGCATTATTACCAAATAATATTTTAATAAAGTAGTAGTACCCACAAACATGCAGTCGGCATTCCAGCGGCTGCAACCAATGGCATCCCACCCGGCTGTAACCCTGAGAACAGGTGCAAGCACAAGAGGAAGAGAAGCTGCCCTTCGCCTCATGTTATTCTGTTCGGAAGGCCCCCTTCATGTGGGGAGGTCAGAAGTCCAGCACCTCCAGTCCGTCTCTCTCGACCAACGGTTCAAGAAGACAGGTCCAAGAAGGACAGGCAACGAACCTGCGGAAGGTATTTTCCTGGGCACCTGCTCAAAGAAGAGGTTGTCAGCCAGTGGGGGTAGTTCTTCCTCAGGACCCTAGGTAGCTGCGCAAGCTGGGGTTGTAATCTCCCATACCTTTATGATAATCCGACATTCCGAAAAGACGGTGATTCCCAAGGAACATATGTTGAGATCCCTGGGGGTGGCTGCCCTTGCCAAGAAGACATAACTTTCTACGCTTGGGTAGTGTTCCCTCCGAGTCTGAAGAGGATGCGGCACTACCAACTTTTTCGGATGACTATTAATGACAAGAATCTTAGGTAAAAAGTGTGACATCCACCGTCCCATCCATTTCTTCCCATGTGAGAATAGCATACATTGCAGGGAACGTTCACGAGGGCCCCAGTAATCGATAATGCCTCGAAACCCTCGAGGCCATGATACAAACCAAGAGATCATCAATACAGGCCTTGACCCAGACAATGTTGGAGATTAAGGCAAAAATAGCCTCACAATCAGCAAGGGCCGCTGGTCAAGTAAGCTTCGACCCCGGGACCAACGGGGATTCAAATGCAACCGCTCCACCCGCTGGCGGTAATCATTTTCTTCCCAGATCGTCTACTCCTTCTGCAGTCGATGAAGCCCGAAAAGCAATATGGGAGGTACGAGAACTCTAGGGCCACCTAGACTTAATGGACAATCGGGACTCACTACGCGAGCACGGGATTCCACAACCGTATTCCATTGAGTGGAGAGATGTATCGTACCCGCCCAAGTACAAGCCCTTTAACTTGACTCCATTTGATGAGAAGACATATCCCCGTCAATTCATGAGTTACTTCAAGACGGCAACGGGGCATTTGCCTCACAACGATGCCCTTCTAACCAAGCTCTTTGTCATGGCATCGTCTATAGTAGCTTTCGAATGGTTCTGCATCCTCCAGGACAACTATATTTTGTCGTTTGATGATGTCAAAGGTCTTTTCCATGCTTGGTTCTATGACGGAAGAAATAATATGACAATGTCCTCTCTAATGGACATATAACAAGAAGAGAGAGTCACTAAGGGAATACATCGAGTGGTACAGGCAAGAGGAACTAAAGTTATCCCCCGGTAATCCTGAGTCCACGTTGATGGATACCTGCCGGATAAATTTTATTTTCACGGTCAGACTCTGGATGGGCGAATCTCAGTTTAATGTTTGGACAACGTTCATCATAAATATTGTCGGTACTGAGAAGAAAGTGAAGGATGCCTGCCTCTTAGGAATACAGATTCCCATCGCTGATGATAGAAGAAAATATCCTTACAACAAGAACAACAACATCAATAACAACAACGGTAATAGCGCCTGGGATGGTAAGGAAAAGCAGACCCTTGTCGCCAATATAACCAAGAAGTCCGAGCAAAAGCCTGCAGAGACTCCGAAACCGAAGGAAACTTATTCTTTCGAAGATGATGATGTTATGGCAACTTTGCTAATGAAGGAAAACAAGCTTCGGCTCCCCGACGTCAAGCATCCTGATGAGGTAGTCGATGTGAAAAATCTAACATACTGGCACTACCATCGATGTGTCCACCATGCGACACGTGATTCCTACACAATGAAGTGGTACATTCAGCGCCTGCTAGACACCAAGGCCCTTACCTTGGACTTCGATGACAAAACAGTTTTCGCTAACATGGTATCTCTCTAGTTCGGTAACTTTCCGGCAACGGAAGCCAAGAAGGAGTGATCCCGATCTCCAGGGCAACAATGGAGGTTGTCAATCTCTCGTAAACTCGTGATAAAATAGGCGGGCTAAAACCTCTTACCACATCACGGGGGGAGGTCATGTGGGTTCTGTCATACCCCAGTCCCAAAATACCGAGGGGCTAGACACGTGGCAATGGCCAGCAGCCACTCCAATGGGCAAACCCAATTTAATGGACCCATTAAAGTATACTTAAGGTGTAAACCAACAATAAAGGTCTACGATACAAGTCACAGTCTAAATCTAATCTCATCCACAGAAGATAAACACAAATCAATATCAGAATAATCAAAATAAATATATCCAACAAGTCATAATATAATATCTCGGGGAACAATCCGATAATGAGTTTAATACATTAATCCACGAGATAGGAATAAAGTATCAAGAACAGAAATAGCTGAGTAATAAAATACCCAGGAGAAGTCTTCTGGCATTACCTCGTCCTCTGGTATTGGTATTGCTCCAGCGTCTGCTCCTGTCCCGTATACATCTGGGTAGATCTCCTCTGCTATACATGGGGACATAATCCGGATCCAGGTCCTCAGGGGACATAGTAAGGTATAAGAATAACTCAAGCTAAATAAGTACAGTATATAAAATGTATCAATAGAGCAAACTATGTAACCAACTATGTGATATGCAAATGAGAGCATTAATCATACTCAGCTGAAACTTCTATAGGCTCTGTGTCAGGAAAATCCATAGCAGCATTTTATATCTCGAAGGGCCAGTATGTGTGCCAAAGCTCTGGTCAGAGTCTAAGGCACTTCCAGTAATGTAATATATATATATATATATATAACATAATCAGTCTTTAGTATGGTAAGACTCTCCCCACCCAATGTAACCTCATGTGTCATGTCCATAACACGTAAGATCATGACCTCTAACTAATGCAGCGAGTCATAATGATAGCTATACAAAAGTAAGATCTATGTCATGATTCCTGTAACCTATACAGAATTACCATAAATAACTCAGGAAAATTCTGACTCATGAATAGTATCAGGTGTCCTATGGTATGACGTACTTGATAAAGCAAGCACGAAAATATAGGGTCGTAATATCAACTCTCTAAGTGACGTTACATGACTCCGCGAACGGCGTCGATACCCGAATATTATTTGGACATTAAGCAATGTCTCACGGTCTTAGGTTGAGTAGATACATCATAAACATAAATAAAGAATTATATGAATCAAGAATTATACTTGCCTGGGGTTTGAATTCCTCCAATTGCTCCGGTAATAGCAAGATCTTCAGGTACTCCTCTGAATGCTGAAATAAACACTACCATCATTCTCAGAAGATATAAAATAGCTATGATTGCCAACCCAAAAGTCTAATTTGAACACAGGAGTAAAATTGACAGTTTCTGGTCAAAGCGGGGTACACATATCCACTTCGCACCAAAAAATGTGCGTTAGACAAAGTTCTCCAAATTCGTCAACCTTAGTGTTTACAAGTCTATAATGATGATACGAACCCAACAAAATATCCAAAACTGGATTCCGATGAGCCGATCACAAAATCGCCCGTCAAGTGGAATCGTGGGCCCACGATATAGGGTTTCGTCAACGTTCTCAGAATCGAACAAAACTTGGGTCACAGGACCAACATAATGCTACGAGTCCAATGGCATAAGTTTCGTTGCGAAACGATAAGCACACACGAAGTTACAATGAGTTTTAGAACAGGCCCAATACGGGATATTTTTGACGGATACGTGTTGATTCCGGTGTGCACGCAGATCCAAATCAACTTTCACAAAATTTCACACGCTCGCATTGACGATACGCTCCTTTCGATGCAATTCGCACACGACAAAGTTGCCTCGTTTAGCAGGACGCACCCAGTTTCGGAAGAATTTGGGTTTTAAAAACCAAGATTTTGGTCGATTTCACCCGCAAATAAATCATAAATCATAGCACAATAAAATAAACTAATTACAGGGTTTAAAACTCGGTTATATTATCTATTTTACCGTTCAAGTAAATTTTAGAATTATTAAACAGGTTTGACGCAAAACAGCCGTGAACTTGTGAGTTCGGGACAGTTTTCAAAGTCCAAAATTGGGATATATTTTCCTATTTTTGTGTCATAGTTTACGCTCGACACAGGACACAATACCCCAATCAAGTTGCATGGGGTTCAAGAGGGTTACACAACAAATATGTCACAACAGTCCGTTCAAAAAATGATGCGACGAGGAGAGAGAAAGACTCACCGGAACAAGGGATCGGTATCGACTGGATTGCACATGGATGAGACTGCACGGCGGTGCTCGGCAGGTCGTCGGTGGCTACTCTGGCTGCTGCGGGGAGGTCGTTGGCGGCGGGGTCGTCGGAGGTAGCTCGGGGTCGCCTGGGAGCTCGGGTCATGGCGGAGTCTGGTGGTTGGCGGTGGTGAAGATGGTGATGGCCGCGGGTTCGTCGGGTTTATATAGGGTTGCGGAGACCGGAGGGGTCGGTGGTTGGAGGCGGCGGGGAGGCGAATGGGTAGGGGCGGCCTGTGGGGGAGACGAGCGAGTAGCGGTTGTAGGAGGCGGAGAGTCATCGTTGGCGGCGGGTGAACGGTGGAAGTCGGAGGGATGCGGCGGTCGGGATCGGGGAAAATTTACAGTTATTGTGCATTGGATAACGGATCGGGTCGAGTTAGCGGGTACGGGTCGGGTTCAGATCCGACCCGTTACGGTTTGGGTTGGGTTGGTTTATTCTAGGCTTGGTTTGGTTCGGTTCAGGTTGGTATAGTCTGGTTTATTTAAAAAGGATATTTTTAGCTGTTTAAAAATAATTTTTGAGTCCAATAAATTCCTAAAAAATTACACTATATATAATTATTTATTTTACACTCAAAAATATAATTTTTATAATATTATAATATTTAATATAATTCACAAAAATAATTAATTGAAGAAAACATTTATTTTAATAGTTAAAAATTACGAAAAAAATCCCAAAAATTTATATTTTAATTTTAAAAAAATCTGGATGTTTACAATCTACCCTCCTTAAAAGAATTGCATCCTCACAATTAAGATAACAAAACATAACCGGTCAGAAGAGATGACACGGTTGCAAGACATGTTTAAAGCACGACACAAAGAATAAAGAATCTTGAACAAGAAAAAATTGAGAGAAAGGGTGAGGGTTAAGCAGAACACATAGAGAAGGAATAAAAATATTTCCTTAGACAATGAGAGATAAGTAATTCAAGAATAAAGGAATCTGGTTAGAGCAAAGAAATCTACAACTTATAAAAACTTGGGTATCAAGTACTAACAAGTTCATAATACTAGGCTTAGACTAGGGAATGGAATTAACATGCACGTGCTAAGACATCACTAGGAATAGATAGCTATGATAAAACTTAAATCTTAATCGTATTTACTACTCTACGAGTCTGTGCGTCCTCTACTGTCATCGCAAAAGCCTGTCCACGTCCTTGCGGTGGTGCCCTTTGCTATTGCTGGGTTTGCTGGAAGAGTGCTGCTCGTGGTGCCAAGGGTGGCCTTGGCTGATATCCTTCCGGTGCTGGTAAAGCTTGTCGGTTTACTATCGGTGCTCCTTCTCGACACTCAGGGCAATCCCTCACTGAATGCTGACTGGATCCGCAAGCTAAACATAATCCCAATTTAAGTCTACACTCCCTCTCAATATGGCCTACCTAGCCATAGTGGTGACAAGTATGAAGGGTTAGGGATTGTGATACAGCTCTCTGTGGTGGTTGGTGCATGTGAGGTCTCTTTGCAGCTTCTCCATGTGGTGCTCTGGCTGGTGCTGACGTGAATGGCTGCTTCAGGCTAGATTCTCTCATGGTGACGCACTCCATACGTTGAGCTGCAGCAAGGACGTCCGTGTATAAAGTAGGTACAACGGATTCGATCAATCTCTGTAGCCCAAAGCTAAGTCCGTCAAAGAACTTCTCCGCCTTCTCCTCTTCGGCCGGAATCAGAGTAGGGGCGAAGCGACTCAGATGGATGAACTCCGCATTGTACTCTTCCACTGTCATATTGTCTTGAGTGAGGCGATTGAACTTGTCCTGAAGTTTCGATCGAGCAATAGATAGAATGTACATCTCCTGAAAGAGTCTAGAGAACTTCTCCCAAGTGACTCGGTCTGGTCCGAGCCGTCTTTCCTCAGATAGCCACTAGTAATGTGCATTGCCCATCAACTGCATCCGGACGACAGTTATCTAACGTTCCCTTGGAAGCTGTGTGTTTGTGAGCCACTCATAAACTTTAGTGGGCTTCTTTTTGCTTGAAAATGTATGGGGCTTCAATTGGTGAAAATTGGTGAGAGATCCCGTCGATGGCCGTCTAGCTGATGGGTTTGCCTGCTCCAGTACAGTCACTATACTATTTCTCAGATTCTCTGCCTCGTGACGTTGAGCCTCCTGATGAATCTGCTGTTAGGCTTGCATTATTGCGTAGATCATTTGGAACATCTGTTGTCCATCCATAGGCTGTCCTGGTGGAAAGTTAGGCATCGGTGGAGTAAACTACGGTGGTGGTGGAATGTCATCTCGCCAAAATCTTGAGGTATGCTGGCCTGCCTGATTGCTTTGTTAAGCTGATTGACCTCTATCTACTGGTGTCACTCCATCATCATAGGTGACCACAACACCTTGTGGTATACCTAAGGGATTCTCGTCACCGATTCTTGAATCCATTACTCTGTATCCAAAATAAACTATAAGAGGCGTACAGAGGAATCAAGGCAGGATGCAAGTCAAAAATTTATTTTGAAGTCGATATAGAAGTCAAGAACGAATCAATCAAGTGGATGAGATCCTATAACTTATCCTATCCTTATCGCAGGCTTGCTCAGTTCCTTAGTTGAAACCGAAGCAACATAGTCGTTGACCATAGTCGTAGACCTTAATGCTTAGACCTGCATGGGCCACCACAAAACCATATCACGCTCCAGTCCCAAAATACCGAGGGACTAGACACGTGGCTATGGCCAGCCACACACTCCAATGGGCAAACCCAATTTAATGGACCCATTAGAGTGTACTTAAGCTGTAAAACAATAATAAAGGTCTACTATACAAGTCACAGTCTAAATCTAATCTCATCCACCGAAGATAAACACAAATCAATGTCAGAATAATCGAAATAAATATATCTAACAAGTCACAATGTAATATCTCAGGGAACAACCCGATAATGAGTTTAATACATTAATCTATAAGATAGAAAATAAAGTATCAAGAAAAGAAATAGGTGAGTAATAAAATACTCAGGAGAAGTCTTCTGGCATCACCCCATCCTCTGGTATTGGTATTGCTCCACCGTCTACTCCTGTCCCGTATACCTCTGGGTAGATCTCCGCTACTATACCTGGGGACATAATCCGGATCCAGGTCCTCAGGGGATATAGCAAGGTACAAGAATAACTCAAGCCAAATAAGTGCAGTATATAAAATGTATCAATAGGGCAAACTATGTAACCAACTATGTGATATGCAAATGAGAGCATTAATTATACTCAGGCTGAAACTACTATAGGCTCTGTGTCGGGAAAACCCATAGCAGCATTTTATATCTCGAAGGGCCAGTAAGTATGCCAAAGCTCTGGTCAGAGTCTAAGGCACTTCCAGTAATGTAATATATATATATATATATATATATATATATATAACATAATCAGCCTTTAGTATGGTAAGACTCTCCCCACCCAATGTAACCTCACGTCTCATGTCCATAACACGCAAGATCATGACCTCTAACTAATGCAACGAGTCATAATGATAGCTATGCAAAAGTAAGATCTATGTCACAATTCCTGTAACCTATACAGAATCACCATGAATAACTCAGAAAGATTCTGACTCATGGATAGTGTCAGGTGTCCTATGGTATGACGTACTTGATAAAGCAAGCACAAAAATATAGGGTCATAATATCAACTCTCTGAGTGACGTTACACGACTTCGCGTACGGCGTTAACACCCGAATATTATTTAGACGTTAAGCAACGTCTCACGGTCCTAGGTTGAGCAAATATATCATAAACATTAATCAAGAATTATATGAATCAAGTACTGCAAGTTCGGCAATGTACACTTGCCTATGGTTTAAATTCCTCCAATTGCTCCGGTAACAGCAGTATCTTCAGGTACTCCTCCAGATGCTGAAATAAATACTACCATCATTCTCAGAAGATATGAAATAGTTAGGATTGCCTACCCAAAAGTTCAATTTGAACACAAGAGCAAAATTGACAGTTTCTGGTCAAAACGGGATACACATGTGGCCCACTTCGCACAGAAAATTATGTCAGAGATAAAATTCTCCAAATTTATCAAACTTAGTGTCTACAAGTCCAAAACGATAATACGAACCCAACGGAATATCCAGAACCGGATTCCGATGAGCCGATCACAAAATCGTCCGTCAAGTGAAACCATGGAGCCCACAATACGGGGTTTCGTCAACGTTCTCAGAATCGAACCAAACTTGGGTCACAGGACCAAAGGTAATGCTACGAGTCCGATGGCGCAAGTTTTGTTATGAAACCACAGGCATATACGAAGTTACAACGAGTTTCAAAACAGGTCCGATACGGGATATTTTCGACGGAAACACGTTAATTCCGGTGTGCACGCACATCCAAATCAACTTTCGTAAAATTTTACACGTCCATATTAATGATATGCTCCTTTCGGTCCAATTCGCACATAACAAAGTTGCCTCATTTAGCAGGACACACCCAGTTTCAGGAGAATTTGGATTTTAAAAACCAAGATTTTGGTCGATTTTACCCGCAAATAAATCACAAATCACAGCACAATAAAATAAACTAATTACAGGGTTTAAAACTCGGTTATATTATCTAATTTACTGTTCAAGTGAATTTTAGAATTATTAAACAGGTTGGACGTAAAACGGCTGTGAACTTGTGAGTTTGGGACAATTTTTGAAGTCAAAAATTGGGATATATTTTCCTGTTTTTGCGTCGCAGTTTGCGATTGATACAGAATACGATACCCCAATCAAGTTGCACGGGGTTCGAGAGGGTTACACAACAAACATGTCACAATAGTCCGTTCAAAAAATAATGCGACTAGGAGAGAGAAAGACTCACCGGAACAAGGGAACAATATCGACTGCACTGCGCGTGGCTGAGGCGGTGCGGCGGTGCAAGGCCGGTCGTCGGCAGCTACTCTGGCTGCTGTGGGGAGGTCGTTGGTGGCAGAGTCGTCGGAGGTAGCTTGGGGTCGCCGGGGAGATCGGGTCGTGGCGGAGTCTGGTTGTTGGCGGTGGTGAAGATGGTGATGACCGCGGGTTCGTCGGGTTTATATAGGGTTACGGGGACCAGAGGGGTCGGCGGTTGGAGGCGGCGGGGAGGCGAATGAGTAAGGGCGGCCGATGGGGGAGACCAACAGGCGACGGTTGTGGGAGGCGGAGAGTCGTCGGCGGCGGCGGGTGAACGGCAGAAGTCGGAGGGATGCGACGGTCGGGATCGGGGAAAATTTACAGTTATTGTGCATTAGATAACGGGTCGGGTTAGCGGGTACGGGTTGGGCCAGATCTGACCCATTACGGTTTGGGTTGGGTTGGTTTATTCTAGGCTTAGTTTGGTTCGGTTCAGGTTGGTTCAGGTTAGTTTAGTCTGGTTTATTTAAAAAGGATGTTTTTAGTTGTTTAAAAATAGTTTTCGAGTCCAATAAATTCTAAAAATTACACTATGTCTAATTATTTATTTTACACTCAAAAATATTATTTTCATAATATTTTAATATTTAATATCATTCACAAAAATAATTAATTCCAGAAAACATTTATTTTAAATAGTTAAAAATTACGAAAAAATCCTAAAATTTTATATTTTAATTTTAAAAAAATCTGGGTGTTTACAGTTTCATCCAGATCTTGCTCCAAATTTGATACAGCAGGCAGCACCTTCCGCCACAAAGTCCAAGGGCTAGAAGCTATAGCAGGAACAACGATGTCAGGCCTGACGTACCAACAAGAATACGACATCCCTGACAACGGTGCACTCCCAATCGCCACACCTACGATATCCGATCTGGGTCCATCCTAGCCTTCGGCAGCGGGCAAGTCCAAGTAGAAAGAAATTTGCTTTGACAAACTGTTGCGCAAAGATACAGCTCAAGGGCTGGAGAAGCCCTACAACTTTAACATCTTGGCACAACTGGCCAATACTCCTGCGAAGTTGTCACTATTCGATCTTCTTCGACTCTCCTAAGACACTCAGGTTGCTCTGAGTAAGGCATTAAAGAATGCCGATACCTACCTGGCGTAGGTCAAGCTACTAGTTGAGAATCCTGCTGTATGCCCCCACTTCAATAATGTGATGGAGGCGATACCCAATATCATGTTCTCTCAACAAGACATGTTGCTAAAGAATAATAGTCACTATCATCCTCACATGGTACATTGGCGCCATCAAGGTGGACCAAATTTACATCGATCTCGGTTCGTCAATCAGCATCATCCCGCAGACCTGATCTTGGGCATCTCGATGCATCGCTTGGCAGCAACCAATACTTCTATCAATGGTTTTAACGCAGGGAGGAGCTACCCTCTGGGCAAGATTCGCTTGAAATATCATATTGACAATTTGAAAATAGAGGTCATATGCTACGTCATAGATTTAAACATATCCTACAACATCCTGTTGGGATGTCCGTGGATACACCAGTACATAATCGTACCGTTGACCCTACACAAGTGCTTAAAGTACGTGGATGATCATAGCGTCATCAAGATGAAATTTGTCGACATTGATCCATTCAAAGGGGTTGAGGTCTACTACTCTGACTCGATCCTCTACAAGGAAGTCCACCAAAGTGAAGGTGGCAAAGGTGCCGACAATAAGGCAGAGACTGGGACAACATCGTATGAGCCCTTGAAAGCCCATCTTAAAGCACGTACTCCAAACACAGCCCCTCCCCTCATTTGGAATGGCTCGATCCAGCGCCCAAAGAAGCCACAATGACAGAATGCCCAGCAGCAACCGTCGATGTAGCAACCACTGCACCAGAGGGATTCGCAGTAGGACCCGCAGAGCATTCTCCACCCCTAGAGGAGCGAGGGAAAGACTCATACCTCTTCTAAACGAGCCCATCATCTCCTTCTTCCTCTACACCTTCCTCAGCAGCCACGTCCACCATTCTCAAGGGAGAGGTAGGGTCTGCAGAGCCAAAACAACTAGTAATTAATTTCACCCGGAGGATTGAGAGCTGAAGTCAGAAAATTTTATCTCTTGTGAAATTATGAAATGATATACCAGAGGGAGGTGGTGTAGGTTGTGGCTCGTCCAGCATTGTTAGAGCCTTCCCTTTGGCATCCAGGTCATCCACAAATATGTGCTCCAAAGGGGTATAAGGCTCCACTGAGGTCGCATCCAAACCTGGAGCTCCCAAAGTCTCAGGTGTAGGTTCAACATCAGACTTGGGAGGGGTGGTATCCTCTTCCTTCTCGGTGTAAGAGACCACCGAGGCAGCTGCCCGCCGGGGACGGTCCCTCTTCGATGGTGTCTGCATATTGTCAAATAGACCAGAAGAATGGTATTTATAGAGAAGACCAGGAAGAATCAAACTGAGAGGTTCTACGGGTACCTCCATCGCATCTAAAGGGGGGTCTGGTCCTACCTCCTTGCTCACAGTCCCCTTCACAAGGGACATCGATATTGTCACAGGTCCCATATCTTGGACCACCTCAGTCCTCTCCTTCTTGGAATAGCGAGCATGATATGTCTTGACCTTTGATTTGTGCTTAGCAGGAGGAGGTTCATCGGAATGAGATGTTCCCTCTTCCCTGGTTGACGGGTCCAGCTCTACGATCAGAGGTCTAGCAACTTTCTTACCTTTCTTGGACGTCCTATGCGCCCTTGATTTCAGAAGCATCAGCATAGTGCCTTCGATATACTCCTCTCTGGGTCAAAGTTAGCCGGCGGGGCCTTGGCCCTGCAATAATACTTTGTCGCTATGTACAGCATTATGGGCATGATGTCAGCTGGCGGTAACTGAAATTGAGCTTGAGTGCCAGTGGCACTATAGTAACTCCATGCTCGGGGCCCATCGAATAAGTTGTCGTTCTATCCGGGGAAAGCACTCGGGTGTCCTAATATGAGATAAGTTTAGCCAAACTGACGAGGGAACCGGCCGGCAGATAAGGCTCCATAAAAATAATAGCTCTGTTCTGGTATACTAAGTGGGAGGGACGAATAGCTTGGAGCCAACGAAATAGCCTCTCAGACAAATTTTGAAGCACCCCCCCCCCCCCCCCCGCCATCCTGATAAACCACATTTCTTACCTCATCCGTGAACTCCAGCTAGGACGTAAAGAAACTCTTGCCAATCATAAAGGAGAGATCTCTCCTACCAGTGGGGACTATGTTGAATTTCTACTTCATGCCCCGATACCTACAGATTAGGGCATCAACAGCCCCCATGTTCTCATCAGTCCCAGGGCTCATCAGGAACCCGTGATGCAGGAGAATCTAACCCATTAGATAATGGTAAGGAAGCTCGACTATGTTGAAATATCCCTTACCAGAATGGTCCTCCACCTTCTCGGCAAAGTTGCGGAGACCCCCATGGATGCAGCATACTATGGCCGGTAGAAGGGCCAACTTATGGACGAAAGCCAACTTTACGACCAGAAGGATGGGGGCGCGGTTGATCCTCTCTACTGTCCCAGACCCGCCCTGGACTAACCAGTTGCGCAACTAGAGCATCAAGTATTTTGCCAGCACGGTCCTAGTGGATAACCTTTGGGTATCCATATAGAAATAGCTAAGTTCCTCTTCGAGGTCACCTAGCTTGTCAACTGGTTCATCCCCTTCCTCCGAGGACTCTAAATGCCTTCACCCTCAGCAGCAGCCAGTTCCTTCAGCGGCTGATTGAATCAGCCACTTCCTGCCCGGATCATGGCGCCCGAACATAAACTCTGGTAGACTCCTTAGGCTCCAGAAAGAGGTGGTGGGTCCAAGTTATGATATGAGGGGAAGACCCCTCAGAGGACTTCTTCTTCTTCGACATCCGCTAACAAATATTGTGGTGGCATAGCAATTTTTTGGTACACCGCTAGGATCTCCGGGTTCTCGACTTCTAATTCTCCGAGCTTTTTCATTGCTACTCTTCGTAGGGTTCTTCACCCCAAGGGAGTCTAGAGACGGTATGCATCTCATGCAAGGCCAGCCCTATCTCGCTGCTAGGTGTAAAGAAAGTCCCCGTGAAGGTTGTATAATTCTATCAAGGCTACGAAGAGGAGACAATTTATCTCCAAACCATGACACATACCCCTTTCGATAAAAAGTAAATTGACGGCCCTGAGCTCCCGCTTGTACTTATTTAGAATCCATAGAGTCAAACTACACTTGGAGGGGATATAATGTGCCCAGCTAAGAGCCCGTAGTTGTCCCGTGGGATAGGTCCCTTCTTGGCAACTTGATGAAGGAAGGTGCCCGCCGCATATATGCTAAGGTTTGGTCCCAGTTTACTTCCGACAAGACCGGGCTTTAATCCAAGCAAGGAGTACAAGGGTGACTCATTCGCGCTATAAAACTCCCTTTATTCTTGTCGGTCCCATATCGGACATTGCCAAGGAGAGCCCCTTGTGGCTTAGGGGTTAAGTTCCAGTCCATCCGCTATGGACACATCGTCACCTTCATGTCTGACAGGCAGGTGACGTTCAAATTAAGAAAATGTCATCTCTGTCTTGCGTAAGGTAAAAGACTAGCTCTTCCTATTCGTCCCCATCTCGAACTGAGAAGACCCAGGTGCATCCCTAAACAAGACGTACGACTTCTTAAAGAAGTACTTCCCATCTTTAGTGGGGATCTTCCCCGAGTTTATCTGGCTCAACAAGAAGGATGGCGTCTGCTCATCGATCTTCTGTTGACGTTCAGGTAGAAGATCCTTGTCAGTATAGGTCTTAACGGCCGCAATCAGGTCCTCAAGGTTCATGTTTAATAGAAGCAGACCATGACCGAGGACTAGGTCGCCAGAGGGTACGGTGGGCAAAGTTACTGCAAAAACTACGAAGGAGCTTGGTCAGAATTATTGAGGGGAGTATCAATATTCTAAAGTTATATACTCATGTGGTTGGCTTGCTCATACTGCAGAGCCAAGCCATACGACAAATTTTTTATGCGGCATGGTCACTCATGCGGCCGAGTCAACCCGTACGGCCGAGTCACCCATGCGGTCGAGTCACCCATGTGACAGGGTTGCCATGCGGCTGGGCTACGCATGCGACAGTAAAAGGTTGGAGCATAGACTCATCCATGCGTCCAACTATGCATACGTGTCTCTGTGGTCAGAACTCTACTTCGTCTTCCCTAAATGGCCTACCCTTAATCGACAGCTAAACGTCATCGAAAAATAGAAGAGGATTAGCCCTGACAGCGCAACCCTTCTCCTTGGTCTTGTCCTTGCCCTTCGGGGCCTTCTTGGTAGCAGCGGCAGAGGAGAAAGCTTTGGGAACCATGGCAGCAAGGAAGAAGAAGAGGAAAAAGTTTGAGAGACTTGAGGTTTTGTAAAATACTTTTCACTCTCGTTAGACCCCCTTATATAGGCCAAGATATGCAGCTTGGGATAATGATGGCGGTTGCTCGAATCTCGATCGGCCTCGATATACGCAGCAGTAAGAGATGACTGTGACTCCTCGTTTGTTGATCCGCTTTATCTTCTCTAAATTTTTGCCTCAGAGTTTGAACCCAAAAGATGACACAAAAACCTATGAAATCTCCTCCGAGAGTGAGCCAAATCTACGCATTTATTGATCTGACAGCCTAGCAGAAGCACCTATGCGGCAACATGTCTATACGGCATGTCACTTATATGCGGCCAAAAGTGCTCGACCATGCTTCTAGTTTAAAGTATTCTAAACTTATTATTTTAGGAAACTTTGAAGGGGGTCTTGTATAAGAATGAAAATCATGCAGGCCGAATAAAGCCTATGCACCTTCAAAATGACAATAGGATGTAGAGGAGCCACAAAGAGTCCATGCAGCCTGAACAACCAATAAGATCGCATAAGAAGATCCTATGCGACCTGAACAACCACGAAGTAAGAGGCCGCATAAGATTCTCTTATACGACATTCAATGCCTGTCAAAAGTTCTGACACACCACTCATCACCCAGAGCGCTTCGAGAATTATGAGAGAGGTGGCGGCACATAAAAAGATAAAATGTCACATCAATGCATTAACAAGTTTGTCAGATGTGCCATAATGTTCCCTTATATGCAGCTACAGCCCTATGCGACCTCATCATCATGCATCCAAAGTGTCTATTAGACTAAGGCCAGACGAGAGCTTGCATACGGCCACAACACCATGTGGCCGAAGTGTCCATAAGAACAAGGCCAAAGGAGAGCACATATCCGACAAAGATGTTATGCAGCCAAGATATTGTGCGGCTTTTAGCTTGCAATATCTGTTTGTTGCAACCAAAAAATATCACACAGTTAGTGTGAATTACGTGTTGTCACGTCCAGTACCAAAATATGGAGACGGACATGGCCAGCTACCCCATACAAAGTATAGAACATCGTACGATGGTCATGGCTGTAACTAGACAAGGGGGTATATTCTATAAGCAAGAAACTTAGGATCACATAGAACATATATTGTCTCAATTTGTCAAACAAGGATAGTAAACATAGAATGTATATGACAAGGAAGTAAGGCGTCCCAAACGTTCTGCCAAAATATTCGAGAAACCAGCTATACAAAATAAGAAGTTGGCGGAGTAGCAAAAGTACATAACCATGATTAGCTGCAGTCTGATTAATTACAATCATGTAAGAAAAATAAATATCCAAATTTATGGATAACAAGTGCCGGTGGCTAAACGTCTAAAAAAATGTACAATAACGAGCAGTGATTAAGAAATTCACTAGTGTCCCTCGGCGGCCATCTGTCTGGTGCGCACCATTGTTCAGGTAGAAGTAAGTTGGATCCTCGGGTGCTGACTCTAAACCTGGCCATGCAAATCCAGTGGGGTTAGACCCCAAATAGCAAGTACCACAAAGGAAGCACGAATAAAAAAATAAAACCAGCAAGAATAAACATATATATATATATAGTAGTTTTGGTTCATAGCCTATTATGATACATCAATTGTCACCCTCATATTCAAGATAAGGATATTTTAGTCAATTTGCATATAATAATTTGTTGAGATTAATAATTATTTATATTATGCTAATAATTAATATTGATGGCTGTGCTATTTATTTATTAATTAGAGGACTAGTATATTAGTTAGACTTAACACTTGTGAACCTAATTAGACTTATCATGACAAATAGTGAGCCCAACATGGACCAAGCCCAATAAACCCATTCACATTAATTAATTAGGAGGATTAGCTTAATTTGCATTAGTGTAGAAACTAACTAAAATATCCATCCTTAATTATTTTTCATAATTTATCATGTAGGGGCAAATGGGACTTTAGCATGTAACTTGAGGAAGGAAAAAGGGGCCGGCCACACATAAGGGGGTCTCTTCCCTATCTCCTCCTCATTTGCATTCATTTTAGATCTCAAATTCTAGATCCCCAAATTTTCACATTCCCTCCATCAATTACTTTCTCAATTCCTTCACATTCTATCTCAATTTTATTCCTCAAGGATCCTTGGTGCTTGGAGAAGCAAGAAGCACAAGGAGAAGGAGCTTTGGTGAAGAGATCGTGTCCGGATCATGTCCAATGAGCATTTTATTGGAAATTCATCTCCCAATTGGTAAATTCTAAATTTCTCTTCATTCTAGCTCCCAAATCATGTATTTGACTATTAGGAACGACCACATGGCATAGCACCAATAGGAACAAGTTCTAGGCCAATTGGTTGCGTATAGAGAATTCTACATAGGTTTGTGTATGTATTTTGAAAGAATTACGAGATTGACACATTAAGTGTGTGTCATGATGCTAATTTAGTTATATTAGACTTAGATCAGGGTTGTAAGACTAGGTACGTATCCATAATTGGATAAGAGTAGGTCGTATCACGATACGGTGCGATACTATGTCATAAAGGCTCTATTTTGACTGTTTTGTACAATTACTCTTCAATCTTCTTTGTAGCAAGTCCTAATAGCTATATATAATTATATTTGATATAGATATTTAATTCTAATTAGGTATTAGGGATTTTGGTATGTGGTTTGATAGTGTATCACTTGATACTAGTGTGTATCATGGGTTGCATTCTAGATGTTAGATAGTATGGCTCATGGAGAGTGTAGGATGTGTTGATTATATAAATTATGTGTGTGTGTATATATATATATATATATATATATATATATATATATATATATATATATATATAGCTACTTGTGTGTGGTGTGTCTATGTATGTATTTGAGTGTATCAGTATAGTGAACTTAGTGAGCTGTTGTAAGCTTGTAAGAAGTGTTAGAGATCATGTGTTGTCTGAGTGTACATCTCAGGTAAATTGGTAGATTAACTGGGAATTTCAGATCAATGAGAAGTGAGCAGCAGATGAGGGGATGCTCGAGCCAAGTAGGAAGTGTTCAGTGATGAAGCAGTAAAGTACAAGCAGCAGTAGTAGCTTGTTTCAGACTAGATTGCAGTGTGAAATGGATTGACGGGCTTGCAGGGGGAGATGAAAACTCACAATGGGCTTATGTACTTAGTGAGTGAGAGGTGTTTGGGGAACAGATGGACGTTATTGTGCAGGATGTGTGATAGTAAAAGGGGAATGTCCCAGTAGTTAGGACTGATCTGGAGTTTAAGGGGGGATATTGAGGTACAAACTTTGCACATCAGTACATTTGACTGAACATGAGTTCATTCCAGATGAGAGGTCGAGTTAGGTACTGATATTGTGCAGTGCAAAGTCTGTGCAAGGGTCAATCTGGAATGCTCGTCTATTGGGTGATCTGCTGAGTATCAGACTTGGGGTGAGTATTAGTTATATGGGTAAGCGACTGAGTATTTGTGTGTACTAGTTATTAATCTGTGCACTAAGCCTTCAGGTGTGTATGGCTCGAGTATTAGGAAGAGATGTTAGAGGGGGTTACAGTAATCTGAGTACAGCTTGCACTGTCATATTTGGGTATGCTCATACTCAATGGCTTAGTGTGGATGGGTGTTAGTTAAGGTGTTAGATGGGTGAGGTAGTTGAATGCATAGTTAATACAAGGTAGTGTATGTAATCACATAATCATGTGTTATGCAACTGATTGGGGTATTAAGTAGTAAGACATATGGTTATATATATTGGTTAAGTAGCATTATGTATATAAGTCATATAAGGTGTGAGAATAAGTGGTAGCAGTTAATATAAGGAATTAGTGTTGTGATAGGAATGTTAGTAATGTATGTAAGTTATGGGATATATGTACATGTGGATACACTCAATTAGAAAGCTGTTAGAAGTTATTTAAGTTAGAGGGTTGTGGTGTATGTTAGTATAGTATAGATTTGGGTAGTTGGTTAGTAGATTAGTACTAGTTATGAATTATTCAATGACATATGTTAGTAACTGATACAATTATATCAGATTTATGGTGAGATGGGTATCCTGTGATGAGTGGCTCATTACAATATAGCAGTTCAAGTAGCAACTGGCCACCTCAGTAGCAGTTGAGGTAATGAAGGGTGAATCCAATATGAGTGTCTGGAGTTCATATAGGTAGTATCATGGTATCATTTGAATGGTATTAGTAACCTGAGGAGTTAAATTAGTTAGTTATAGTGCTAAGTATAAGTAGATATTTATAATATTAAGTCATATTAGTTAAGATAGCTAAGGTATTTATTAAAACTAGCTATTATTAACATACAAATCTAGTTAATGACCTAGTATAACTAGTACAACTTAGTATTAAATAGTTAAGTGACTAATATAGACTAACAACCTTAGTTGTATCTAGTAATGGCCTAGTAGAGCATGTTTAATGCATTCCAGCTCATTTATCACTCATTACCCCATATTGACATGACATTCTTATCTAGGTGTGTGTGTGTGACACCAGCTTAGACACCGAGTGACATCATTTGTCCTGGACAAAGGCGAGTACATTCTTTGATAGTTTTCTTATTTGACAGCCTCTATGTTTCTTGTATTTAGTATTGAGATATTTGATTCCTGACACGATGGTCACACGGACTGGTATACGTGGATCATTGTCATGATAACTCAGTGATCACCATGTCGTGCTTCGTGATTACTAGGTAATTACCGTAATATCTTCTTGATTATATTGACCGTGATTATAGTGCTAGATATTTAGACCGTGCATTATGATATACGTGTTATAATGTGTTATGATATGGATCCGTGTACTAGTCGGGGGATGAGAAATTATTAGTAAATATGTGGTCATACCTTATAGCCCGTGATATAGTGTAGCCCGTGATAACTAGCAGATCATGCAACTCACATGTGGTCACGCTAGCTCCCATTTATTTATATAGCCCGTGTTAGGCCCAAGCCATTCATATATTTTGTTAATATTTTAAGGCACCAGCTATTATTTCATTTCCTTATTTTCAGTTTATTACAGTGATGTTCTATATCATATTGTTCTCAGTTATTTTCCATTGCTTACTATGATTCTCTTTCTGTGATTTTGTCTAGTTCAGTTACTCCCATCATGTATTTTCATTACTATTATTGTTTCATAGTTTTTTTCAATTATTCTAACTACTATTGGGTTGTACTTCGCTCCAATCCTGACTGATTATATTTTTCAGATGATTCATTAGAGGACTGGTGTCCTACGTATTATGGGTCGCTGGATGGTGAGGCAGTTGAGCCAGTACCCTTAGAGTCTCTTAAGATAGTACCACCAGCTGGAGAGACTTAGACTTTTCATTATAAGTTATATTTGATTTTAGTAACTTTATGGCATGTATTATTATTTTGAGACTTATGTTGAGATTGGACTTGTATTGAGACTATTGTATTTCTTTTCCTTCTATTCCATATCGTGCCTTATCATCCTCTAGTTTGTTATTATGATTGAGTATTGTTTACCATTACCTTATTATCATATTGTCCTCCAATTGGAGTTGAGATGACATAACAAGTACCTTATATATATTGTGACAGATATGTAGATAGTTATGTTGATCCAGACAACGTTCTACCACCGATGTTGCGGTGTTGGCTGGCGTTGTTCACCACTTGTGCCCCTATTCCGTGTGCGGGTTGTGACACATTTTTAGTGATGGCCCATGCAGGTCCGAGTCACAACAAGTGCTATATCGTAGTAGTACTCTAAGTCTGAGATGCTACTACGAGCCTGCTTTAGGATGTAGGATATAGAATGAGAGTATACTCAATCACAAGTAGGAAACACTTCCAAATTATTTGCTTTGTTATCCTTATCTATTTGAATGCTTGCTTTACTTTGAATAATTCTGTCCTTCCTTGATAATTCTGTATCTTACTCAATATTAATTTCTTTGTTGTAATATATCTTCAGGAGGCCACCGAAGACGCGTTCCCAGTGCTCAGGCACAGTATCTGCGAGGTCGGTCACTTCATCGCCTCTGAGGGAAGTACCAGCAGACACTATTCCAGCAGCTTCAGTTCAGAGGTCCTCTTCACCAGTCCAGGTGGGCATTTTTGCAGAAGCTTTCGGGGGTGCTCCACCTCCGATACAAAGCACAATACCGACAATCTCAGAGGAGATTCCACCTCCACCACCCAAAGTTGATCAAACGCATGTGTCTGTGCTCTTTCAACAGATGATAAAGGCCCAGCAGCGCTAGTCAGAGGTTATGAGGCAGGGTATTGAGAATGCCCACCAGTTTGTACTCGCCGCAGTCGAAAGAGTTGCCTTGGTCCAGCCACAGGTAGATCCACCTCAGTTCACCCCACAGCAGCCGAGATCGGGGACTATCATAGAATTCAAGAGGATGGGGCTGAAGGAATTTAAAGGCACTGAGGGGATTATTTATGCTGATGATTGGATAGAAGACATTGAGAAGAACCTGCAGCTGGCGCAGATTTCAGCGAGGTTGCAGGTAGAGGCCGCAGGAAGCATGATATTTCATATCGCATTGACTTGGTTCAGGACGGACCCCAAGATCTCAGCGTCGAGACTTACTTAGGAAGCATTTAAGGATCTCTTCAAGGAAAAGTTCTTCCCAAATATGGCTCTGACATCTCTAGAGAGCTAGTTTTAGTACCTCGTCTAGGGAGGTATGACGGTGGATGAGTATTCAGCAGAGTACTACAGATTTGTTGCTTCATGGAGGGGCAGAATCCCCGGGGGAAGGCCTAAAAGTTTCAAAAAGGTATGGACATGGAGATTAAATCTCATACTAGTAGACACCGTGCCGCTACATTTAAGGAGATTCTAGCAGAGGCATAGCAGGAAGAGGATGATTTGGAGCTCGGCTCCAAGAGGATGAGAGATTATTTAGGGGCTAGTAGTAGTGCAGGCCGAGCAAAGCGGCCTAACTTTCATCAGCAATAGCAGAGGCACTTTCGGCAGCAGCCAAGACAACAATTTTAGGCACCATTCCGGGCACCGGTACAACAGGAACATCAGGCCCCGAGACCAACACAGCATGCCCTGCAGTACACTCACTGTGGGAAAATAGGACATACACAAGAGGTATGCAGGAAGAGGCTTGGGGTGTACCTCTATTATGGGGAGGCAGGCCACCAGTTGTGAGATAATGTTCTAGTTCCCGTTCGAGTAGGTCAGGATGGGGGCCAAGCACAGAGAGCACTTGCGAGACCACCAGCGGGATAATAGAGGGGACTTTCATTACTGCCATAACAGCAGCGGTTCGCTCAGCACTACTAGCAGCAGAGAGGTGCTCAGCGTCAGGGGCGAGCTTTCGCCATAATGGTCCAGGAGGAGGAGCCAGTCGGAGATGTCATCTCAGGTTCAGTCTATCTTGATCCTTTTCCAGCTCATGCTTTATTTGATTCTGGTGCTTCATATAGTTTCATATCTGTATCTTTTGCTTTGAAGCATCATCTTGAGAATAAACCATTGGCGAGGACTTACAAGATCACGACCGAGAGTGGCATTATCCTGGTCAGTGATGTTTGCAAGGATCGAAGAGTTTCTCTGGGAGACCGAGAGTTGAGCACGTATCTACTCATAATGCCACTTTCGAGCTATAACATAGTACTCAGGATGGATTGGTTGAGTAGGCACCATGCTAGTATTGATTGTCATAGAGGCAGAGTTTTATTTCAGACACCAGGAGAGCCAGAGTTTGATTTCGCCAGAGGAGCAATGGAGTAGAGCGAGGGAGTCTTCTATGGATCTTCGATGGAAGAGTAGGAGCTGTCACATCCTTCGATTGCAGAATTTATGGATGACTTTTCGGAGGAATTATCGGGTTTGTCGCCAAACCGAGATATTGATTTATCTATAGATTTGGTGCCAGACATAAAGCCGATATCACAACACATCTATAGGGTTAACAATAGTGAACTGACAGAGTTGAAGAAGCAGGTGGATGAGTTGCAGGACAAAGGGTTCATCCGCACCAGTTCATCACCGTGGGGTGCTCTAGTATTGTTTGTATCGAAGAAGTGTCACCCTCACATTTCCAAATAAGGGTAATTTAGTCATTTTGCATAGTTATTTTCTTTTAAGTGATTTAATATTAATTGGTGTACTATTTATTTAAATTGTGATTTGTATTAATTATTTATAGTTAGTTGGCTAGCCTATTATTTAGACTTGACATTAGTGAACCAATTATACTTGTCATGACAACTTTGGGCTCAACTTTGGACTAGGTCCATTAAACCCATTCTCATTAGTTAATTAGAAGGATTAGTCTAATTTATATTAGTTTAGAGACTTCCCAATAAACCCATTCTAAATTATTCTTCATAATTTAGCATGTAGGGGCATGGGGGGCATTTGTTGTGACTTGGAAAGGGGGAGAAGGGGCCGTCCATATAAGAGCCTCTTATTTCTCTCTCTTCTTCATTTGAGCACTCATTTAAGATCCCCAATTCTCTAGATCCCCAATTCACTTCATCCCTCCATCAATTCATTCTCATTTCCTCTCAATTCCATCAATTGGAGAGAATTAGAGCTTGGATTGGTAAGAAGCACTTGGAGAAGGAGCTTTGGCAAGGAGATCGTGTCCAGATTGTATCCAATTGAGCATTTTATTGGAAATCGATCTCCCAATAGGTATAGATCTAAATTATCCTCTAATTTGAGTTCTAAATCATGCATTTGACCCTTAGGAACCCCCAATGGCATAGGGCTACCTATAGGATGTAGATCTAGGCCCAATTGGTGTGTTTTGACACTTCTTCATAGGTTTTTGTGTGCATTTTGAAGGTTAATAGCTATTTGGGTATTTATGTGTATGTGTGGCTCGGGTTGTATGGTATTTGCAAGTTGGAGAGGGGCAACCATCAGTGTATATGCACTGAGGTGGGTATCTGTTGGTGTATCAGTTCAACACTGATGAAGGAGGTTGTTGTTAAGGTATTGAGTGATGTGGTTCAAGTTACAGTTTTGAAGTGGAAACCACAGAAATAGGTAAGTGAGCCATGAACAGATGGCTATGGTGTATAATTATGAAGTATAGGAGGTTGGGTGTGTGTGTAGCTTTGGGTTGATATCTTAATGTTTGGAGAGGGTAACATGAGTAGTGGTGTGTGTGTTGTGATACTCATGAGAGTATCATGGATACTAGGTATTGGTGAGCATGAGGTATTTGCATGAATGCTAGTGTGTGAGTGTGTGCAGGCAGTGCATACTTGTGTACTGCAGGAAGTATGCTGCAGTGGGTAATGGGGAGAGGTTTATATGGGTGTACAACAAAATTGTAGCTACTGGGAGCACTGCAAGGGGTATTTACATGAGTAACTATGTGCCTATGAGTGTGAGTGAGTATCATGTGAGGAGTGCAGTTGTGTTTGTGAGTAATTAAAGCATTAACATGTATGTGCAACTAAGTATTAGTAGTGTTGCTGTTCTGAGCAGCAACAGTTGGGGGAAAACTTAGGCAGTGAGTGCAAGAGGACTTGTGCAAACATATGGTATGTGCAATTAGGTATAAAGTGTGGTGGTTGTGTTAGTTCATTAGGTGAGAGTGAGGGTGTCTAAGTTGCAAATGTGTATGAGTGAGGTTTGAATGCAAGGAGTGTTAGTGTAGGTTTAGTGTAAGGTAATATCAATATATAGGTGTGTGAAAGAGAATTAAGTGTTTAGGTGTCAGTTGTCGGTGTGAGGATATGCGAAGTGTGGTTCAGTGTTAGTTGGGGGAGGATGTAGTGAGCAATTGCAAGTCTAAGAACTTGGGGACTGCAGCATTGTCTATAGGAATAGCATGTGTGCACTGAATGTGCAGAGGAGCAGGGTATGTAAGCAAGGACTGCAGTGAGGGTTATGGTCGAGTTACAGTTGTATTAAGGATTTTCCACTGTTGTGGGTTACAAGAATTTCAGTTGCAGGTATATCCAATAAGGTGTGGAGCATAAGTGAATCAGGTTAGTATGTGCAAGTGTAGATTATATGAGTTGGAGTATCTTGAGGGAATTAGTGCCAGGGGTGTGTTAGAATACTGGTTGGTTAGGGTCTTTGGATATCTATTATTGTCATTTCACTACACATTGATAGTTGTTAGATGTCAAGTATATATATATATATATATATATATATATATATATATATATATATATATATATATATATATATATATATATATATATGGATGCACCTATAGATATGTAGATGGTAAATACTTAGTTATAGTTTATAACCTGCTGAGAAGGGATATTTGGGAGTGGCATAGGCCAGCTAGTGTTAAGTGGAGTAGTGTCTAGTGAGTGAGTGTATGAGAGTATCAGTAAGAGGAGTATACAGGAACTGATATCAAGTATCAGAGGTATCAGCCACATGTTGGTTGATGTTATTAACTAAGATATATATGTATACCTATATATTAATGTATTAAGATATTAGTGATATGTTGGTGTTAGTTGAGTTAGTACCTAGTGTTATTATACTGTGGTATCAGTTGGTTGTATAAGTTAGTTGGATATCAGTTAGTTTAGCTACTGATTAATAATGTAAGGAGGTAAGGTATCAGTTAGCTTTATTATTAATATGTATATAAATATAGTTAAGTGAATAACTAGATGTCAATTAGTGAAGTGTTAGTTAGTGATAACAATACTATTTAGTATATAATGTTAGTTATTATTCGTGTATTAATATTAGTTAGGAATGACAGTTAGTATTATAGGCTATAAGAGTGTATTAGTTAGTGTGTATTAATTAGTAGTAAGTATTACTACTATGATATAGGTTATCTAGTACATACTCATATCAGTTATATATAAGATACTTAGAATGACCTTGTATAGCTATTGTAAGCTAATATTTACCAAATCAGCCCACTTCTTGCCATTTAAAGTGGGTACGTATATGGAGAAGCTCGCAGAAATGTATGTGCGACAGATAGTTAGATTACATGGAGTTCCTATGAGCTATACTTAGAATGACCTTGTATACCTACTGTAAGCTAATATAAGGTACCATATATATATTGTGTGAGGTATTTAGATAGTGTGGATGACCCAGACAGTGTTCTACCGTCGATGCTGCGGCGTAGGCTAGGCGTTGTTCACGTACTTATGCCCCTATACCGAGTGCGGGTCGTGACAAGAAGGATGGGTCGGTATGTATGTGTAACGACTACAATGATCTCAACAACCTCACTATCAGGAATAAATATCCGTTACCGCGAATTGACGATCTGTTTGATCAGTTGAGCTGAGTGAAGGTATTCTCGAAGATAGACTTGAGGTCGGGGTACCATTAGGTAAAAGTGAAGAAGAAAGACATTCCGAAGATAGCTTTCAGGACTCGGTATGCCCAATTTGAGTTCTTGGTGATATCGTTAGGGTTGACTAATGCCCCGACATTATTCATGAACCTAATGAATAAGGTGTTTCATTAGTACCTGGATCAGTTGTTGTGGTGTTCATTGATGATATATTCGAAGACCCCGGAGGAGCACGAGGAACACCTGAGGATAGTTCTGGAGACCCTTAGGAAGGAGAAGCTTTATGGTAAACCGTCAAAGTATAAGTTCTTCCTTGATAAGGTTAAATTCCTCGGATAGGTGATTACAGGAGACGGAATCTCAGTAAACCCAAAGAAGATATCAGCAGATGAGTCGTGGTCTATCTCGAGTTTAGTAGCGGAGATCATGAGATTTCTTGGATTGACAGGCTATTATTGGAGATTTGTTCATGATTTTTCCAAGATTATAGATCCGATGACTAGACTAACCAGGAAGGACGTGGAGTTCGTCTGGACAGAGGAGTATCAGGTCGCATTTGAGGAGCAACAGAAGAGGTTGACTATGGCTCTAGTATTGATGTTGCCATCAGGAATGGAAGAATTTTCCATATATAGTGATGCTTCAGGTAAGCGTTTGGGATGTGTGTTGCAGCAGAATGGGATGGTAATTGTCTATGCTTTCAGGCAATTACGTCCGTATGATAAAAATTACCCTACCCATGACTTGGAGTTGGCAGTAGCCATCTTTGCTCTAAAGTCGTGGAAACACTACTTGTACGGAGAATGCATGGAGATATTTACAGACCACGAACTTAAAGTATGTGTTTACACAGAAAGAGCTCAACATGAGGCAGTGGTGATGGATGGAGTTGATGAAAGACTTCGACTTTTCTTTGTAGTACCATCCAGGGAAGGCCAACGTAGTCACTGATGCCTTGAGCAGGTATCCATTAGCTATGTACTTGACAAGGGACATATATTTATTGGTCGATCTTGATAGCTTGGGTATAGAGGTTCTAGTTCCTGGAGTTGTGGCATAGATGTGGGGACTTCAGGTACAGTCAGAGTTGATGGACCGGATTAGAGCTGCACAATTCGAGAATGTGTCTCTGAAGACCATCAGAGTGCAGGTTCGAATGGGATTGGCAGAGGACTTCAGTATTCAGAGGGTGGATCATTACAGCACAGTACCCGATCGTGTGTGATGAGTGGAGCTTTGTACGAGAGAAGGTTCTTTAGTAGGCGCATCGATCTCAGAACCCTATGCATCCAGGTGCCAACAAGATGTATAGAGACATATTTGGTAGTATGGTATGAAGCGGGAGGTGGCGAGCTTCTTATCCAGATGTCTGGTATGCCAGAAGGTAAAGGCGAAGAGACAGAGACCAGGTGGTTTGCTTCAGCCTTTACCCATTCCAGAGTGAAAGTGGGAGCACGTGACGATGGATTTTGAGGGATTCCTCGTTCTCCCGAAGGTAAAGACACGATTTGGGTTATCGTAGACAGGTTTATGAAATCAGCCCACTTCTTGCCATTTAAAGTGGGTACGTCTATGGAGAAGCTCACGGAGATGTATGTGCGACAGATAGTCAGATTGTATGGAGTTCCTATGAGCATCATTTCAGATCAGGATAGTCGCTTCATATCCCACTTCCGGAAGAGTTTGTAGGCTAGCTTGGGCACCTAGCTCAAGTTTAGTACCGTATATCACCCTCAGACAGATGGACAGTCGGAGAGGACTATTTAGATTCTCGAGGATATGCTACGCACTTGCGTTTTGGACTTTGGAGGCTCTTGGGAAGATCTTTACCTGGTAGAGTTTACTTATAACAACAGCTACCAGGCCAGTATCGAGATGTCACCATTTGAAGCATTGTATGGATGGAGATGTCGCACTCCATTATCATGGGATAATATTGGTGAGAGAGACTTATTAGGACCGGAGATGGTTTTGGATGAAGCAAAGAAGGTGAAGCTTATCAGGGATAGACTTCGGATGGCGCAGGACAGACAGCGGCATTGGGCCGATAGCCACAGGAGACCATTGGAGTTTGAGGTATAGATTTTGTTTGCATTGCTTGTAATTTCTTTGTTTTGGTTGGAGTGTTAAGGCTGTATTTTGTGTTAGGTTGGCGATTTGGTGTTCTTGAGGATTTCTCCGACATGGGGTACGATTCGCTTTGGTGGAGGTTGGAAGCTTCGTCTATGGTACATCAGACCCTTCAGTGTTTTTGAATGGGTCAGTGTAGTGGCCTACAGACTATACTTGCCGCATGCACTAGAGGGAGTGCACAATGTGTTCCACGTGTCGCAACAGAGACGGTACATGGCAGATCCCAGCTATGTATTGGATCACTCGGAGATCCAGGTGGGTCCGACTCTCAGTTATCCAAAGCAGCCAGTAGAGATTCTGGATTGCAGGAAGGAGGTGATGCGAAACCAGATAATTCCTTTGGTACGCGTCGCGTGGAGCCTAGGAGAGGGAAGCCGAGATGCGCGAGTGATACCCTTATCTTTTTTAGCCGTGAGGTATGATTATTTCTTCCTTACTGTGATTGCTTGTTGTAGTTAGTTCTTTCCTTAAATTTTGAGGATAAATTTTTTCTAAGGGGGATAGACTTGTCACCCTCACATTTCTAGATGAGGGTATTTTAGTCAATTTGCATATAACTATGATTAGATTAATAATTATATATATTGTACTAATAATTAATATTGGTAGTTGTGCTATTTATTTATTAATTAGAGGACTAGCCTATTAGTTAGACTTGATACTTATGAACCTAATTAGACTTGTCATGACAAATAGTAAGCTCAATATAAACCAAGCCCAATAAATCCATTCACATTAATTAATTAGAAGGATTAGCTTAATTTGTATTAGTGTAGAAACTTTCTAAAATATCCATCCTTAATTATTTCTCATAATTTATCATGTAGGGGCAAATGAGACTTTAGCATGTGACTTGTGAGCAAGGGGGGAGGGGCCGGCCACACATAAGGGGGTCTCATCTATCTCTTTCTCTCTCTCTCTTTCTCTCCTCATTTGCATTCATTTTAGATCTCAAATTCTAGATCCCCAATTTTTTACATTCCCTCCATTAATTACTTTCTCAATTATTTCACATTCCCTCTTATTTTCATTTCTCAAGGAGCCTTGGTGCTTGGAGAAGTAAAGAGCACAAGGAGGAGGAGCTTTGGTGAAGAGATCGTGTCCAAATCGTGTCCATTAAGTATTTCATTGGGAATCCATCTCCTAATTGGTAAATTCTGAATTTTTCTTCCTTATAGCTCCCAAATCATACATTTGACCATTAGGAATGACCCCATGGCATAGGGCTACCAATAGAAACAAGTTCTAGGATAATTGGTTGCGTATAGAGAATTCTACTTAGGTTTTTGTATATATTTTGGGAGAATTACGAGATTGACACATCAAGTGTGTGTCATGATGCTAATTTAGTTATATTAGATTTAGATCGGGATTGTGAGACTAGGTACGTGTCCACAATTAGACACGAGTATGTCGTATCATGATACTGTACGATACCATATGATACGGGGCTCTATTTTGAGTGTTTTGTACAATTACTCTTCAAACTTCATTGTAGCAAGTTCTAATAGCTATATATAATTATATTTGATATGAATATTTAATTCTAATTGAGTATTAGGGATTTTGGTGTGTGGTTTGATAGTGTATCACTTGATACTAGTGTATATCATGGGTTGCATTCTAGATGTTTGATAGTATGGCTCATGGAGAGTGCAGGATGTGTGGATTATATAAATTATGTGTATATATATGTAATATGGTGTATATATATATATATATATATATATATATATATATATATATATATATATATATATATATATAGCTACTTGTGTGTGGTGTGTCTATATATGTATTTGAGTGTATTAGTATAGTAAACTTAGTGAGCTGGTGCTGGCTTGTGAGAAGTGTTAGAGATCATATGTTGTTTGGGAATTTCATATCAATGAGAAGTGAGCAGCAGATGAGGGGATGCTCGAGCCAAGTAGGAAGTATTCAGTGATGAAGCAGTGAAGTACCAGCAGCAGCAGTTGTCACGCTCCAGTCCCAAAATACCGAGGGACTAGACACGTGTCAATGGCCAGCAACACACACCGATGGACAAACCCAATTTAATGGATCCATCGGGGCATACTTAAGCTGTAGTACAACAATAAGAGTCTAGATATACTAATCTCATCCACAGAATAAATATAACAATTTCAGAATCATAAAGCAAGATCATATCTCAATAAAATATAAACTCGGGAAATAACCCGACAATGAGTCTGATACATCTGTCAAGATACAAGAATAAAGATAACTACAACCAATACTGAGTATGGAACAGTATATACTCAGAAGATAACCTCGGTGATCACTCGTCTACTGAATCTGGTACTGCTCCAGTAACTGCTCCTGTTCCTGCTTCTGCTCCTGCTAATGCTCCTGTACTTTAAAACTCTGGGTGGATCTCCTCAGCTAATCCTGGGGACATAATCCGGATCCAGGTCCTCAGGGGACATAACAAGGTACAGAAAATACAAGCCATAATAATGCAGTAAAATAGTCAATGAAATAAACAGGGTAAATATGTAACCATCTATGTGAAATGCAGGTGAGAACATCACCAGTACTTAGGCTGAAACAACTACAAGCTCTGTGTAGGAGAGCCGGTAGCAGTTATATCATGTAGTTGTCTAGCTCGGAGAGAGACTGAGACGCCGGCATAATATAGTCAACCTGTAGCTTGTGTATCTCTCCAGCAATAAATGGAACAATAGGAATATACTAAATAACCAGTTAAGTGATATGCAAGATGAGAGCAGCACTGGAACTCAGGCTGAAACCACTACAAGCTCTGTGTCGGGGAGCCGGTAGCAGTGATATCATGTGGTCGTCTAGCTCAGCGAAAGACTGAGACGCCGGCATAATATATGAAATCAACCTGTAGCCTGTGTGACTCTCCCCACCCAATGTAATCATACGTCTCACGTCCATGTGGCCCCATGTCCATGTCACGTAAGATCATATCTAATGCAGCAAGTCATATAATGTCTAGGAATATAATGTCTATGTCATAAAACCTGTATCCTATACAGAATCACCATGAATATCTCAGGAAGATTATGTCTCATGAATAGTGTCAAGTGTCCTGGATTATAATGTACTTGATAGGACAAGTACGAGAAAGATGGGGTCTCGGTATCCATGTCTAGATGACAATACACAACGCCGCGTACGGTGTTGGCACCCGACTATGAATCGGATGCTAAGTAAAGTCGCACAATCCTAGGTCAAACATGAACCACAATATATATATAAGCCAAGGAAATAAGTAGCAAGAACTGCAAGTTTTGGCGAGGTACACTTGCCTGGGGTTCTGGCTCCAACTGTAGCTCTGGTCTCAGTGTGATCTACAGGTACTCCTCCGGTTGCTGAAATAAATATCACCATTAGATTCAGAAAATATCAAATAGCTAGAAACGCCTGCCCTTAAGTCCAATTTGGACACAAGGGCAAAAATGACAATTTCTGGCCAAAGCGGGGTCCACACGTGGGCCGCTTTGCACCGAAAATTCTGTCAGGGTCAAAGGTCTCCAAATTCGCCAAACTTAGTGTCAAAAGGTCAAAAACGATGATACAAACCCAACGGAACTTTTAGAATTGGATTCTGATGAGCCGATCACAAAATCGCCCGTCAAGTGAAGCCTGTAGGGCCCACGATACGAGATTTCGTCAACGTTCTCAGAATCGAACCAAACTTGGGTCAAAGGACCAGCGTATTGCTACGAGTCCGATGGCGCAAGTTTCGTCTCGATCTGATGTGTGTACACAAAGTTACAGCGTATTCCAGAATAGGAGGATACGGGGCGTTGTCGGCGGATACGCGTTGATTTCGGTGTACACGTACATCCAAATCAACTTCTGCGAAATCCCACACGTCCGTATCAACGACGCGCACATTTCGGTGAAGACCGCGTGCGACCAAGTCGTCCCGTTTGGCGGGGCGCACTCAGTTCCCGGGTGAAACAGGGCGTTGGTTTTCCTGTTTTTGGATCGCGGTTCGCGATCACCACAGGACGCGATGCACCGAGCGGGTTACACGGGCACCGAGAGGGTCACGCAGGGTTCGCGATGCAAATGACAGAATCGAAAATGGGTCAACGAGCAAAGAGAAAGGGATACCTGAACAGGGCTCCGGAAACTGCGAATTGCGTGTCCGAGTCGACACGAAGTGGTCCGTGTCCTGACCGTGTCCACCCTAGGGTTAGGGATTCTGTGAGTTCGCCGGAGGAGGGCTGCGCTGCGGCTGTGTCGTCGGCTCGGGGCTGGGTCAGCGCTGCACGGCGGAGGCCGGGCGGCTCGGGGCTGACCGAAGGTCGGCTGGGACGGAGTGGAGCGGGGAAGAAGGAGGAGGCGGAGGTCGTTGACGGGCTGAGAGGGGAGTTCGGAGGCGGAGCTGCGCCGAGGCACTGGAGGAGGGAGGAGGGTTCGGTCGCGGTGCTGGAGGATGGCCGGGGTCGTGGCGGCGGGGGGGTCTAGGGTTCAGGTGGGGAGGGGAAGTGGCCGGAGTCGAGGGGTTTAAGGGGTTTATAAAGGCTGGGGGGGAGCGGGGTCGGCCGGGCTAGGCGGCGACGGGCGGCCGAGGGGAGAGGGCTGTCGAGGGGATCGTCGACGAGGGGAGGAGGAAGAAGAGGGAAGGGATTTTAGGGTTCCGGCGACTAGGGTTATATAGGTGGTCGCCGGCGGATAGAAGTCGGATTAGGATTTCGGAGTTGGGTTAACGGGTTCGCGGGTCGGGTTCATATGAATCCGGCCCGACCCATTATTGCTTAAGTGCGGGTTTCGGGTGTTCGGGTTTCGGGTTTAGATCCGACCCGACCCGCTAAGGTAGGGTTCGATTTAGTGAACCGGGTCTGGGTTGGTTTGGTTTGGTTTGGTTTGGTTCAATTGAACCGGGTTTATTTTAGGGGTTTAATTCGGTTTATTTTTACAATAGTTTTTAGGGCTTTAAAAATGTTTCATGAGTCCAATAAATTTCCGAAAAATTACCCTATGTCCAGTTTTCCATTTTACACCATAAAATATTATTTCCATAATATTTTAATATTATTTTACAGTAATTAAAAATCATTTAATTACCAATTGCCTAGGCTTTAATTACAGAAAAATCCCAGTAAATTCCAGAAAATTGTAAAAAATTCAAATTAAAAATTACTGAAAATCAGGGGTCTTACAATCTACCCCCTTAAGAGGATTGCGTCCTTGCAATCAAAGAATAACCGATCAACAGAGATGACACGGTTGCAACCATTATTCGAAGCACATCACGATTAAGAAAAATCAAGGTTGAGGGTGTAAGAATAATACAAGGGAAAATCATTTCCCTAAGCATTAGGAGTTATATAATTTCCCGAATGAAGGAAATCTAGAAGATTACAGTTTTTAGAAAATCTAGGTTATCACTTATAAAACTTTCTAGGTTATTAGCAAGTTCGAAATTACTAGGTTAAGACTGAGGTCACGAACCAGCGGGCACGAGCTAAAACAATACTAGAAACGAATAACTATAAAAGCTTACGCGCATTAGCTACTCCATGAATCTGCGCGTCCTCCAAAGTCATCGTCAGGGCTTGTCCACGTCCTTGCAATCGATTCCTCTGCTGCTGCTGGGCCTGCTGGAAGAGTGCTGCTTGTGGTATCAAAGGTGACCTCGGCTGATACCCTCCTGGAGGTGGTGGTATGACTCCTTCAACTTCCATTGGCGGTGCTCCCAATGCTGGATAGGTTGGCCTCGGTACTGGTAATACTTGTCGGTTAACCATTGGTGCTCTTTCTCGACGCTCAGGGCATTTCCTCAATGAATGCTGACTGGATCCGCAAGCTAAACTTACTTTCCTTTTTCGTCTACACTCGTCCTCCACATGGCCTCGCTTGCGACAATATTGACATATAGGTAGTGCTTGTGGAAATGTTTCTGATGGCTGGTGCATGTGAGGTCTCTTTGTAGCTTCTTCCTGTGGTGCTCCGGCTGGTGCTGATGTGGATGATCGCTTCAGACTGGCCTCTCTCCTGATGACGCGCTCCATGCGTCGGGCTGCAGCAAGGACGTCCGGGTAAGATGTAGGTGCAACGGATCCAATTAATTTCTGTAGCTCAATGTTTAATCCGTCGAAGAACTTCTCAGCCTTCTCTTCTTCTGTCGAAATCAAGGTTGGGGCAAAGCGACTCAAACGAATAAATTCTGCGTTGTACTCTTCTACTGTCATACTGTCTTGAGTGGGGCGATTAAACTTGTCGCGAAGTTCTGATCGAGCGATGGCTGGTATGTACATCTCCTGAAAGAGTCTAGAAAACCCTTCCCAAGTGACTCGGTCTGGTCCGAGCCGTGTCTCCTCAGATAGCCACCAGTGATGTGCATTATCCGTTAACTGCATTCTAACAGCAGTCATCCAATGTTCCCTTGGAAGCTCGGCTGCTTCTAATTGATGTTGTGTGTTGGTGAGCCACTTATGAACTTCTGTGGGCTCCTCTTTGCCTGAGAAGGTACGGGGCTTCAGTTGGCGAAAATCAGAAATAGAGCCCGTCGTTGGTCGTCGTGCTGGTAGATTCGCCTTCTCTAGTGCGGTTACTAGGCTACGACTCAAAGCCTCTTGTTGAGCTTGCATTATTGCATAAATCATTTGAAACATCTGCTGTCCGTCCATGGCCTGCCCTTGTGGAAATACAGGCATTTGTAGAGTAAACAGCGTCGATGGTGGAACGTCATCTTGCTGAATTCTCGAGGCATGCTGACTTGCTTGACTACGTTGTTGAGCGGATTGACCTTCTTCTACTGGTGTTACTTCCTCTTCGTTGGTTACCACAGCATCTCGTGGTGATCTTACAGAATCCATAACTCTGCAACCAAAATAAACAATAAGAAGCGCACAGGAATCAAGGCAGGATGCAAGTCAAGAAATAAATTCGAATCTGATATAGACATCAAGAACGATTCAAGCAAGTAGATGAGATCCTAAAAACTTATTCTATTCTTATTGCAGGCTTGCTCGATCCCTAAGTTAAAACCGAACAATTTAGTCGTTGAGCTGCATGGGCCACCACAAAAACCATGTCACGCCCCAGTCCCAAAATACCGAGGGACTAGACACGTGTCAATGGCCAGCAACACACACCGATGGACAAACCCAATTTAATGGATCCATCGGGGCATACTTAAGCTGTAGTACAATAATAAGAGTCTAGATATACTAATCTCATCCACAGAATAAAAACAACAATATCAGAATCATAAAGCAAGATCATATCTCAATAAAATATAAACTTGGGAAATAACCCGACAATGAGTCTGATACATCTGTCAAGATACAAGAATAAAGATAACTACAGCCAATACTGAGTATGGAACAGTATATACTCAGAAAATAACCTCGATGATCACTCGTCTACTGAATCTGGTACTGCTCCAGTAATTGCTCCTGTTCCTGCTTCTGCTCCTACTAATGCCCTTGTACTGTAAAACTCTGGGTGGATCTCCTCAGCTAATCCTGGGGACATAATCCGGGTCCAGGTCCTCAGGGGACATAACAAGGTACAGAAAATACAAGCCATAATAATGTAGTAAAATAGTCAATGAAATAAACAGGGTAAATATGTAACCATCTATGTGAAATACAGATGAGAACATCACCAGTACTCAGGCTGAAACAACTACAAGCTCTGTGTAGGGGAGCCGGTAGCAGTGATATCATGTAGTTGTCTAGCTCGGAGAGAGACTGAGACGCCGGCATAATATACTCAACCTGTAGCCTGTGTGTCTCTCCAGTAATAAATGGAACAATAGGGATACACTAAATAACTAGCTAAGTGATATGCAAGATGAGAGCAGCACTAGAACTCAGGCTGAAACCACTACAAGCTCTATGTCGGGGAGCCGGTAGCAGTGATATCATGTGGTCGTCTAGCTCAGCGAAAGACTGAGACGCCGGCATAATATATAAAATCAACCTGTAGTCTGTGTGACTCTCCCCACCCAATGTAATCATACGTCTCACGTCCATGTGGCCCCATGTCCATGTCACGTAAGATCATATCTAATGCAGCAAGTCATATAATGTCTAGGAATATAATGTCTATGTCATAAAACCTGTATCCTATACAGAATCACCATGAATATCTCAGGAAGATTATGTCTCATGAATAGTGTCAAGTGTCCTGGGTTATAATGTACTTGATAGGACAAGTACGAGAAAGATGGGGTCTCGGTATCCATGTCTAGATGACAATACACAACGCCGCGTACGGTGTTGGCACCCGACTATGAATCGGACGCTAAGTAAAGTCGCACAGTCCTAGGTCAAGCATGAACCACAATATATATATATATATAAGCCAAGGAAATAAGTAGCAAGAACTGCAAGTTTTGGCGAGGTACACTTGCCTGGGGTTCTGGCTCCAACTGTAGCTGTGATCTCAGTGTGATCTGCAGGTACTACTCCGGTTGCTGAAATAAACATCACCATTAGATTCAGAAAATATCAAATAGCTAGAAACGTCTGTCCTTAAGTCCAATTTGGACACGAGGGCAAAAATGACAGTTTTTGGCCAAAGTGGGGTCCATATGTGGGCCTCTTTGCACCGAAAATTGTGTCAAGGTCAAAGGTCTCCAAATTCACCAAACTTAGTGTCAACAAGTCAGAAACGATGATACGAACCCAACGGAACTTCCCGATGAGCCGATCACAAAATCGCCCGTCAAGTGGAGCTTGTGGGGCCCACGATACGCGATTTTGTCAATGTTCTCAGAATCGAACCAAACTTGGGTCACAGGACCAGCGTATTACTACGAGTCCGATGGTGTAAGTTTCGTCTCGATCCGACGTGTGTATACAAAGTTATAGCGTGTTTTAGAATAGGCGGATATGGGGCGTTGTCGGCAGATACGCGTAGATTCCGGTGTGCACGTACATCCAAATCAACTTTTGTGAAATCTCACACGTCTGTATCAATGACGCGCACGTTTCGGTGAAGATCGCGTGCGACCAAGTCCTCCCGTTTGGAGGGGCGCACTCAGTTCCGGGGTAAAATAGGGCGTTGGTTTTCCTGTTTTTGGATCGCGGTTCGCGATCACCACAGGATGCGATGCACCGAACGGGTTGCACGGGCACCGAGAGGGTCACGCAGGGTTCGTGATGCAACTGACGGAATCGAAAACGGATCAACGAGCAAAGAGAACGGGATACCTGAACAGGGCTCCGAAAACTGCGAATCGCGTGTTCGAGTCGACACGAAGTGGTCCGTGTCCTGACCGTGTCCACCCTAGGGTTAGGGATTCTATGAGTTCGCCGGAGGAGGGCGGCGCTGCGGCTGTGTCATTGGCTCGGGGCTGCGTCGGCGCTGCACGGCAGAGGCCGGGCGGCTCGGGGCTGACCGAAGGTCGGCTGGGACAGATTGGAGCGGGGAAGAAGGAGGAGGGGGAGGTCGTTGATGGGCTGAGAGGGGAGTTCGGAGGCGGAGCTGCGGCGAGGCGCTGGAGGAGGGAGGAGGGTTCGGTCGCGGCGTTGGAGGATGGCCGGGGTCGTGGCGGCGGGGGTCTAGGGTTCAGGTGGGGAGGGGAAGTGGTCGGAGTCGAGGGGTTTAAGGGGTTTATAAAGTTTGGGGGGGAGCGGGGTCGGCTGGGCTAGGCGGCGACGGGCGGGTCGAGGGGCGAGGGCTGTCGAGGGGATCGTCGACGAGGGGAGGAGGAAGAAAAGGGAAGGGATTTTAGGGTTCTGGCGACTAGGGTTATATAGGTGGTCACCGGCGGATAGAAGTTGGAGTAGGATTTCTGAGTTGGGTTAATGGGTTCGCGGGTCCGGTTCATATGAATCCGGCCCGACCCATTATTGCTTAAGTGCGGGTTTCGGGTGTTCGGGTTTCGGGTTTAGATCCGACCCGACCCGCTAAGGTAGGGTTCGGTTTAGTGAACCGGGTCTGGGTTGGTTTGGTTTGGTTTGGTTTGGTTCAATTGAACCGGGTTTATTTTAGGGGTTTAATTCGGTTTATTTCTATAATAGTTTTTAGGGCTTTAAAAATGTTTCCGGAGTCCAATAAATTCCCAGAAAATTACCATATGTCCAGTTTTCCATTTTACACCATAAAATATTATTTTCATAATATTTTAATATTATTTAATAGTAAATAAAAATCATTTAATTACCAATTGCCTAGGTTTTAATTACAGAAAAATTCCAGTAAATTCCAGAAAATTGTGAAAAATCCAAATTAAAAATTACTGAAAATCAGGAGGCTTATAGCAGTAGCTTGTTTCACACTAGATTGCAGTGTAAAATGGATTGATGGGCTTGTAGGGGGAGATAAAAGCTCACATTGGGCATATGTACTTAGTGAGTGAGAGGTGTTTGGGGAACAGAGGGATATTGCTGTGCAGGATGTGTGACAGTAAGAAGGGAATGTCCCAGTAGTTAGGAGTGATCTGGAGTTGAAGGGTATTGAGGTACAAAATTTGTACACTAGTGCACTTGACTGAAAATGAGTTCATTCCAGGTGAGAGGTCGAGATAGGCACTGATGTTGTGTAGTGCAGAGTCTGTACAAGGGTTGAACTGGAATGCTCTTCAATTGGGTGATTTGAAGAGTATCAGTGAGTATTAATTATATGGGTAAGCGACTGAGTGTTTGTGTGTACTAGTTATTAATCTGTGCACTAATCCTTCTGGTGTGTGTGGCTCGAGTATTAGGAAGAGATGTTAAAGGGGGTTGCAGTCATCTGAGCACAGCATGCACTATCAAGTTTGAGTGTGCTCATACTCAATGGCTTAGTGTGGATGGGTGTTAATTAAGGTGTTAGATGAGTGAGGTAGTTGAATACACAGATAATACAAGGCAGTATAGGAAATCACATAATCATGAGTTATGTAACTGACTGGGTATTAAGTAGTAAGACACATGGTTATATATATTGGTTAAGTAGCATTATGTATATAAGTCATATAAGGTTTGAGAGTAAGTATTAGCAGTTAATATAAGGAATTAGTGTTAAGATAGGAATATTAGTAATGTATGTTAGTTTTGGGATATATGTACATTTGGATACACTAAATTAGATAAAAGTTAGAGGTTATTTAAGTTAGAGGGTTGTGGTGTATGTTAGTATAGTATAGATTTGGGTAGTTGGTTAGTAGATTAGTACCAGTTATGAATTATTCAATGGCATATGATAGTAACTGATACAAGTGTATCAGATTTATGGTGAGATGGGTATGCTGTGATGAGTGGCTCATTACAGTATAACAATTCACGTAGCAACTGGCCACCTCAGTAGCAGTTGAAGTAATGAAGGGTGAATCCAATATGAGTGTCTGGAGTTCATATAGGTAGTATCATGGTATCAGTTGAGTGGTATTAGTAACATGAGGAGTTAAATTAGTTAGTTATAGTGCTAAGTATAAGTAGATATTTATAATATTAAGTTATATTAGTTAAGATAGCTAAGGTATTTACTAAAACTAGCTACTATTAACATAAAAATCTAGTTAATGAACTAGTATCGTTAGTACAACTTAGTATTAACTAGTTAAGTGACTAATATAGACTAACAACCTTAGTTGGACCTAGTAATGGCCTAGTAGAGCATGTTTAATGCATTCCAGCTCATTTCTCACTCATTACCCCATATTGACACGATATTCATATCTAGGTGTGTGTGACACCAGCTTGGACACCAAGTGACATCATTTTCTCTTGACAGAGGTGAGTACATTTTTGATAGTTTTCTTATTTGACATCCTCTATGTTTCTTGTATTTAGTATTGAGATATTTGATTCCTGACATGATGGTCACACAGATTGGTATACGTGGATCCTTGTCATGAGATATTATTGTCATGATAACTCAATGATCACCGTGTCGTGCTTTATGATTACTAAGTGATTACCGTGATATCTTCGTTATTATAAAGACCATGATTATAATGCATGATATTACAGATCGTGCATTATGATATACGTATTATAATGTGTCTGATATGGATCCGTGTACTATAGTCAGGGGATGGGGAAGTATTAGCAAATATGTTATCATACCTTATAGTCCATGATATAGTGTAGCCCGTGATAGCTAACAGATCTTGCAACTCACGTGTGGTCACGCTAGCTCCCATTTATTTATATAGCCCGTGTTAGGCATAAGCCGATCACATATTTTGCTAATATTTCAAGGCACCAACTATTATTTTATTTTCTTATTTCTAGTTTATTATAGTGATGTTCTATATCATATTGTTCTCAGTTATTTTTCATTGCTTACCATGATTCTCTTTTCGTGATTTTGTCTAGTTCAGTTACTCCCATCTTGTATTTTTATTACTATTGATGTTTCATAGTTTTTGTCAATTATTGAAACTACTATTGGGTTGTAATTCACTCCAATCCTGACTGGATATATTTTTCAGATGGTTCATTAGAGGACTGGTATCCTACATATTACGGGCCGCAGGATGGTGAGGTAGTTGAGCCAGTACTCGTAGAGCCTCTAGAGATAATACCACCAGCTGGAGCGACTTAGGCTTTTCATTATGAGTTGTATTTGATTTTAGTAGACTTTATGGCATGTATTATTATTTTGAGACTTATGTTGAGATTGGACTTGCATTGAGACTCTTGTATTTCTTTTCCTTCGATTCAATATTGTGCCTTATCGTCCTTTAGTTTGATATTGTGATTAAATATTATTTACCATTACCATATTATCATATTATCCTCCAATTGGAGTTAAGATGACATCACCGGTACCTTATATATATTGTGACAAATGTGTAGATAGTTATTTTGACCCAGACAACATTCTACCATCGATGCTGCAGTATAGGCTGGACGTTGTTCACCACTTGTGCCCTTATTCCGGGTACGGGTTGTGACAACAATCGAACCCTACAACCAAATAAGGATAAGGGGTAGACCATCGCACCATGATAGTACTTATCCCTAAACTATTTAACAGAAGATACAATACAAATTCAAGCTCAGTTACATAATCGGTCAATCACTTGTACGACTTACTAGGTGGAGTATGGGTTATCCCATAGATATATGCGTTTAATAGGAATCCTCAGATCGAGACACGTGCTAGGGCTAGCCGAACAATGAATCTCTGTATAGCACGTAGCATTTATGTACCGGTCCCTCGTAAGGCCACCGTGCTAAGACGTATAGAACACATAGTACAATATAATAGTCGGATATTACCATCCACTAATAAGGATTTAAAAAATATCCATGGGGGCCCGCCTGCACACCCTAGACAATTTTTTGGGGGTGGCTAGTTAAGCACGATCTCGAGATTCCGTCCATCATAATGCTCTACATATTTTAGTTGCCTAGTTAACCCTACAGTTACTGAAATATCATGGCATGGTCACATAATATTTCTCTTATATGTCGTACCGTAATACGGACATGCTAGATACGAATCCACTTTGTCACTTGGTAGTCCAATTTGGATTCACCCTAGCGTGATACAACAATTAAACAAGTCCTAGCCACGCTTAAAAATTGACTAAACCATTTTGTCCATGCTTGGAGGAATCATATTATATCACATGTCGCGTAGCACAAAGGTACCCTTCAGTGTAAACATGTAATATAATCACGTAGGAATACTTAGCGCATAGGAACACATAACACATAGTAAGTGTATTAGCACAGATACAAATGGTCAAGTAAAGTCACCAATCACAGTAAATTACATGAGTTCTTTCACATTGCAACACATAAGTCAAGTCATGCGCATAGGTGGTGTAGTCACTTGTGTCACAACCCGCACCCGGTGTAGGGATGCAAGTCGGGAACAACGCCCAATCTACGCCAAAGCTGGCGGTAGAACGCTGTATTGGTCAACTATACTATCTAAATATCTCACAATAATATAAAATCTGCCAACAATATCTCAACACAAAACTCAATCACAATTCTAAAGCACAAGAAGATATGAAGGAAGTCTAACTATATATTCAAAATATATAATAACAACAATAGAAACAATATCCAATCTCATGCCATATGCCGAAAATAAATCCAGTACCAAAATGCTAAAGAAACTAACTATGAAAAACTAGTGATCCGGATAAACCTTTCGACAATCACTCCAGAACTAGTGGGTCCAAGTCTGCACCATCTATAGGTCGAAGTCCATAGTATGTTGGACACCAATCTCCAGGATCCTCTAAAAAATATTTTTCAGTCAGGAATGGAGCGAAGTACATCTCTAACAGCAGTTCTAATCAATGATATAAACTATGTAGCAGTAAATAGATGTGAATATACAAGATGCAACAATAGATACAAGAGATATACAATAAAGGAAATACTGGAAATAAATACAAGAATGAATAATATGACAATAAACAAGAATACTAATGACTAAGTGAGTGAGTACCAGCTTTAACATGTGATCGGCTTGGGAACTTGCACAAGAAACTTGCATAGGAATAAGGGCCTGGCTAGTCATACATGCGGTGTATGACCAACACTCACAAGAAACAAGACATGTACAAGAAGGGTATGATCACATATCTATACTACATACTCTCCGCCCCCGACTGGTATAGTGGATCCAACCATGGTACGTCATGACACATCTTTCTACGAGAAAGGCGCTACTCTTCTCATGAACCGATGTCTGTACATGCACAAGAAGAACAATGAACAAGGCTTACACAAGATACACCATACATACTAAGGAATAACATCTCATGACGAGATCCGGATATACCAATCCGTGTAACCCTCGTGTCAAGAAAACAAGAATATCTACACTAGATACAATGAACATAGAGGATATCATAAGTGAGAAACTATCAAAGAATGTACTCGCCTGTGGTCCAGAACAATGAATGTCAAACTGGGTCCGAACTGGTGTCACACAGACCTATATATGGAATATTGCATTAATACAAGGTTTGGGAATGAAAATAAATTAAACTAGTCAACTTCTAGGTCATAAAGCTATTTCTAAGTCAAAACAGTCAAACTATATCAACTCTAAGTCAAACTGGTCAAACTGGTCAAACTTGGTCAAACTAGCTATTTCTTGTTTGTATGAGTCTATCTCTAGGATATTAGGTCCATACACTATGTATCTAGGCCATACTAGCTATTCTAAGATACTAAAAATCAACAAGATACCGTATCCTAAGATACGCAAGTTTTTAGATATGAAAATAATAATAATAATAATAATATATATATATATATATATATATATATATATATATATATATATATATATATATATATATAATATTTTGGCTAACTAGTGCAACTTGGATACCTTGGTCCTGAACCAAAGCGTATCTCACTACCTACACACCCATCTCGATACTCCAACCCAATATCTCGAGTATCGACGAATACCTTGCCATTACTTTGGTATCTTAAGGTGATGTGATATCTTAGTATATATTAGCTACCCAAATCTCTAAACTATAGGCTAATATGTATTTATCTAATACAAGCTACTAGCTATATACTAATATGCATTTACTAGTACACAACTACAATACTAACCACTAACTATTAATATATATATACATATATACATACACATGAACATAACACTTATATATATATATATATATATAAAACTCTCATCTATATTCATATATAGATATACCCCCTCATACACACATATAATATACATACAAACATACCCATATACATAGATATCCATACACACTTATATAAACACACACACACACACACACACACACACACACACACACACACACATATATATACCCTCACGACTATACATATATATACAACCATACACACATATACACACATATATATATACAACCATACACTCATATACAACCATACTAATAGTTATACACAAGTAACATTAAATCTAGAAATGAAATCAAACAAACACGTGGAGTGCATCACACCCGTATCACACTAGATCAATGATACACTTGCAATACGAGTCCACCACACAACCAAACGTACCCCGAAGGACACGACCAAGTCTAAAATACTATTTATGAATAATACAAAGAGTTAAATATACCACTAAGTGTTCGTGTCAAAATATGACATGCATAAAGCCCTATGTCAGAGGAAAACCCCCAATTCAACACGTATCACCAAATTATTGGGATACGACCTACATGTATCTAATTGTTGACACGACACTAGCCACAAACAACCAAACATATGTCAAATTGATCTATATGACCAATTGACCAACACAACAAGTGTCAATCTCGGAATTCTTTCAAAATTGACACAAAAAGTACCATAACTTCTCCATAGGCCTCCCATGAACCTAATTCTAATTCCTATGGGTAGCCTATGTATGTGTGGTGGTTCCTTATGGTTAATTCTCAGATTTAGAACCTAATACAAGAGAGAAAACTGAATTGTACCTATTGGGAGATGGATTACCAATGAAACCTCCAAAATTGATAAAATTAGCCTTCAACTTGTAGATCCTTGCTCCTCTTTGTAGATCCTTGCTTTCTCCTTCTAGATCCTTACTCTACTAGCCTCCAATGATTATTTGGGAAGGAATTTGGCAGAAATTTGGTAGAGATTTGGTAGAATTTGGTTGAGGGAAATTCTAGATTTAGATTTGGAATAAAAAATGAAGAGAGAAAGTTTTCATCCCCTTTATATAGGCCTCACTTGCCCCTCCCTCAAGCTACTATGTAAAGTCTAAAATACCCCTTGGGGCCTCTCATTAAAAATTTAATTAAGGAGAAAAGGTTCTAGTCTAATGGGTTTAACATAATTAATCATCATCTTAATGATTGGGCTTCTAATTATTGGGCTCAATTTTAACTAGAATTAAATGTTGGTCCATGGATCTAATCTACACTAGTTAGTTCCACTAACACAAGTCCAAAAATAAATCTAACATGCTAACAATAAATAAATAAATATTTAACATGCACAATATTTAATTAATTACCAAATGACTAAAATATCCTTTCTTAGAAAATATGGTAGTGACAACTTGGCGCATGGTCAAACTATACACATGGTCGGGTTGAGCGTATAGACGGGTCAGGCGCACAGGTGGGTCTAATACTCTCACAATCATCAATATTATACATATGAATCAAAAGTCCAATGGAACATTCAAACCAAATTAATTCAATAAAATGTACAGGGGTCACATGTGAACATGAAGATCAAGGCCTAATGGTCAACCAGGGCGCATGAGAATCGGGGGCACATGGAATATAGGCACATAAACAGGAAAAGTCCACTCATTGAGGCAATTGCTAAGTGACGGGCAATAAATACAAGTCAGAGAAGTGATTGATGTGACTTGATGTGACAAGCCAAAAATATAAGGAAGATAAGACAAAAGCTTGAAAAGCTGTGTAGGTCCCAAAAGTCGTGCAAAGAAGAGACGTATGGCTCATGGCTGCATGGTCTCCTGGGCACATGGAGTCTGGCCGTAGTGAATTCACATGCGTTCAAGGTACTACACGTCCGACTTTAGAACGCATGCACAGAGAAGACATGCGTCCAACAAGATGAGCGCATGCTGGAGGGGTGCATGTTGCTAGGCTGCATTGTACTCCATCGTCCTAGAATAGCAAGTTCGACCATGGAAAAGCTCCAAGAATTTGAAAACTTGTTTCCTTCATAAAAACTTTATTCAACTCCAAATCAAGTGAACCAAAAGCCAAAATACCTGAAATGGAATGCTCTATTATCTAAAAAACTGGTTTTCTAAAATACCATATTTTAATAGATCAAAACCAAAAAAAACTTATGGAACCCATGAAAATCCTAAACTAAAAATGTAGATCTACTTACATCCACCCATCAAAACCGAAAACTCCAAACATTAAAAGTGTTTAGAATCATAATGTACACATATTAGACTAATAAAATAAAATAAAAAAGTAAGGATTAAAATCTAAGGGTTTCTCTATATCATGCAAGGTGTACTTGCCTAAAATAAAAGGAGGAGAAATGAGAAAATAAGGGAAGGGAGAGAGAAAGAAGTTAGGTTATATAGCTAGGGTTTGAGGTTTAGACAATGGGTTCTCTCATAACTTGAACCAACCCACAAATAAACCAAGAATATACTAAACCAAAGAATGGGTCTAGTCTCCATTTAACCTAATAAACATACAAGCAAGATATAATATGTCCCAAATACGTATATCGGAAACGGGGATTGACATCTCTACCCACCTTAAAAAAATTTGTCCTCAGAATTCAAACTCAAGGCTAGCTAAAAAAATCAGAAGAAGTACTATACTAACTACAAGCACATCTACACATGCAATCAACAATCAATCATATAATTAAGAAAAGCAACATCACATAACATGGGTGAACGAATTACGAGATTCGAGATGCGAAGACATAAGGAAAATATACCTTTCGAGTCAAATAGGTGCAGATATTGAGATCGGATATCGTCCTCGCACTCCCATGTCGACTATCCCAAATGGTGATGACCCCAAGCAACCTGGACAAGATGAATAGTCTGATTCTTGAGCACCTTCTCCCTTCAGTCCAAAATGGATACAGGTTGCCGGTACCAACGACTAGCTCAAAATTGTCGAGGATATGACTCGGATCTGGGACATACCTACGTAATTGAGACACATGAAATACATCGTGCACCTCACATAGAAAAGACGGAAGGACAAGACGATAAGCAATATGGCCCACCAGCTCGAGGATATCGAACGGACCGATGTATTGCGGACTAAGCTTCCTGTGAACCCCGAATCTAATAACTGGACGGGTCGACAAAATTCGTAAGAATACGTGGTCACCAATACAAAACTCTAAAGGCCTACGATACTGATCCGCCCAATGACGATGCCTATCCTGCGCAACCCGAAGTCGCTCTCTAATCTGCTTGACAACTTCTATTGTTTGCATGATCATTTTTGGGCCTAACATTTTTCGTTCGCCAATATCATCCCATGCTAATGGTGACCTGCAGTTCCTCCTATATAGTCTTCGAAGGGGGCCATCTGAATACTCGCCTGATAACTATTATTGTACGAAAAATTAATGAAATGAAGGTAATATTCCCAAGACCCTCCAAAATCTAAAGTACAAGCTCGTAACATACCTTCCAATGTCTGGATGGTTCTCTCTGATTGCCCATCTTTTTGAGGATGGTAAGCGGTACTGAATCTCAGCTTGGTGCCCAAACTCTGCTGCAAGCTCTTCCAAAAATGTGAAGTGAACCGAGTATCTTGATCTGATACGATACTCACTGGGATACCGTACTGTCTTATTATTTGTCGCATGTACATCTCCGCCAACTGCTTTATAGACTGTCCTACTCGAAAAGAAAGAAAATGAGCTACTTTCGTGAGTCGATCCACTATTACCTAAACTGCATCATGACCAGTCAGGGATCTAGGTAAACCGGTCACAAAGTCCATCGTGATATGCTCCCACTTCCACTCTGAAATATGAAGTAGCTGTAATAATCCTGCTGGTCTTTGCTGGCCAGCCTTCACTTGCTGACATACAAAACATCAAGAAATGAATCATGCTATCTCCCTCTTCATCCCGTTCTACCAGAAATATTGCTTGATATCTTAATACATCTTGGTACCTCCCGTATGAATTGAATACTGGGAACTGTGCACCTATTTCCTGACTTCTTGTCGAATATCTTCGCTCAGTAAAAAAATGATTTCTGAATCTAAGTGTTCCACCCTCGTGAATCGTCAACTCCTTTCTGCGACCAGACTCGCACTCTGCCCAAAGTTTCTGAACTTTAGGGTCCTCTCCCTGAGTTGCCTTAATCCTCTCAACCAAAGTAGACTGTATTTACAAGCTTGCCAAAATTCTTGCGTCATGCGAAAGTACTATATCAATACCCATATCTTGAAGATCCTCCAATATATGTCGTTGCGATGTCAAAATATATGTACTACCTCTCATACTTAGAGCATCCGCTACCACATTCTCCTTGCCTAGATGGTACTGGAGTTCCACGTCATAATCCTTCAATAATTGAAACCACCTCCTCTACCTCATTTTCAAATCATTTTGGGTAAATACATACTTCAGGCTCTTGTGATCTATAAATATCTCCACCCGATCACTATATAAGTAGTGCCTCCATAACTTAAGTACAAACACCACTGCTGCAAACTCTAAATCATGTGTTAGATAGTTCTTCTTATGATCTCGAAGCTGCCGAGACATATAAATTACCACTCTTCCATGTTGCATCAATACACATCCTAGTCCCTTGCCAAATGTATCACAATATACTGTAAAACCTCCAGAACCTAGTGGAAGCGTGAGAATTGGTGCCGAAATCAGTCTCTTCTTCAATTCTTTGAAGGCGACACTCTGCTAACCAATCAAACTTAGCCTACTTGTGCGTCAAATGGGTCAATGGTGCTGGAATCCTTGCAAAGTCTGCCAGGAACCTCCTGTAATATCCTGCCAATCCCAAAAAAGTACACACTTCAGCTACTTTCATAGGAACTTGCCGACTTTCTATAGCCTTAACCTTCTTTGGATCTACTGCCACTCTTGCTTCCGAGATAATGTGTCTCATGAACGATACATGATCTAAACAAAACTCGTACATGGTAAGCTTTGCATACAATTGGTGTTCCCACAAAATCTGTAAGACCTTCCAAAAATGTTATTCATGCTCCTCTTCTCTACTGGAGTAGACGGGAATGTCCTCTATGAAAACTAACACAAATTGATCTAGGTACGACATGAAGATGCGGTTCATTAGTTCCATAAACACTGTCGAAGCATTTTTTAGTCCGAATGGCATAACTAAGAATTCGTAATGCCCATATCGTGACCTAAATGCTATCTTGGGTATGTCTTGCTCCCAAACTCTTACTTGATGATATCCTGACCGGAGGTCGATATTCGAGAAAATCCTAGCTTTGCTCAACTGATCAAACAAATCATCGATTTTTGGTAATGGGTACTTGTTCTTCACTGTCACTGTGTTCAGCTGCCTGCAATCGATATGCCCCATCCTTCTTTTTTACTAGAACCACTGGCGCTCCCTAAGGTGATCCATTAGTTTGGATAAACTTTTTTGCCTTCTGCTCTTCTACGTATTGGTATAACTTGTCCAGTTCTTATGGTGCCATCTGATAAACCTTACAAGATATTGGTTCTTCTCCGGGGATCAATTATATACAAAACTCTATATCTCTTACTGGGGGTAAACCTGAAAGTTCTTCTGAAAAGACATCTAGAAACTCCTTAACTATCTCGGGAAGCTATTCTTCTGCTATTGTTGCCACTGTGATCCTCTCTTTATATTGGTCTCCCACAGATATATTAAAAGTGAAGTCCTTCGTACCTAAGATACTAAATAATACCCTACCCCTGTGGCAATCTATCATAGCATGACTGCCTCCCAGCCAGTCTATGACTAGGATAACGTTAAAGTTACCCACATGAAACTCGATCAGTCGTGCAGGTAATGAATGCCCGCACACTACGACTGAATACGCTATACACACTATACTAACTTCTACGATCCCATTACCAGTGAGTATATTCAACCTCTCTGGCAACGCCTAGAACTCCAATCTAATACGTGTTACAAATCGGGCCGATATAAATGAATGAGATACACCCGAATCAAATAATGCTACAGCAGAAAAAGATGCGACAGAGATGTTACCTGCCACCACATCGCCTTATGCTAAAGCTTCTTCCAAGGACAAAGTGAATGCTTTGCCTGGCCCTACTGCGCTCCTCGTTGTTGCCTCCCTTGGAAGCATTATTGTGGCCTCTGCTGGCCCTGCTGTTGATTCTACTATTATTGGTAAATCTAAGCTTGAGTTAGTAATGGACGCTGAGCTAATGGTACTGCTACTGCTGGCCCTATGTGCTAAACTTTTCCAGGTGCTGGCAGTGCTGGAAACTGTTGGATTGTCCCTCCTAGCATCTACATCATCGGACAATTGGCAATCTGATGATCTGGACTACCGTACCTCATACACTGCCCTACACACATCTCTAGTAGGGCCTCTCTTTCCACAGTAAGTACATCCCATCGGTGCTCCCTGGTACTACTATTGTTGTTGCTGCCTCGATTACTGCCGAGCTGGTGCTGTCACTGTCAAAATTGCCGTCCTCTGTGATGCCGAATCATGGATACGAATACCAGGTGATGGTGATGACGTCCGAGGTACTCCTCTGCCTCCTCCACTCTGAGCATGAGACCTCTTTTGGCCTTCCATCCTCGCTGACAACCTCTTATGGCCTCCCTTCCTCATAAGTCTGGTTGTTGTGCCCCTCTACTAGTTGTAGAATCTCCAGATGAAGTCCTTGCTAGAACCTTATTACTCTTTCCGATTCCGTAGCCACCATGGTTGGAGCGAATCTACTCAGCCTACAGAATTCTGCTGCATATTCGTCCACAGTCCTATCAGCCTGCTTGAGACCGATAAACCTCTGCTGAAGCTCATATTGTGCGACGACTCTAAAATACTTTGCCCAAAACCGAGTCCTGAAACTGTCCCAAGAGATAGGATGTCTCAAGCCAACCTCCATGGTTTGAGAGAATCTACTCATCCTACAGAATTCTGCTACATATCCTTCCACAGTCCTACGGCCTGCTTGAGACCGATAAACCACTGCTGAAGCTTATATTATACGACAACTCAAAATACTTTGCACAAAACCGAGTCCTGAAACTGTCCCAAGAGATAGGATGTTTCAAGCTAACCTCTACTGACGCCTACCAGTCATAGGCAAGGTATTGAAGCTACTGTCGGACCTGGTCAACTTGTTCATCACCTTGAACCTTCGCTGCTACCAAATAACCTCAATGTCTTGCAACCATGTGTCTGCTGTGATGATGTCCTCCGTACCAACGAAGTACCTATGGTTAAGTCAGCAAAATCTAATCGATTTTCCCGAATTAGTCATTTTGCCTCTCTCCAGAGCCGTCCGTAAACCCTGACTCAATAAGGCATTTTGCTATTGTTGTTAAAATTGTTTATGTTGTTGCACCACCATCTGATGCTGCTGCGTAGTCATCATTCCCCAGAGGATCTCTAATAATGTCGGGGTGTCAAGTACCGCTGGTACTGCTGGTACTACTAGGGGTACGGGGATCTTAGGGGTTGGTTGCTCAACATGTCCAACTTCTGGTTCTACTGTGCCAGCTTGCTCAACTAATAGCTCTATCTGGATCTTACTCTTAGCAGGTGCTACCTCCCATTGTTGCCCAGAAGAACCCTATCCTGCCATGTCGACAGCTCCAACAACTGAAGAATCCCTAAAGAAAGTACAAGAAACATCAAGAACATGACGGAAAGGATCAAGTAGGCAAGCATTTTTAATAGTTCAAGCATAGATATCGAGAAAGACGAAGCAAGATATCAAAGGGGACGTATTTTATTAAGACTCCTATAATCATAACACCCCACAAGTCTGAAAATATAGACCTGCATGAACCACTACTAAAACATTATCACGACCCAGTACCGAAATATGGAGACGGACATAGCCATCTACCCCGTCCAAGGTATAAAATGTCGTACGACGGTCACGACTGTAACTAGACAAGGGGGTGCATTCTACAAGCAAGTCATTTAGGGCCACAGAGAACATATAATGTCTTAATCAGTCAAACGATGATAGTAGACATAGAATATATATGACAAGGAAGTAAAGCATCCCAAACGCCCTGCCAAAATAGTCTAGAAACCGGCTGTACAAAATGAGAAACAGGTGGAGTAGCAAAAGTACATGACCATGATCAGCTGCAGTATGATTAATTACAATCATGTTAGGAAACTAAATATCCAGATTTACGGCTAACAAGTGTCGGTGGCTAAATGCCCAAAAGAGATAAATGTACAATAACGGCCAGTAATTAAGAAACCCACTCGTGTTCCTTAGCGGCCATCCGTCTGGTATGCTCTATTGTTCAGGAAAAGTAAGCTGGATCCTCAGGTTCTAGCTCTAAACCTGGCCATGCAAAACTAGTTGGGTTAGACCCCAAATATCAAGTACCACAAAGGAAGCACGAATGAAGAAACAAAACCAGCAAGAATATATATATATATATATATATATATATATATATATATATATATATATATATATATATATATATATATATATATATATATATATATATATATATATATATATGGTTCTGTCTAGTAGTTTTAGTTCATAGCCTATCGTGATACATCAATCTAACCCTACAACCAAACAAGGACAAGGATTGGACTATCGCACCATTAAACTATTTAACAAAAGATACAATACACAATCAAGCTCAGTTACATAATCGGTCAATCACTTGTACGGCTTACTAGGTGGAGTCTGGGTTATCCTAGTGATATATGCGTATAATATAAATCCTCATATTGAGCCATATGCTAGCAGGGCTAGCCGAGCCATGAATCGTCGCATAGCACGTAGTATTTATGCACCAGTCCCTCGTAAGGCCACCGTACTAAGATCGCATAGAATACATAGTACCATATAATAGTCGAATATTTCCATCCACTAATGAGGATTTAAATAATATCCATGGGGGCTAGGCCTGCACACACCAGACAATTATTTGGGGGTGGCTAGTTAAGCACGATCTCAGAATTTTGTCTCTCCTAATGCTCTATATATTTTTGTTGCCTAGTTAACCCTACAGTTACTGAAATCTCATGGAGTTGTCACATGATATTTCCCTTATATGTCGTACCGTAGTACGGACATGCTAGATACGAATCCACTTTGTCACTTGGCAGTCCAATTTGGATTTACTCCAACATGATGCAACAATCAAATAAGTCCTAGCCACGATTGGAAATTGACTAAACCATTTTTTTCATGCTTGGAGGAATCGTATTATATCACATATCGTGTAGCACATAGGTACCCCTCAGTATAAATATGTAATATAATCACGTAGGAATACTTAGCACGTAGGAACACATAGCACGTAGTAAGTGTATCAGCACGGATACAAATGGTCAAGTCAAGTCACCAATCACAGTAAATCACATGAGTTATATCACATTGCAACACATAAGTCAAGTCATGCAAATATGCGATTTAGTCACTTGACGCATGGTCGAACTATACACATGGTTGGGCTGGGCGTATAGACGGGTCAGGCGCACATGTGGGTCTAATACTCTCACAGTTATCAAGATTACACATATGAATCAAAAGTCCAATGGAATATTCAAACCAAATAAATTTAATAAAATATGCAGGGGTCGCATGCGCACATGAAGATCAAGACCGCATGGTCGATCAGGGCGCGTAAGAATAGGGGGTGCATAGAATATAGGGCGCATAGACTGGCAAAGTCCACTTATCGGAGAAAGTACTAAGTGACGGACAATAAATATAAGTCAGAGAAGTTACTGATGTGACTTGAGGTGACAAGCCAAAAATGTCAGGGAGATATGACAAAAGCATGAAAAGCTGTACAGTCCCAAAATTTGTCTAGAGGCATGTGCCCAAAAGAAGAGCGCATGGTTCGTGGCCACATAGTCTCCTGGTCGCATGGGCGCATGAAGTATGGCCTTAGTGAATTCCCATGCATTCAAGGTACTATGCATCCGACTTTGGAATGCATGCACAGAGCAGACATGCATCCAACAAGATGGGCGTATGCTGGAGGGCCGTATGTTGTTGGGCCGCATGGTACTCTATCATCCCAGAACAACAAGTTTGGCCATAGAAAAGCTCCAAGAACCCGAAAACTTATTTTCTTCATAAAAACTTTACTCAACTCTAAATCAAGTGAACCAAAAGCCAAAACGCCTGAAATAAAGTGCTCTATCACCTAGGAAAGCTATTTTTTCTAAAATACCATGTTTTAATATATCAAAACCCAGAAATACTTATGGAACCCATGGAAATACTAAGCTAAAAATATAGATCTACTCACATCCACCCATCAAATCCAAAAATTCCAAACATTAAAAGTGTTTAGAATCATAATGTACATATTTTAGACTAATAAAATGCAAAAAAAGATCAAGGATTAAAATCTAAGGATTTTTCCATATCATGCAAGATGTACTTGCCTAAAATGAAAGAAGGAGGAGAAATAAGAAAATAAGGGAAGAGAGAGAAATAAGTTGGGTTAAATACCTAGGTTTTGAGGTTTAGACCATGGTGTTTGTCATTGAAATTGAGTTTTAAAAACTTTCATTTAACAACAAACAAAAAAGTACAAAGTGATCCTAGACAGAAAATCTAAGTACAATATTTTTAATATGGGTAATGTGACGATAGAGATCGAGTACTGCAGTGACTCTTTTTCTCTGTTGATGGTCCGACGAGTAAATGAGGGATGATCTCTTATCTTCTCTCTCTCTCTCTCTCTTTCATGGTCTTGTGAGCCCATACGTAGCTTGCTTGGAGGGGTATAGTCTCTGAATAACTCATTTACACTCATTTTCAAGAGTCTACGGCACTGTTATACTAAATTTTGGTCAGAATCATCCATCTATACTCGTTTTTACCAGTCTACGGTCGATTTTACCATATTTTGGAGAAAGGGCCGCCTATCTACACTCATTTTCATCTTTGTACGCTCATTCTAAACATTTTCAGTTAGAATCATTTATTTATACTCGTTTTCACCGGTCTACGAGCATTTGATAACTTATTTCGGTTAGAACCATATTTATATACTCGTTTTCACTAGTCTAGGCCACTTTTACAACATATTCCGGTTAGAATTACCCTTCTATGCTCGGTTTCACCAATCTACATCCACTATAAACCTTGTTGAGATTAGAATCACCCATATGTACTCAATTTCATCATCCAAGCCTGTTTTGTGCCATATTTCGGTTTTCATCACCCTTCTATACTCGTTTTCATCATTGTATGCTCATTCTAAACCATATTTCAGTTAGAATCACCCATCTAAACTCGTCTGCATCATTGTATGCCAATTCTACACTGTGTTTCGGTTAGAATAACTCATTTATACTCATTTTTACTAGTCTACGATCGTTTTATACCATATTTAGGTTTAGAGTCATCCATCTATACTCGTTTTCATCATTGCACGCTCATTCTAAACCATATTTGGGTCAGAATCATTCATTCATACTTGCTTTCACCAGTCTACGAGCATTTGCAATCTTTTTTCGATTAGAATCGCATTTGTATACTCGTTTCACTAATCTATGCCACTTTTATATGTTATTTTTGTTAGCTTTACGTATTTATACTCGGTTTCACCAATGTACGTCCATTCTAAAGCATGTTTTAATTAGAATCACTTATCTATACTCGTTTTTACCATTCTAAGCATGTTTTATGCCCATATTTCTGTTAGAATCACACATCTATACTCGTTTTTTTACCCTTCTGTGCCTGGTTTATAATATATTTCGGTTAGAATTATCCATCTGTACTCGATTTCACCATTCTACGCTCATTTAAAACCATATTTCGGTTAGAATAACTCACCTATGCTCGTTTTCACTGGTCTACGGCCGTTTTATACCTTATTTTGGTTAGAATCACCCGTTCGTATTTTACGTGTATTTAAAATCTTATTTCGGTTAGAATCACATTTCTATACTCGTTTCCACAAATCTATGCCACTTTTTTACTTATTTTCGGTTAGAGTCACGTATCTATGTTCGGTTACCATCTACGCCCACTCTAGGCCATAATTAGATTAGAGTCACCCATCTATGCTCCTTTTCACCGTTCTAAGCCTGTTTTATACCATATTTCGTTAGAATTACCCATCTATACTCGTTTTTACCATTCTAAGCACGGTTTATACCATATTTCGGTCAGAATCACCCATCCATCTATATTCATTTTCATCATTGTATTCTCATTCTACACAATATTTTGGTTAGAATCAATCATATATACTCGTTTTTACTAGTGTACGAGCATTTTATACCTTAGTTTAGTCAGAATCGTATCTATATACTCGTTTCCACTGATCTAGGCAACCTTTATACCTTATTTCATTTAAAATTATGCACATATACTCGGTTTCACCAATTTACGCCCATTCTAAATCATATTTCGATTAGAATTACCCATCTATACTCGTTTTCACCATTCTAAGCCAGTTTTATACCATATCTCAGTTAGTATCGCCCATCTATACTAGTTTTCACCATTCTAAGCCCGTTTATACCATATCTCGGTTAGTATCGCCCATCCATACCCGGTTTCACCATTCTACAAATTTGTATACTATATATTTCAGTTGGAATCACCCATCTATACTTGTTTTCATCGTTGTATGACTATTCTACATTATATTTCGGCTAGAATCACTCATCCATACTCAAAATCACCCATCTACGAGCATGTGATACCCTGTTTCGGTTAGAGTCGCATTTATCCACTCGTTTCCACTGATCTAGGCCACTCATATACCTTATTTTGATTAAAACCATCCATCAATACTTGTTTTTCTTAGTCTAAGCCTATTTTATACAATATTTCGGTTAGAATCATCCATCTATACTCGTTTTCATCATTGTACGCTCATTCTAAACCATATTTCGGTTTCAATCACGCATATATTCTTGTTTTCGTCATTGTACACTCATTCTAAACAATATTTCAGTTAGAATCATCCATCTATGCTCGTTTTCATCTTGTATGCACATTCTACAACGTATTTCGGTCAGAATAACTCATTTACACTCATTTTCAAGAGTCTACGGTGCTGTTATACCAAATTTTGGTCAGAATCATCCATCTATCTCATTTTTACCAGTCTACGGTCAATTTTACCATATTTTGGAGAAAGGGCCGCCTATCTACACTCGTTTTCATCCTTGTACGCTCATTCTAAACCATTTTCAGTTAGAATCATTTATTTATACTCGTTTTCACCGGTCTACGAGCATTTGATAACTTATTTCGGTTAGAACCATATTTATATACTCGTTTTCGCTAGTCTAGGCCACTTTTATAATATATTCCGGTTAGAATTAGCCATCTATGCTTGGTTTCACCAATCTACATCCACTATAAACCTTGTTGAGATTAGAATCACCCATCTGTACTCAATTTCATCATCCAAGCCTGTTTTGTGCCATATTTCAGTTTTCATCACCCTTCTATACTCGTTTTTATCATTGTATGCTCATTCTAAACCATATTTCAGTTAGAATCACCCATCTAAACTCGTCTGCATCATTGTATGCCAATTCTATACCGTGTTTCGGTTAGAATAACTCATTCATACTCGTTTTCACTAGAATACGATCATTTTATACCATATTTAGGTTAGAGTCACCCATCTATACTCGTTTTCATCATTGCACGCTCATTCTAAACCATATTTGGGTCAGAATCATTCATTCATACTTGCTTTCACCAGTCTACGAGCATTTGCAATCTTTTTTCGATTAGAATCGCATTTGTATACTCGTTTCACTAATCTATGCCACTTTTATACGTTATTTTTGTTAGCTTTACGCATTTATACTCGGTTTCACCAATGTACGTCCATTCTAAAGCATGTTTTAATTAGAATCACCTATCTATACTCGTTTTTACCATTCTAAGCATATTTTATGTCATATTTCTGTTAGAATCGCACATCTATACTCATTTTTTTACCCTTCTGTGCCTGTTTTATAATATATTTTGGTTAGAATTATCCATCTGTACTCGTTTTCACCATTTTATGCTCATTTAAAACATATTTCGGTTAGAATAACTCACCTATGCTCGTTTTTACTGGTCTACGGCCGTTTTATACCTTATTTCGGTTAGAATCACCCGTTCGTACTCGTTTTCACTATTTTACGTGTATTTGAAATCTTATTTCGGTTAGAATCACATTTCTATACTCGTTTCCACAAATCTATGCCACTTTTTTACTTATTTTCGGTTAGACTCACGTATCTATGTTTCGGTTACCATCTACGCCCACTCTAGGCCATAATTAGATTAGAGTCACCCATCTATGCTCCTTTTCACCGTTCTAAGTCTGTTTTATACCATATTTCGTTAGAATCACCCATCTATACTCGTTTTTACCATTCTAAAGCACGGTTTATACCATATTTCGGTCAGAATCACCCATCCATCTATACTCATTTTCATCATTGTATTCTCATTCTACACCATATTTCGGTTAGAATCAATCATATATACTCGTTTTTACTAGTATACGAGCATTTTATAGCTTAGTTTAGTCAGAATCGTAACTATATACTCGTTTCCACTGATCTAGGCAACCTTTATACCTTATTTCATTTAAAGTTATGCACCTATACTCGGTTTCACCAATTTATGCCCATTCTAAATCATATTTCGATTAGAATTACTCATCTATACTCGTTTTCACCATTCTAAGCCAGTTTTATACCATATCTCGGTTAGTATCGCCCATCTATACTAGTTTTCACCATTCTAAGCCCGTTTATACCATATCTCGGTTAGTATCGCCCATCCATACCCGGTTTCACCCATTCTACGAATTTGTATACTATATATTTCAGTTGGAATCACCCATCTATACTTGTTTTTATCGTTGTATGATTATCCTAGAATCACTCACTCATACTCAAAATCACCCATCTACGAGCATGTGATACCCTGTTTCGGTTAGAGTCGCATTTATACACTCATTTTCTCTGATCTAGGCCACTCATATACCTTATTTTGATTAAAACCACCCATCAACACGTGTTTTTCTTACTCTAGAGCCTATTTTATATAATATTTCGGTTAGAATCATCCATCTATATTCGTTTTCATCATTGTACGCTCATTCTAAACCATATTCGGTTTCAATCACGCATATATTCTTGTTTTCGTCATTGTATACTCATTCTAAACAATATTTCAGCTAGAATCATCCAGCTATGCTCGTTTTCATCTTGTATGCTCATTCTACAACGTATTTCGGTCAGAATAACTCATTTACACTCATTTTCAAGAGTCTACGGCGCTGTTATACTAAATTTTGGTCAGAATCATCCATCTATACTCGTTTTTACCAGTCTACGGTCGATTTTACCATATTTCGGAGAAAGGGCCACCTATCTGCACTCGTTTTCATCCTTATACGCTCATTCTAAACCATTTTCAGTTAGAATCATTTATTTATACTCGTTTTCACCAGTCTACGAGCATTTGATAACTTATTTCGGTTAGAACCATATTTATATTCTCGTTTTCGCTAGTCTAGGCCACTTTTACAACATATTCCGGTTAGAATTAGCCATCTATGCTCGGTTTCACCAATCTACATCCACTATAAACCTTGTTGAGATTAGAATCACCCATCTGTACTCAATTTCATCATCCAAGCCTGTTTTGTGCCATATTTCGGTTTTTATCACTCTTCTATACTCGTTTTCATCATTGTATGCTCATTCTAAACCATATTTCAGTTAGAATCACCCATCTAAACTCGTCTGTATCATTGTATGCCAATTCTATACCGTGTTTCGGTTAGAATAACTCATTCAAACTTATTTTCAATAGTCTACGATCATTTTATACCATATTTAGGTTAGAGTCACCCATCTATACTCGTTTTCATCATTGCACGCTCATTCTAAACCATATTTGGGTCAGAATCATTCATTCATACTTGCTTTCACCAGTCTACGAGCATTTGCAATCTTTTTTCGATTAGAATTGCATTTGTATACTCATTTCACTAATCTATGCCACTTTTATACGTTATTTTTGTTAGCTTTACGCATTTATACTCGGTTTTACCGATGTACGTCCATTCTAAAGCATATTTAATTAGAATCACCTATCTATACTCGTTTTTACCATTCTAAGCATATTTTATGTCCATATTTCTGTTAGAATCACACATCTATACTCGTTTTTTTACCCTTCTGTGCCTGTTTTATAATATATTTCGGTTAGAATTACCCATCTATACTCGTTTTCACCATTCTATGCTCATTTAAAAACATATTTCGGTTAGAATAACTCACCTATGCGCGTTTTCACTGGTCTACGGCTATTTTATACCCTATTTCGGTTAGAATCACCCGTTCGTACTCGTTTTCACTATTTTACGTGTATTTGAAATCTTATTTCGGTTAGAATCACATTTCTATACTCGTTTCCACAAATTTATGCCACTTTTTTACTTATTTCGGTTATAGTCACGTATCTATGTTCGGTTACCATCTACGCCCACTCTAGGCCACAATTAGATTAGAGTCACCCATCTATGCTCCTTTTCACCGTTCTAAGCCTGTTTTATACCATATTTCGTTAGAATCACCCATCTATACTCGTTTTTACCATTCTAAGCACGGTTTATACCATATTTCGATCAGAATCACCCATCCATCTATATTCATTTTCATCATTGTATTCTCATTCTACACCATATTTCGGTTAGAATCAATCATATATACTCGTTTTCACTAGTATACGAGCATTTTATACCTTAGTTTAGTCATAATCGTATCTATATACTCGTTTCCACTGATCTAGGCAACCTTTATATCTTATTTCATTTAAAATTATGCACCTATACTCGGTTTCACCAATTTACGCCCATTCTAAATCATATTTCGATTAGAATTACCCATCTATACTCGTTTTCACCATTCTAAGCCAGTTTTATACCATATCTCGGTTAGTATCGCCCATCTATACTAGTTTTCACCATTCTAAGCCCGTTTATACCATATCTCAGTTAGTATCGCCCATCCATACCCGGTTTCACCATTCTACAAATTTGTATACTATATATTTCAGTTGGAATCACCCATCTATACTTATTTTCATCGTTGTATGATTATTCTACATTATATTTCGGCTAGAATCACTCACTCATACTCAAAATCACCCATCTACGAGCATGTGATACCCTGTTTCGGTTAGAGTCGCATTTATCCACTCGTTTCACTGATCTAGGCCACTCATATACCTTATTTTGATTAAAACCACCCATCAATACTTGTTTTTCTTAGTCTAAGCCTATTTTATACAATATTTCGGTTAGAATCATCCATCTATACTCGTTTTCATCATTGTACGCTCATTCTAAACCATATTTCAGTTTCAATCACGCATATATTCTTGTTTTCGTCATTGTACACTCATTCTAAACAATATTTTAGTTAGAAACATCCAGCTACGCTCATTTTCATCTTGTATGCTCATTCTACAACGTATTTCGGTCAGAATAACTCATTTACACTCATTTTCAAGAGTCTACGGCGCTGTTATACCAAATTTTGGTCAGAATCATCCATCTATACTCGTTTTTACCAGTCTACGGCCGATTTTACCATATTTCGGAGAAAGGGCCACCTATCTGCACTCGTTTTCATCCTTGTACGCTCATTCTAAACCATTTTCAGTTAGAATCATTTATTTATACTCGTTTTCACCAGTCTACGAGCATTTGATAACTTATTTCGGTTAGAACCATATTTATATACTCGTTTTCGCTAGTCTAGGCTACTTTTACAACATATTCCGGTTAGAATTAGCCATCTATGCTCGGTTTCACCAATCTACATCCACTATAAACCTTGTTGAGATTAGAATCACCCATCTGTACTCAATTTCATCATCCAAGCCTATTTTGTGCCATATTTCGGTTTTCATCACCCTTCTATACTTGTTTTCATCATTGTATGCTCATTCTAAACCATATTTCAGTTAGAATCACCCATCTAAACTCGTCTGCATCATTGTATGCCAATTCTACACCGTGTTTCGGTTAGAATAACTCATTCATACTCATTTTCACTAGTCTACGATCGTTTTACACCATATTTAGGTTAAAGTCACCCATCTATACTCGTTTTCATCATTGCACGCTCATTCTAAACCATATTTGGGTCAGAATCATTCATTCATACTTGCTTTCACCAGTCTATGAGCATTTGTAATCTTTTTTCGATTAGAATCGCATTTGTATACTCGTTTCACTAATCTATGCACTTTTATACGTTGTTTTTGTTAGCTTTACACATTTATACTCGGTTTCATCAATGTACGTCCATTCTAAAGCATGTTTTAATTAGAATCACCTATCTATACTCGTTTTTACCATTCTAAGCATGTTTTATGCCCATATTTCTGTTAGAATCACACATCTATACTCGTTTTTTTACCCTTCTGTGCCTGTTTTATAATATATTTTGGTTAGAATTATCCATCTGTACTCGTTTTCACCATTCTACGCTCATTTAAAACCATATTTCGGTTAGAATAACTCACCTATGCGCGTTTTCACTGGTCTACGGCCGTTTTATACCCTATTTCGGTTAGGAATCACCCGTTCGTACTAGTTTTCACTATTTTACGTGTATTTGAAATCTTATTTCGGTTAGAATCACATTTCTATACTCATTTCCATAAATCTATGCCACTTTTTTACTTATTTCGATTAGAGTCACGTATCTATGTTCGGTTACCATCTACGCCTACTCTAGGCCACAATTAGATTAGAGTCACCCATCTATGCTCCTTTTCACCGTTCTAAGCCTGTTTTATACCATATTTCATTAGAATCACCCATCTATACTCGTTTTTACCATTCTAAGCACGGTTTATACCATATTTCGGTCAGAATCACCCATCCATCTATACTCATTTTCATCATTGTATTCTTATTCTACACCATATTTCGGTTAGAATCAATCATATATACTCGTTTTTACTAGTATACGAGCATTTTATACCTTAGTTTAGTCAGAATCGTATCTATAATACTCGTTTCCACTGATCTAGGCAACCTTTATACCTTATTTCATTTAAAATTATGCACCTATACTCGGTTTCACCAATTTACGCCCATTCTAATTCATATTTCGATTAGAATTACCCATCTATACTCGTTTTCACCATTCTAAGCCAGTTTTATACCATATCTCGGTTAGTATCGCCCATCTATACTAGTTTTCACTATTCTAAGCCCGTTTATACCATATCTCGGTTAGTATCACCGGTCCATACCCGGTTTCACCATTCTACAAATTTGTATACTATATATTTCAGTTGGAATCACCCATCTATACTTGTTTTCATTGTTGTATGATTATTCTACATTATATTTCAGCTAGAATCACTCACCCATACTCAAAATCACCCATCTACGAGCATGTGATACCCTGTTTCGGTTAGAGTCGTATTTATCCACTCGTTTCCACTGATCTAGGCCACTCATATACCTTATTTTGATTAAAACCACCCATCAATACTTGTTTTTCTTAGTCTAAGCCTATTTTATACAATATTTCGGTTAGAATCATCCATCTATACTCGTTTCATCATTGTACGCTCATTCTAAACCATATTTCGGTTTCAATCATGCATATATTCTTGTTTTCGTCATTGTACACTCATTCTAAATAATATTTTAGTTAGAATCATCCAGCTGCGCTCGTTTTCATCTTGTATGCTCATTCTACAACGTATTTCGGTCAGAATAACTCATTTACACTCATTTTCAAGAGTCTACGGCGCTGTTATACCAAATTTTGGTCAGAATCATCCATCTATACTCGTTTTTACCAGTCTATGGTCGATTTTACCATATTTCGTAGAAAGGGCCACCTATCTGCACTCGTTTTCATCCTTGTACGCTAATTCTAAACCATTTTCAGTTAGAATCATTAATTTATACTCGTTTTCACCAGTCTACGAGCATTTGATAACTTATTTCGGTTAGAACCATATTTATATACTCGTTTTCGCTAGTCTAGGCCACTTTTACAATATATTCCAGTTAGAATTAGCCATCAATGCTCGGTTTCACCAATCTACATCCACTATAAACCTTGTTGAGATTAGAATCACCCATATGTACTCAATTTCATCATCCAAGCCTGTTTTGTGCCATATTTCGGTTTTCATCACCCTTCTATACTCGTTTTCATCATTGTATGCTCATTCTAAACCATATTTCAGTTAGAATCACCCATCTAAACTCGTCTGCATCATTGTATGCCAATTCTACACTGTGTTTCGGTTAAAATAACTCATTCATACTCGTTTTCACTAGTCTACGATCATATTATACCATATTTAGGTTAGAGTCACCCATCTATACTTGTTTTCATCATTGCACGCTCATTCTAAACCATATTTGAGTCAGAATCATTCATTCATACTTGCTTTCACCAGTCTAACGAGCATTTGCAATCTTTTTTCGATTAGAATCGCATTTGTATACTCGTTTCACTAATCTATGCCACTTTTATACGTTATTTTTGTTAGCTTTACGCATTTATACTCGGTTTCACCAATGTAAGTCCATTCTAAAGCATGTTTTAATTAGAATCACCTATCTATACTCGTTTTTACCATTCTAAGCATGTTTTATGCCCATATTTCTGTTAGAATCACACATCTATACTCGTTTTTTTACCTTTCTGTGCCTGTTTTATAATATATTTCGGTTAGAATTACCCATCTGTACTCATTTTTACCATTCTACGCTCATTTAAAACCATATTTCGGTTAGAATAACTCACCTATGCGCGTTTTCACTGGTCTACGGCCGTTTTATACCCTATTTCGGTTAGAATCACCCGTTCGTACTCGTTTTCACTATTTTACGTTTATTTGAAATCTTATTTCGGTTAGAATCACATTTCTATACTCGTCCACAAATCTATGCCACTTTTTTACTTATTTCGGTTAGGGTCACGTATCTATGTTCGGTTACCATCTACGCCCACTCTAGGCCACAATTAGATTAGAGTCACCTATCTATGCTCCTTTTCACCGTTCTAAGCCTGTTTTATACCATATTTCGTTAGAATCACCCATCTATACTCATTTTTACCATTCTAAGCACGATATATACCATATTTCGGTCAGAATCACCCATCCATCTATACTAATTTTCATCATTGTATTCTCATTCTACAACATATTTTGGTTAGAATCAATCATATATACTCGTTTTCACTAGTATACGAGCATTTTATACCTTAGTTTAGTCAGAATCGTATCTATATACTCGTTTCCACTGATCTAGGCAACCTTTATACCTTATTTCATTTAAAATTATGCACCTATACTCGGTTTCACCAATTTACGCCCATTCTAAATCATATTTCGATTAGAATTACCCATCTATACTCGTTTTCACCATTCTAAGCCAGTTTTATATCATATCTCGGTTAGTATCGCCCATCTATACTAGTTTTCACCATTCTAAGCCCGTTTATACCATATCTCGGTTAGTATCGCCGGTCCATACCCGGTTGCACCATTCTACAAATTTGTATACTATATATTTCAGTTGGAATCACCCATCTATACTTGTTTTCATCGTTGTATGATTATTCTACATTATATTTCGGCTAGAATCACTCACCCATACTCAAAATCACCCATCTACGAGCATGTGATACCCTGTTTCGGTTAGAGTCGCATTTATCCACTCGTTTCCACTGATCTAGGCCACTCATATACCTTATTTTGATTAAAACCACCCATCAATACTTGTTTTTCTTAGTCTAAGCCTATTTTATACAATATTTCGGTTAGAATCATCCATCTATACTCGTTTTCATCATTGTACGCTCATTCTAAACCATATTTCGGTTTCAATCACGCATATATTCTTGTTTTCGTCATTGTACACTCATTCTAAACAATATTTCAGTTAGAATCATCCAGCTACGCTCGTTTTTATCTTGTATGCTCATTCTACAACGTATTTCGGTCAAAATAACTCATTTACACTCATTTTCAAGAGTCTACGGTGCTGTTATACCAAATTTTGGTCAGAATCATCCATCTATACTCGTTTTTACTAGTCTACGATCGATTTTACCATATTTCGAAGAAAGGGCCACCTATCTGCACTCGTTTTCATCCTTGTACGCTAATTCTAAACCATTTTCAGTTAGAATCATTAATTTATACTCGTTTTCACCAGTCTACGAGCATTTGATAACTTATTTCGGTTAGAACCATATTTATATACTCGTTTTCGCTAGTCTAGGCCACTTTTACAATATATTCCAGTTAGAATTAGCCAGCCATCAATGCTCGGTTTCACCAATCTACATCCACTATAAACCTTGTTGAGATTAGAATCACCCATCTGTACACAATTTCATCATCCAAGCCTGTTTTGTGCCATATTTCGGTTTTTATCACCCTTCTATACTCGTTTTCATCATTGTATGCTCATTCTAAACCATATTTCAGTTAGAATCACCCATCTAAACTCGTCTGCATCATTGTATACCAATTCTATACCGTGTTTCGGTTAGAATAACTCATTCATACTCGTTTTCACTAGTCTACGATCGTTTTATACCATGTTTAGCGTTAGAGTCACCCATCTATACTCATTTTCATCATTGCACGCTCATTCTAAACCATATTTGGGTTCAGAATCATTCATTCATACTTGCTTTCACCAGTCTACGAGCATTTGCAATCTTTTTTCGATTAGAATCGCATTTGTATACTCGTTTCACTAATCTATGCCACTTTTATACGTTATTTTTGTTAGCTTTACGCATTTATACTCGGTTTCACCAATGTACGTCCATTCTAAAGTATATTTTAATTAGAATCACCTATCTATACTCGTTTTTTACCATTCTAAGCATATTTTATGCCCATATTTCTGTTAGAATCACACATCTATACTCGTTTTTTTACCCTTCTGTGCCTATTTTATAATATATTTCGGTTAGAATTACCCATCTGTACTCGTTTTCACCCATTCTAACGCTCATTTAAAACTATATTTCGGTTAGAATAACTCACCTATGCTCGTTTTCACTGGTCTACGGCCGTTTAATACCCTATTTCGGTTAGAATCACCCGTTCGTACTCGTTTTCATGATTTTACGTGTATTTGAAATCTTATTTCGGTTAGAATCACATTTCTATACTCGTTTCCACAAATCTATGCCACTTTTTTACTTATTTCGGTTAGGGTCACGTATCTATGTTCGGTTATCATCTACGCCCACTCTAGGCCACTATTAGATTAGAGTCACCCATCTATGCTCCTTTTCACCGTTCTAAGCCTGTTTTATACCATATTTCGTTAGAATCACCCATCTATACTCATTTTTACCATTCTAAGTACGATATATACCATATTTCGGTCCGAATCACCCATCCATCTATACTCATTTTCATCATTGTATTCTTATTCTACACCATATTTCGGTTAGAATCAATCATATATACTCGTTTTCACTAGTATACGAGCATTTTATACCTTATTTAGTCAGAATCGTATCTATATACTCGTTTCCACTGATCTAGGCAACCTTTATACCTTATTTCATTTAAAATTATGCACCTATACTCGGTTTCACCAATTTATGCCCATTCTAAATCATATTTCGATTAGAATTACCCATCTATACTCGTTTTCACCATTCTAAGCCAGTTTTATACCATATCTCGGTTAGTATCGCCCATCTATACTAGTTTTCACCATTCTAAGCCCGTTTATACCATATCTCGGTTAGTATCGCCCATCCATACCCGGTTTCACCATTCTACAAATTTGTATACTATATATTTCAGTTGGAATCACCCATCTATACTTGTTTTCATCGTTGTATGATTATTCCTAGAATCACTCACTCGTACTCAAAATCACCCATCTACGAGCATGTGATACCCTGTTTCGGTTAGAGTCGCATGTATCCACTCGTTTCCACTGATCTAGGCCACTCATATACCTTATTTTGATTAAAACCACCCATCAATACTTGTTTTTCTTAGTCTAAGCCTATTTTATACAATATTTCAGTTAGAATCATTCATCTATACTCGTTTTCATCATTGTACGCTCATTCTAAACCATATTTTGGTTTCAATCACGCATATATTCTTGTTTTCGTCATTGTACACTTATTTCTAAACAATATTTCAGTTAGAATCATCCAGCTATGCTCGTTTTCATCTTGTATGCTCATTCTACAACGTATTTCGGTCAGAATAACTCATTTACACTCATTTTCAAGAGTCTACTACGCTGTTATACCAAATTTTGGTCAGAATCATCCATCTATACTCATTTTTACCAGTCTACGGTCGATTTTACCATATTTCGGAGAAAGGGCCACCTATCTGCACTCATTTTCATCCTTGTACGCTAATTCTAAACCATTTTCAGTTAGAATCATTAATTTATACTCGTTTTCACCAGTCTACCGAGCATTTGATAACTTATTTCGGTTAGAACCATATTTATATACTCGTTTTCGCTAGTCTAGGCCACTTTTACAACATATTCCAGTTAGAATTAGTCATCAATGCTCGGTTTCACCAATCTACATCCATTATAAACCTTGTTGAGATTAGAATCACCCATCTGTACTCAATTTCATCATCCAAGCCTGTTTTGTGCCATATTTCAGTTTTCAACACCCTTCTATACTCGTTTTCATCATTGTATGCATATTCTAAACCATATTTCAGTTAGAATCACCCATCTAAACTCGTCTGCATCATTGTATGCCAATTCTATACCGTTTTTCGGTTAGAATAACTCATTCATACTCGTTTTTACTAGTCTACGATCGTTTTATACCATATTTAGGTTAGAGTCACCCATCTATACTCGTTTTCATCATTGCACGCTCATTCTAAACCATATTTGGGTCAGAATCATTCATTCATACTTGCTTTCACCAGTCTACGAGCATTTGCAATCTTTTTTCGATTAGAATCGTATTTGTATACTCGTTTCACTAATCTATGCCACTTTTATTCGTTATTTTTGTTAGCTTTACGCATTTATACTCGGTTTCACCAATGTACGTCCATTCTAAAGCATGTTTTAATTAGAATCACCTATCTATACTCGTTTTTACCATTCTAAGCATGTTTTATGCCCATATTTCTGTTAGAATCACACATCTATACTCATTTTTTTACCCTTCTGTGCCTGTTTTATAATATATTTTGGTTAGAATTACCCATCTGTACTCGTTTTCACCATTCTACGCTCATTTTAAAACCATATTTCGGTTAGAATAACTCACCTATGCGCGTTTTCACTGTCTACGGCCGTTTTATACCCTATTTCGGTTAGAATCACCCGTTCGTACTAGTTTTCACTATTTTACGTGTATTTGAAATCTTATTTCGGTTAGAATCACATTTCTATACTCGTTTCCACAAATCTATGCCACTTTTTTACTTATTTCGATTAGAGTCACGTATCTATGTTCGGTTACCATCTACGCCCACTCTAGGCCACAATTAGATTAGAGTCACCCATCTATGCTCCTTTTCACCGTTCTAAGCCTGTTTTTATACCATATTTCGTTAGAATCACCTATCTATACTCATTTTTTACCATTCTAAGCACGGTTTATACCATATTTCGGTCAGAATCACCCATCCCATCTATACTCATTTTCATCATTGTATTCTCATTCTACACCATATTTCGGTTAGAATCAATCATATATACTCGTTTTCACTAGTATACGAGCATTTTATACCTTAGTTTAGTCAGAATCGTATCTATATACTCGTTTCCACTGATCTAGGCAACCTTTATACCTTATTTCATTTAAAATTATGCACCTATACTCGGTTTCACCAATTTACGCCCATTCTAATTCATATTTCGATTAGAATTACCCATCTATACTCGTTTTCACCATTCTAAGCCAGTTTTATACCATATCTCGGTTAGTATCGCCCATCTATACTAGTTTTCACCATTCTAAGCCCGTTTATACCATATCTCGGTTAGTATCACCGGTCCATACCCGGTTTCACCATTCTACAAATTTGTATACTATATATTTCAGTTGGAATCACCCATCTATACTTGTTTTCATTGTTGTATGATTATTCTACATTATATTTCGGCTAGAATCACTCACCCATACTCAAAATCACCCATCTACGAGCATGTGATACCCTGTTTCGGTTAGAGTCGCATTTATCCACTCGTTTCCACTGATCTAGGCCACTCATATACCTTATTTTGATTAAAACCACCCATCAATACTTGTTTTTCTTAGTCTAAGCCTATTTTATTACAATATTTCGGTTAGAATCATCCATCTATACTCGTTTTCTTCATTGTACGCTCATTCTAAACCATATTTTCGGTTTCAATCACGCATATATTCTTGTTTTCGTCATTGTACACTCATTCTAAATAATATTTCAGTTAGAATCATCCAGCTGCGCTCGTTTTTATCTTGTATGCTCATTCTACAATGTATTTCGGTCAGAATAACTCATTTACACTCATTTTCAAGAGTCTACGGCGCTGGTATACCAAATTTTGGTCAGAATTATCCATCTATACTCGTTTTTACCAGTCTACGGTCGATTTTACCATATTTCGTAGAAAGGGCCACCTATCTGCACTCGTTTTCATCCTTGTACGCTAATTCAATCATTAATTTATACTCGTTTTCACCAGTCTATGAGCATTTGATAACTTATTTCGGTTAGAACCATATTTATATACTCGTTTTCGCTAGTCTAGGCCACTTTTACAACATATTCCAGTTAGAATTAGCCATCAATGCTCGGTTTCACCAATCTACATCCACTATAAACCTTGTTGAGATTAGAATCACCCATATGTACTCAATTTCATCATCCAAGCCTGTTTTGTGCCATATTTCGGTTTTCATCACCCTTCTATACTCATTTTCATCATTGTATGCTCATTCTAAACCATATTTCAGTTAGAATCACCCATCTAAACTCGTCTGCATCATTGTATGCCAATTCTATACCGTGTTTCGGTTAAAATAACTCATTCATACTCGTTTTCACTAGTCTACGATCATATTATACCATATTTAGGTTAGAGTCACCCATCTATACTTGTTTTTATCATTGCACGCTCATTCTAAACCATATTTGGGGTCAGAATCATTCATTCATACTTGCTTTCACCAGTCTACGAGCATTTGCAATCTTTTTTCGATTAGAATCGCATTTGTATACTCGTTTCACTAATCTATGCCACTTTTATACGTTATTTTTGTTAGCTTTACGCATTTATACTCGATTTCACCAATGTAAGTCCATTCTAAAGCATGTTTTAATTAGAATCACCTATCTATACTCGTTTTTATCATTCTAAGCATGTTTTATGCCCATATTTCTGTTAGAATCACACATATCTATACTCGTTTTTTACCCTTCTGTGCCTGTTTTATAATATATTTCGGTTAGAATTACCCATCTGTACTCGTTTTTACCATTCTACGCTCATTTAAAACCATATTTCGGTTAGAATAACTCACCTATGCGCGTTTTCACTGGTCTACGGCCATTTTATACCCTATTTCGGTTAGAATCACCCGTTCGTACTCGTTTTCACTATTTTACGTGTATTTGAAATCTTATTTCGGTTAGAATCACATTTCTATACTCGTCCACAAATCTATGCCACTTTTTTACTTCTTTCGGTTAGGGTCACGTATCTATGTTCGGTTACCATCTACGCCCACTCTAGGCCACAATTAGATTAGAGTCACCCATCTATGCTCCTTTTCACCGTTCTAAGCCTGTTTTATACCATATTTCGTTAGAATCACCCATCTATACTCATTTTTACCATTCTTAGCACGATATATACCATATTTCGGTCAGAATCACCCATCCATCTATACTAATTTTCATCATTGTATTCTCATTCTACAACATATTTCGGTTAGAATCAATCATATATACTCGTTTTCACTAGTATACGAGCATTTTATACCTTAGTTTAGTCAGAATCGTATCTATATACTCGTTTCCACTGATCTAGGCAACCTTTATACCTTATTTCATTTAAAATTATGCACCTATACTCGGTTTCACCAATTTACGCCCATTCTAAATCATATTTCGATTAGAATTACCCATCTATACTCGTTTTCACCATTCTAAGCCAGTTTTATATCATATCTCGGTTAGTATCGCCCATCTATACTAGTTTTCACCATTCTAAGCCCGTTTATACCATATCTCGGTTAGTATCGCCGGTCCATACCCGGTTTCACCATTCTACAAATTTGTATACTATATATTTCAGTTGGAATCACCCATCTATACTTGTTTTCATCGTTGTATGATTATTCCTAGAATCACTCACTCATACTCAAAATCACCCATCTACGAGCATGTGATACCCTGTTTCGGTTAGAGTCGCATTTATCCACTCGTTTCCACTGATCTAGGCCACTCATATACCTTATTTTGATTAAAACCACCCATCAATACTTGTTTTTCTTAGTCTAAGCCTATTTTATACAATATTTCGGTTAGAATCATCCATCTATACTCGGTTTCATCATTGTACGCTCATTCTAAACCATATTTTGGTTTCAATCACGCATATATTCTTGTTTTCGTCATTGTACACTCATTCTAAACAATATTTCAGTTAGAATCATCCAGCTATGCTCATTTTCATCTTGTATGCTCATTCTACAACATATTTCGGTCAGAATAACTCATTTACACTCATTTTCAAGAGTCTACTACGCTGTTATACCAAATTTTGGTCAGAATCATCCATCTATACTCGTTTTTACCAGTCTACGGTCGATTTTACCATATTTCGGAGAAAGGGCCACCTATCTGCACTCATTTTCATCCTTGTACGCTAATTCTAAACCATTTTCAGTTAGAATCATTAATTTATACTCGTTTTCACCAGTCTACGAGCATTTGATAACTTATTTCGGTTAGAACCATATTTATATACTCATTTTCGCTAGTCTAGGCCACTTTTACAACATATTCCAGTTAGAATTAGCCATCAATGCTCGGTTTCACCAATCTACATCCATTATAAACCTTGTTGAGATTAGAATCACCCATCTGTACTCAATTTCATCATCCAAGCCTGTTTTGTGCCATATTTCAGTTTTCAACACCCTTCTATACTCGTTTTCATCATTGTATGCATATTCTAAACCATATTTCAGTTAGAATCACCCATCTAAACTCGTCTGCATCATTGTATGCCAATTCTATACCGTTTTTCGGTTAGAATAACTCATTCATACTTGTTTTTACTAGTCTAACGATCGTTTTATACCATATTTAGGTTAGAGTCACCCATCTATACTCGTTTTTATCATTGCACGCTCATTCTAAACCATATTTGGGTCAGAATCATTCATTCATACTTGCTTTCACCAGTCTACGAGTATTTGCAATCTTTTTTCGATTAGAATCGTATTTGTATACTCGTTTCACTAATCTATGCCACTTTTATTCGTTATTTTTGTTAGCTTTACGCATTTATACTCGGTTTCACCAATGTACGTCCATTCTAAAGCATGTTTTAATTAGAATCACCTATCTATACTCGTTTTTACCATTCTAAGCATGTTTTATGCCCATATTTCTGTTAGAATCACACATCTATACTCATTTTTTTACCCTTCTGTGCCTGTTTTATAATATATTTCGGTTAGAATTACCTATCTGTACTCGTTTTTACCATTCTACGCTCACTTAAAACCATATTTTGGTTAGAATAACTCACCTATGCGCGTTTTCACTGGTCTACGGCCGTTTTATACCCTATTTCGGTTAGAATCACCCGTTCGTACTCGTTTTCACTATTTTACGTGTATTTGAAATCTTATTTCGGTTAGAATCACATTTCTATACTCGTCCACAAATCTATGCCACTTTTTTACTTATTTCGGTTAGGGTCACGTATCTATGTTCGGTTACCATCTACGCCCACTCTAGGCCACAATTAGATTAGAGTCACCCATCTATGCTCCTTTTCACCGTTCTAAGCCTGTTTTATACCATATTTCGTTAGAATCACCCATCTATACTCATTTTTACCATTCTAAGCACGATATATACCATATTTCGGTCAGAATCACCCATCCATCTATACTCATTTTCATCATTGTATTCTCATTCTACACCATATTTCGGTTCGAATCAATCATATATACTCATTTTTACTAGTATACGAGCATTTTATACCTTAGTTTAGTCAGAATCGTATCTATATACTCGTTTCCACTGATCTAGGCAACCTTTATACCTTATTTCATTTAAAATTATGCACCTATACTCGGTTTCACCAATTTATGCCCATTCTAAATCATATTTCGATTAGAATTACCCATCTATACTCGTTTTCACCATTCTAAGCCAGTTTTATACCATATCTCGGTTAGTATCGCCCATCTATACTAGTTTTCACCATTCTAAGCCCGTTTATACCATATCTCGGTTAGTATCGCCCATCCATACCCGGTTTCACCATTCTACAAATTTGTATACTATATATTTCAGTTGGAATCACCCATCTATACTTGTTTTCATCGTTGTATGATTATTCCTAGAATCACTCACTCATACTCAAAATCACCCATCTACGAGCATGTGATACCCTGTTTCGGTTAGAGTCGCATTTATCCACTCGTTTCCACTGATCTAGGCCACTCATATACCTTATTTTGATTAAAACCACCCATCAATACTTGTTTTCTTAGTCTAAGCCTATTTTATACAATATTTCGGTTAGAATCATCCATCTATACTCGTTTTCATCATTGTACACTCATTCTAAACCATATTTTGGTTGCAATCACGCATATATTCTTGTTTTCGTCATTGTACACTCATTCTAAACAATATTTCAATTAGAATCATCCAGCTACGCTTGTTTTCATCTTGTATGCTCATTCTATAACGTATTTCGGTCAGAATAACTCATTTACACTCATTTTCAAGAGTCTACGACGCTGTTATACCAAATTTTGGTCAGAATCATCCATCTACACTCGTTTTTACCAGTCTACGGTCGATTTTACTATATTTCGGAGAAAGGGCCACCTATCTGCACTCATTTTCATCCTTGTACGCTCATTCTAAACCATTTTCAGTTAGAATCATTAATTTATACTCGTTTTCACCAGTCTACGAGCATTTGATAACTTATTTCGGTTAGAACCATATTTATATACTCGTTTTCGCTAGTCTAGGCCACTTTTACAACATATTCCGGTTAGAATTAGCCATCTATGCTCGGTTTCACCAATCTACATCCACTATAAACCTTGTTGAGATTAGAATCACCCATCTGTACTCAATTTCATCATCCAAGCCTGTTTTGTGCCATATTTCGGTTTTCATCACCCTTCTATACTCGTTTTCATCATTGTATGCTCATTCTAAACCATATTTCAGTTAGAATCACCGATCTAAACTCGTCTGCATCATTGTATGCCAATTCTACACCGTGTTTCGGTTAGAATAACTCATTCATACTCGTTTTCACTAGTCTACGATCGTTTTATACCATATTTAGGTTAGAGTCACCCATCTATACTCGTTTTCATCATTGCACGCTCATTCTAAACCATATTTGGGTCAGAATCATTCATTCATACTTGCTTTCACCAGTCTACGAGCATTTGCAATCTTTTTTCGATTAGAATCGCATTTGTATACTCGTTTCACTAATCTATGCCACTTTTATTCGTTATTTTTGTTAGCTTTACGCATTTATACTCGGTTTCACCAATGTACGTCATTCTAAAGAATATTTTAATTAGAATCACCTATCTATACTCGTTTTTACCATTCTAAGCATGTTTTATGCCCATATTTCTGTTAGAATCACACATCTATACTCGTTTTTTTACCCTTCTGTGCCTGTTTTATAATATATTTCGGTTAGAATTACCCATCTGTACTCGTTTTTACCATTCTACGCTCATTTAAAACCATATTTCGTTTAGAATAACTCACCTATGCGCGTTTTCACTGGTCTACGGCCGTTTTATACCCTATTTCGGTTAGAATCATCCGTTCGTACTCGTTTTCACTATTTTACGTGTATTTGAAATCTTATTTCGGTTAGAATCACATTTCTATACTCGTTTCCACAAATCTATGCCACTTTTTTACTTATTTCGGTTAGGGTCACGTATCTATGTTCGGTTACCATCTACGCCCACTCTAGGCCACAATTAGATTAGAGTCACCCATCTATGCTCCTTTTCACCGTTCTAAGCCTGTTTTATACCATATTTCGTTAGAATCACCCATCTATACTCATTTTTACCATTCTAAGCACGATATATACCATATTTCGGTCAGAATCACCCATCCATCTATACTCATTTTCATCATTGTATTCTCATTCTACACCATATTTCGGTTAGAATCAATCATATATACTCGTTTTCACTAGTATACGAGCATTTTATACCTTAGTTTAGTCAGAATCGTATCTATATACTCGTTTCCACTGATCTAGGCAACCTTTATACCTTATTTCATTTAAAATTATGCACCTATACTCGGTTTCACCAATTTATGCCCATTCTAAACTATATTTCGATTAGAATTACCCATCTATACTCGTTTTCACCATTCTAAGCCAGTTTTATACCATATCTCGGTTAGTATCGCCCATCTATACTAGTTTTCACCATTCTAAGCCCGTTTATACCATATCTCGGTTAGTATCGCCCATCCATACTCGGTTTCACCATTCTACAAATTTGTATACTATATATTTCAGTTGGAATCACCCATCTATACTTGTTTTTTATCGTTGTATGATTATTCCTAGAATCACTCACTCATACTCAAAATCACCCATCTACGAGCATGTGATACCCTGTTTCGGTTAGAGTCGCATTTATCCACTCGTTTCCACTGATCTAGGCCACTCATATACCTTATTTTGATTAAAACCACCCATCAATACTTGTTTTTCTTAGTCTAAGCCTATTTTATACAATATTTCGATTAGAATCATCCATCTATACTCATTTTCATCATTGTACGCTCATACTAAACCATATTTCGGTTTCAATCACGCATATATTCTTGTTTTCGTCATTGTACACTCATTCTAAACAATATTTTAGTTAGAATCATCCAACTACGCTCGTTTTTATCTTGTATGCTCATTCTACAACGTATTTTTGGTCAGAATAACTCATTTACACTCATTTTCAAGAGTCTACGGCGCTGTTATACCAAATTTTGGTCAGAATCATCCATCTATACTCGTTTTTACCAGTCTACGGTCGATTTTACCATATTTCGGAGAAAGGGCCACCTATCTGCACTCGTTTTCATCCTTGTACGCTAATTCTAAACCATTTTCAGTTAGAATCATTAATTTATACTCGTTTTCACCAGTCTACGAGCATTTGATAACTTATTTCGGTTAGAACCATATTTATATACTCGTTTTCGCTAGTCTAGGCCACTTTTACAACATATTCCAGTTAGAATTAGCCATCAATGCTCGGTTTCACCAATCTACATCCACTATAAACTTTGTTGAGATTAGAATCACCCATCTGTACTCAATTTCATCATCCAAGCCTGTTTTGTGCCATATTTCAGTTTTCATCACCCTTCTATACTCGTTTTTATCATTGTATGCTCATTCTAAACCATATTTCAGTTAGAATCACCTATCTAAACTCGTCTGCATCATTGTATGCCAATTCTACACCGTGTTTCGGTTAGAATAACTCATTCATACTCGTTTTCACTAGTCTACGATCGTTTTATACCATATTTAGGTTAGAGTCACCCATCTATACTCGTTTTCATCATTGTACGCTTATTCTAAACCATATTTGGGTCAGAATCATTCATTCATACTTGCTTTCACCAGTCTACGAGCATTTACAATCTTTTTTCGATTAGAATCGCATTTGTATACTCGTTTCACTAATCTATGCCACTTTTGTACGTTATTTTTGTTAGCTTTACGCATTTATACTCAGTTTCACCAATGTACGTCCATTCTAAAGCATGTTTTAATTAGAATCACCTATCTATACTCGTTTTTACCATTCTAAGCATATTTTATGCCCATATTTCTGTTAGAATCACACATCTATACTCGTTTTTTTACCCTTTTGTGCCTGTTTTATAATATATTTCAGTTAGAATTACCCATCTGTACTCGTTTTCACCATTCTACGCTCATTTAAAACCATATTTCGGTTAGAATAACTCACCTATGCTCGTTTTCACTGGTCTACGGCCGTTTTATACCTTATTTCGGTTAGAATCACCCGTTCGTACTCGTTTTCACTATTTTACGTGTATTTGAAATCTTATTTCGGTTAGAATGACATTTCTATACTCGTTTCCACAAATCTATGCCACTTTTTTACTTATTTCGGTTAGGGTCACGTATCTATGTTCGGTTACCATCTACGCCCACTCTAGGCCACAATTAGATTAGAGTCACCCATCTATGCTCTTTTTCACCGTTCTAAGCCTTTTTTATACCATATTTCGTTAGAATCACCCATCTATACTCATTTTTACCATTCTAAGCACGATTTATACCATATTTCGGTCAGAATCACCCATCCATCTATACTCATTTTCATCATTGTATTCTCATTCTACACCATATTTCGGTTAGAATCAATCATATATACTCGTTTTCACTAGTATACGAGCATTTTATACCTTAGTTTAGTCAGAATCGTATCTATATACTCGTTTTCACTGATCTAGGCAACCTTTATACCTTATTTCATTTAAAATTATGCACCTATACTCGGTTTCACCAATTTATGCCCATTCTAAATCATATTTCGATTAGAATTACCCATCTATACTCGTTTTCACCATTCTATGCCAGTTTTATACCATATCTCGGTTAGTATCGCCCATCTATACTAGTTTTCACCATTCTAAGCCCGTTTATACCATATCTCGGTTAGTATCGCTCATCCATACCCGGTTTCACCATTCTACAAATTTGTATACTATATATTTCAGTTGGAATTACCCATCTATACTTGTTTTCATCGTTGTATGATTATTCCTAGAATCACTCACTCATACTCAAAATCACCCATCTACGAGCATGTGATACCCTATTTCGGTTAGAGTCGCATTTATACACTCGTTTCCACTGATCTAGGCCACTCATATACCTTATTTTGATTAAAACCACCCATCAACACTTGTTTTTCTTAGTCTAAGCCTATTTTATATAATATTTCGGTTAGAATCATCCATCTATACTCGTTTTCATCATTGTACGCTCATTCTAAACCATATTTCAGTTTCAAGCACGCATATATTCTTGTTTTCGTCATTGTACACTCATTCTAAACAATATTTTAGTTAGAATCATCCAGCTATGCTCGTTTTCATCTTGTATGCTCATTATACAACGTATTTCGGTCAGAATAACTTATTTACACTCATTTTCAAGAGTCTACGGCACTGTTATACCAAATTTTGGTCAGAATCATCCATCTATACTCGTTTTTACCAGTCTACGGTCGATTTTACCATATTTCGGAGAAAGGGCTACCTATCTGCACTCGTTTTCATCCTTGTACGCTCATTCTAAACCATTTTCAGTTAGAATCATTTATTTATACTCGTTTTCACCAGTCTACGAGCATTTGATAACTTATTTCGGTTAGAACCATATTTATATACTCATTTTCGCTAGTCTAGGCCACTTTTACAACATATTCCGGTTAGAATTAGCCATCTATGCTCGGTTTCACCAATCTACATCCACTATAAACCTTGTTGAGATTAGAATCACCCATCTGTACTCAATTTCATCATCCAAGCCTGTTTTGTGCCATATTTCGGTTTTCATCACCCTTCTATACTCGTTTTCATCATTGTATGCTCATTCTAAACCATATTTCAGTTAGAATCACCGATCTAAACTCGTCTGCATCATTGTATGCCAATTCTACACCGTGTTTCGGTTAGAATAACTCATTCATACTCGTTTTCACTAGTCTACGATCGTTTTATACCATATTAGGTTAGAGTCACCCATCTATACTCGTTTTCATCATTGCACGCTCATTCTAAACCATATTTGGGTCAGAATCATTCATTCATACTTGCTTTCACCAGTCTACGAGCATTTGCAATCTTTTTTCGATTAGAATCGCATTTGTATACTCGTTTCACTAATCTATGCCACTTTTATACGTTATTTTTGTTAGCTTTACGCATTTATACTCGGTTTCACCAATGTACGTCCATTCTAAAGCATGTTTTAATTAGAATCACCTATCTATACTCGTTTTTACCATTCTAAGCATGTTTTATGCCCATATTTCTATTAGAATCACACATCTATACTCATTTTTTTACCCTTCTGTGCCTGTTTTATAATATATTTCGGTTAGAATTACCCATCTGTACTCGTTTTTACCATTCTACGCTCATTTAAAATCATATTTTGGTTAGAATAACTCACATATGCTCGTTTTCACTGGTCTACGGCCGTTTTATACCCTATTTCGGTTAGAATCACCCGTTCGTACTCATTTTCACTATTTTACGTGTATTTGAAATTTTATTTCGGTTAGAATCACATTTCTATACTCGTTTCCACAAATCTATGCTATATTTTTACTTATTTCGGTTAGAGTCACGTATCTATGTTCGGTTACCATCTACGCCCACTCTAGGCCACAATTAGATTAGAGTCACCCATCTATGCTCCTTTTTACCGTTCTAAGCCTGTTTTATACCATATTTCGTTAGAATCACCCATCTATACTCGTTTTTACCATTCTAAGCATGGTTTATACCATATTTCGGTCAGAATCACCCATCCATCTATACTCATTTTTATCATTGTATTCTCATTCTACACCATATTTCGGTTAGAATCAATCATATATACTCGTTTTCACTAGTATACGAGCATTTTATACCTTAGTTTAGTCATAATCGTATTTATATACTCGTTTCCACTGATCTAGGCAACCTTTATACCTTATTTCATTTAAAATTATGCACCTATACTCGATTTCACCAATTTACGCCCATTCTAAATCATATTTCGATTAGAATTACCCATCTATACTCGTTTTCACCATTCTAAGCCAGTTTTATACCATATCTCGGTTAGTATCACCCATCTATACTAGTTTTCACCATTCTAAGCCCGTTTATACCATATCTCGGTTAGTATCGCCCATCCATACCCGGTTTCACCATTCTACAAATTTGTATACTATATATTTCAGTTGGAATCACCCATCTATACTTGTTTTCATCGTTGTATGATTATTCCTAGAATCACTCACTCATACTCAAAATCACCCATCTACGAGCATGTGATACACTGTTTCGGTTATAGTCGCATTTATACACTCGTTTCCACTGATCTAGGCCACTCATATTCCTTATTTTGATTAAAACCACCCATCAACACTTGTTTTTCTTAGTCTAAGCCTATTTTATATAATATTTTGGTTAGAATCATCCATCTATACTCGTTTTCATCATTGTACGCTCATTCTAAACCATATTTCGGTTTCAATCATGCATATATTCATGTTTTCGTCATTGTACACTCATTCTAAACAATATTTCAGTTAGAATCATCCAGCTATGCTCGTTTTCATCTTGTATGCCCATTCTACAACGTATTTCGGTCAGAATAACTCATTTACACTCATTTTCAAGAGTCTACGGCGCTGTTATACCAAATTTTGGTCAGAATCATCCATCTATACTCGTTTTTACCAGTCTACGGTCGATTTTACCATATTTCGGAGAAAGGGCCACCTATCTGCACTCGTTTTCATCCTTGTACGCTCATTCTAAACCATTTTCAGTTAGAATCATTTATTTATACTTGTTTTCACCAGTCTACGAGCATTTGATAACTTATTTCGGTTAGAACCATATTTATATATACTCGTTTTCGCTAGTCTAGGCCACTTTTACAACATATTCCGGTTAGAATTAGCCATCTATGCTCGGTTTCACCAATCTACATCCACTATAAACCTTATAGAGATTAGAATCACCCATCTGTACTCAATTTCATCATCCAAGCCTATTTTGTGCCATATTTTGGTTTTTATCACCCTTCTATACTCGTTTTCATCATTGTATGCTCATTCTAAACCATATTTTAGTTAGAATCACCCATCTAAACTCGTCTGCATCATTGTATGCCAATTCTACACCGTGTTTCGGTTAGAATAACTCATTCATACTCGTTTTTACTAGTCTACGATCGTTTTATACCATATTTAGGTTAGAGTCACCCATCTATACTCGTTTTCATCATTGCACGCTCATTCTAAACCATATTTGGGTCAGAATCATTCATTCATACTTGCTTTCACCAGTCTACGAGCATTTGCAATCTTTTTCGATTAGAATCGTATTTGTATACTCGTTTCACTAATCGATGCCACTTTTATACGTTATTTTTGTTAGCTTTACGCATTTATACTCGGTTTCACCAATGTACGACCATTCTAAAGCATGTTTTAATTAGAATCACCTATCTATACTCGTTTTTACCATTATAAGCATGTTTTATGCCCATATTTCTGTTAGAATCATATATCTATACTCGTTTTTTTACCCTTCTGTGCATGTTTTATAATATATTTCGGTTAGAATTACCCATCTGTACTCGTTTTTACCATTCTACGCTCATTTAAAACCATATTTTGGTTAGAATAACTCACCTATGCTCGTTTTCACTGGTCTACGGCCGTTTTATACCCTATTTCGGTTAGAATCACCCGTTCGTACTCGTTTTCACTATTTTACGTGTATTTGAAATCGTATTTCGGTTAGAATCACATTTCTATACTCGTTTCCACAAATCTATGCCACTTTTTTACTTATTTCGGTTAGAGTCACGTATCTATGTCCGGTTACCATCTACGCCCACTCTAGGCCACAATTAGATTAGAGTCACCCATCTATGCTCCTTTTCACCGTTCTAAACCTGTTTTATACTTTATTTCGTTATAATCACCCATCTATACTCGTTTTTACCATTCTAAGCACGGTTTATACCATATTTCGGTCAGAATCACCCATCCATCTATACTCATTTTCATCATTGTATTCTCATTCTACACTATATTTTGGTTAGAATCAATCATATATACTCGTTTTCACTAGTATACGAGCATTTTATACCTTAGTTTAGTCATAATCGTATCTATATACTCGTTTCCACTGATCTAGGCAATCTTTATACCTTATTTCATTTAAAATTATGCACATATACTCGGTTTCACCAATTTACGCCCATTCTAAATCATATTTCGATTAGAATTACCCATCTATACTCGTTTTCACCATTCTAAGCCAGTTTTATACCATATCTCGGTTAGTATCGCCCATCTATACTAGTTTTCACCATTCTAAGCCCGTTTATACCATATCTCGGTTAGTATCGCCCATCCATACCCGGTTTCACCATTCTACAAATTTGTATACTATATATTTCAGTTGGAATCACCCATCTATACTTGTTTTTATCGTTGTATGATTATTCTACATTATATTTCGGCAAGAATCACTCACTTCATACTCAAAATCACCCATCTACGAGCATGTGATACACTGTTTCGGTTATAGTCGTATTTATACACTCGTTTTCACTGATCTAGGCCACTCATATACCTTATTTTGATTAAAACCACCCATCAACACTTGTTTTTCTTAGTCTAAGCCTATTTTATATAATATTTCGGTTAGAATCATCCATCTATACTCGTTTTCATCATTGTACGCTCATTCTAAACCATATTTCGGTTTCAATCACGCATATATTCTTGTTTTCGTCATTGTACACTCATTCTAAACAATATTTCAGTTAGAATCATCCAGCTATGCTCGTTTTCATCTTGTATGCTCATTCTACAACATATTTCGGTCAGAATAACTCATTTATACTCATTTTTAAGAGTCTACGGCACTGTTATACCAAATTTTGGTCAGAATCATCCATCTATACTCGTTTTTACCAGTCTACGGTCGATTTTACCATATTTCGGAGAAAGGGCCACCTATCTGCACTCATTTCATCCTTGTACGCTCATTCTAAACCATTTTCAGTTAGAATCATTTATTTATACTCGTTTTCACCGGTCTACAAGCATTTGATAACTTATTCGGTTAGAACCATATTTATATACTCGTTTTCGCTAGTCTAGGCCACTTTTACAATATATTTCGGTTAGAATTAGCCATCTATGCTCGATTTTACCAATCTACATCCACTATAAACCTTGTTGAGATTAGAATCACCCATCTGTACTCAATTTCATCATCCAAGCCTGTTTTGTGCCATATTTCGGTTTTATCACCCTTCTATACTCGTTTTCATCATTCTATGCTCATTCTAAACCATATTTCAGTTAGAATCACCCATCTAAACTCGTCTGCATCATTGTATGCCAATTCTACACCGTGTTTCGGTTAGAATAACTCATTCATACTCGTTTTCACTAGTTTACGATCGTTTTATACCATATTTAGGTTAGAGTCACCCATCTATACTCGTTTTCATCATTGCACGCTCATTCTAAACCATATTTGGGTCAGAATCATTCATTCATACTTGCTTTCACCAGTCTACGAGCATTTGCAATCTTTTTTCGATTAGAATCGCATTTGTATACTCGTTTCACTAATCTATGGCCACTTTTATACGTTATTTTTGTTAGCTTTACGCATTTATACTCGGTTTCACCAATGTACGTCCATTCTAAAGTATATTTTAATTAGAATCACCTATCTATACTCATTTTTACCATTCTAAGCATATTTTATGCCCATATTTCTGTTAGAATCACACATCTATACTCATTTTTTTACCCTTCTGTGCCTATTTTATAATATATTTCGGTTAGAATTACCCATCTATACTCATTTTCACCATTCTACGCTCATTAAAAACTATATTTCGGTTAGAATAACTCACCTATGCTCGTTTTCACTGGTCTACGGCCGTTTTATACCCTATTTCGGTTAGAATCACCCGTTCGTACTCGTTTTCACTATTTTACGTGTATTTGAAATCTTATTTCGGTTAAAATCACATTTCTATACTCGTTTCCACAAATCTATGCCACTTTTTTACTTATTTCGGTTAGAGTCACGTATCTATGTCCGGTTACCATCTACGCCCACTCTAGGCCACAATTAGATTAGAGTCACCCATCTATGCTCCTTTTCACCGTTCTAAGCCTGTTTTATACCATATTTCGTTAGAATCACCCATCTATACTCGTTTTTTACCATTCTAAGCACGGTTTATACCATATTTCGGTCAGAATTACCCATCCATCTATACTCATTTTCATAATTGTATTCTCATTCTACACCATATTTCGGTTAGAATCAATCATATATACTCGTTTTCACTAGTATACGAGCATTTTATACCTTAGTTTAGTCAGAATCGTATCTATATACTCGTTTCCACTGATCTAGGCAATCTTTATACCTTATTTCATTTAAAATTATGCACATATACTCGGTTTCACCAATTTACGCCCATTCTAAATTATATTTCGATTAGAATTACCCATCTATACTCGTTTTCACCATTCTAAGCCAGTTTTATACCATATCTCGGTTAGTATCGCCCATCTATACTAGTTTTCACCATTCTAAGCCCGTTTATACCATATCTCGGTTAGTATCGCCCATCCATACCCGGTTTCACCATTCTACAAATTTGTATACTATATATTTCAGTTGGAATCACCCATCTATACGTGTTTTCATCGTTGTATGATTATTCTACATTATATTTCGGCAAGAATCACTCACTCATACTCAAAATCACCCATCTACGAGCATGTGATACCCTGTTTCGGTTAGAGTCGCATTTATCCACTCGTTTCCACTGATCTAGGCCATTCATATACCTTATTTTGATTAAAACCACCCATCAATACTTGTTTTTCTTAGTCTAAGCCTATTTTATACAATATTTCGGTTAGAATCATCCATCTATACTCGTTTTCATCATTGTACGCTCATTCTAAACCATTTTCGGTTTCAATCGCCCATATATTCTTGTTTTCGTCATTGTACACTCATTCTAAACAATATTTCAGTTAGAATCATCCATCTATGCTCGTTTTCATCTTGTATGCTCATTCTACAACGTATTTCGGTCAGAATGACTCATTTACACTCATTTTTAAGAGTCTACGGCACTGTTATACCAAATTTTGGTCCGAATCATCCATCTATACTCGTTTTTACCAGTCTACAGTCGATTTTACCATATTTCGGAGAAAGGGCCGCCTATCTACACTCGTTTTCATCCTTGTACGCTCATTCTAAACCATTTTCAGTTAGAATCATTTATTTATACTCGTTTTCACTGGTCTACGAGCATTTGATAACTTATTTCGGTTAGAACCATATTTATGTACTTATTTTCGCTAGTCTAGGCCACTTTTACAACATATTCCAGTTAGAATTAGCCATCTATGCTCGGTTTCACCAATCTACATCCACTATAAACCTTGTTGAGATTAGAATAACCCATCTGTACTCAATTTCATCATCCAAGCCTATTTTGTGCCATATTTCAGTTTTCATCACCCTTCTATACTCGTTTTCATCATTGTATGCTCATTCTAAACCATATTTCAGTTAGAATCACCCATCTAAACACGTCTGCATCATTGTATGCCAATTCTATACCATGTTTTGGTTAGAATAACTCATTCATACTCGTTTTCACTAGTCTACGATCGTTTTATACCATATTTAGGTTAGAGTCACCCATCTATACTCGTTTTCATCATTGCACGCTCATTCTAAACCATATTTGGGTCAGAATCATTCATTCATACTTGCTTTCACCAGTCTACGAGTATTTGCAATCTTTTTTCGATTAGAATCGCATTTGTATACTCGTTTCACAAATCTATGCCACTTTTATACGTTATTTTTGTTAGCTTTACGCATTTATACTCGGTTTCACCAATGTACGTCCATTCTAAAGCATGTTTTAATTAGAATCACCTATCTATACTCGTTTTTACCATTCTAAGCATGTTTTATGCCCATATTTCTGTTAGAATCACACATCTATACTCATTTTTTTACCCTTCTGTGCCTGTTTTATAATATATTTCGGTTAGAATTATCCATCTGTACTCGTTTTTACCATTCTACGCTAATTTAAAACCATATTTCGGTTAGAATAACTCACCTATGCTCGTTTTCACTGGTCTACGGTCGTTTTATACCTTATTTCGGTTAGAATCACCCGTTCGTACTCGTTTTCACTATTTTACTATATTTGAAATCTTATTTCGGTTAGAATCACATTTCTACACTCGTTTCCACAAATCTATGCCACTTTTTTTACTTATTTCGGTTAGAGTCACGTATCTATGTCGGTTACCATCTACGCCCACTCTAGGCCACAATTAGATTAGAGTCACCCATCTATGCTCCTTTTCACCGTTCTAAGCCTGTTTTATACCATATTTCGTTAGAATCACCCATCTATACTCGTTTTTACCATTCTAAGCACGGTTTATACCATATTTCGGTCAGAATCACCCATCCATCTATACTCATTTTCATCATTGTATTCTCATTCTATACCATATTTCGGTTAGAATCAATCATATATACTCGTTTTCACTAGTATACGAGCATTTTATACCTTAGTTTAGTCAGAATCGTATCTATATACTCGTTTCCACTGATCTAGACAACCTTTATATCTTATTTCATTTAAAATTATGCACCTATACTCGGTTTCACCAATTTACGCCCATTCTAAATCATATTTCGATTAGAATTACCCATCTATACTCGTTTTCACCATTCTAAGCCAGTTTTATACCAATATCCTCGGTTAGTATCGCCCATCTATACTAGTTTTCGCCATTCTAAGCCCGTTTATACCATATCTCGGTTAGTATCGCCCATCCATACCCGGTTTCACCATTCTACAAATTTGTATACTATATATTTCAGTTGGAATCACCCATCTATACTAGTTTTCATCGTTGTATGATTATTCTACATTATATTTTGGCTAGAATCACTCACTCATACTCAAAATCACCCATCTACGAGCATGTGATACCCTGTTTCGGTTAGAGTCGCATTTATCCACTCGTTTCCACTGATCTAGGCCACTCATATACCTTATTTTGATTAAAACCACCCATCAATACTTGTTTTTCTTAGTCTAAGCCTATTTTATACAATATTTCGGTTAGTATCATCCATCTATACTCGTTTTCATTATTGTACGCTCATTCTAAACCATATTTCGGTTTCAATCGCGCATATATTCCTGTTTTGGTCATTGTACACTCATTCTAAACAATATTTCAGTTAGAATCATCCATCTATGCTCGTTTTCATCTTGTATGCTCATTCTACAACGTATTTCGGTCAGAATAACTCATTTACACTCATTTTCAAGAGTCTACGGCGCTGTTATACCAAATTTTGGTCAGAATCATCCATCTATACTCGTTTTTACTAGTCTAACGGTCGATTTTACCATATTTCGGAGAAAGGGCCGCCCATCTACACTTGTTTTCATCCTTGTACGCTCATTCTAAACCATTTTCAGTTAGAATCATTTATTTATACTCGTTTTCACCGGTCTACGAGCATTTGATAACTTATTTCGGTTAGAACCATATTTATATACTCGTTTTCGCTAGTCTAGGCCACTTTTACAACATATTCCGGTTAGAATTAGCCATCTATGCTCGGTTTCACCAATCTACATCCACTATAAACCTTGTTGAGATTAGAATCACCCATCTGTACTCAATTTCATCATCCAAGCCTGTTTTGTGCCATATTTTGGTTTTCATCACCCTTCTATACTCGTTTTTATCATTGTATGCTCATTCTAAACCATATTTCAGTTAGAATCACCCATCTAAACTCGTCTGCATTATTGTATGCCAATTCTACAACCGTGTTTCGGTTAGAATAACTTATTCATACTCGTTTTTACTAGTCTACGATCGTTTTATACCATATTTAGGTTAGAGTCACCCATCTATACTCGTTTTCATCATTGCACGCTCATTCTAAACCATATTTGGGTCAGAATCATTCATTCATACTTGCTTTCACCAGTCTACGAGCATTTGCAATCTTTTTTCGATTAGAATCGCATTTGTATACTCGTTTCACTAATCTATGCCACTTTTATACGTTATTTTTGTTAGCTTTACGCATTTATACTCGGTTTCACCAATGTACGTCCATTCTAAAGCATGTTTTAATTAGAATCACCTATCTATACTCGTTTTTACCATTCTAAGCATGTTTTATGCCATATTTCTGTTAGAATCACACATCTATACTCATTTTTTTACCCTTCTGTGCCTGTTTTATAATATATTTCGGTTAGAATTATCCATCTGTACTCGTTTTCACCATTCTACGCTCATTTAAAACCATATTTCGGTTAGAATAACTCACCTATGCTCGTTTCCACTAGTCTACGGCCGTTTTATACCTTATTTCGGTTAGAATCACCCGTTCGTACTCGTTTTCACTATTTTACGTGTATTTGAAATCTTATTTCGGTTAGAATCACATTTCTACACTCGTTTCCACAAATCTATGCCACTTTTTTACTTATTTCGGTTAGAGTCACGTATCTATGTTCGGTTACCATCTACGCCCACTCTAGGCCACAATTAGATTAGAGTCACCCATCTATGCTCCTTTTCACCGTTCTAAGCCTGTTTTATACCATATTTCGTTAGAATCACCCATCTAGTTTAGTCAGAATCATATCTATATACTCGTTTCCACTGATCTAGGCAACCTTTATGCCTTATTTCATTTAAAATTATGCACCTATACTCGGTTTCACCAATTTACGCCCATTCTAAATCATATTTCGATTAGAATTACCCATCTATACTCGTTTTCACCTTTCTAAGCCAGTTTTATACCATATCTCGGTTAGTATCGCCCATCTATACTAGTTTTCACCATTCTAAGCCCGTTGGTACCATATCTCGGTTAGTATCGCCCATCCATACCCGGTTTCACCATTCTACAAATTTGTATACTATATATTTCAGTTGGAATCACCCATCTATACTTGTTTTCATCGTTGTATGATTATTCTACATTATATTTCGGCTAGAATCACTCACTCATACTCAAAATCACCCATCTACGAGCATGTGATACCCTGTTTCGGTTAGAGTCGCATTTATCCACTCGTTTCCACTGATCTAGGGCACTCATATACCTTATTTTGATTAAAACCACCCATTAATACTTGTTTTTCTTAGTCTAAGCCTATTTTATACAATATTTCGGTTAGAATCATCCATCTATACTCGTTTTCATCATTGTACGCTCATTCTAAACCATATTTCGGTTTCAATCGCGCATATATTCCTGCTTTCGTCATTGTACACTCATTCTAAACAATATTTCAGTTAGAATCATCCATCTATGCTCGTTTTCATCTTGTATGCTCATTCTACAGGGTATTTCGGTCAGAATAACTCATTTACACTCATTTTCAAGAGTCTACGGCGCTGTTATACCAAAATTTGGTCAGAATCATCCATTTATACTTGTTTTTACCAGTCTACGGTCAATTTTACCATATTTTGGAGAAAGGGCCGCCTATCTACACTCGTTTTCATCCTTGTACGCTCATTCTAAACCATTTTCAGTTAGAATCATTTATTTATACTCGTTTTCACCGGTCTACGAGCATTTGATAACTTATTTCGGTTAGAACCATATTTATATACTCGTTTTCGCTAGTCTAGGCCACTTTTACAACATATTCCGGTTAGAATTAGCCATCTATGGTCGGTTTCACCAATCTACATCCACTATAAACCTTGTTGAGATTAGAATCACCCATCTGTACTCAATTTCATCATCCAAGCCTGTTTTGTGCCATATTTTGGTTTTATCACCCTTCTATATGCGTTTTCATCATTGTATGCTCATTCTAAACCATATTTCAGTTAGAATCACCCATCTAAACTCGTCTGCATCATTGTATGCTAATTCTACACCATGTTTCGGTTAGAATAACTCATTCATTCTCGTTTTCACTAGTCTACGATCGTTTTATACCATATTTAGGTTAGAGTCACCCATCTATACTCGTTTTCATCATTGCACGCTCATTCTAAACATATTTGGGTCAGAATCATTCATTCATACTTGCTTTCACCAGTCTACGAGCATTTGTAATCTTTTTTCGATTAGAATCGCATGTGTATACTCGTTTCACTAATCTATGCCACTTTTATACGTTATTTTTGTTAGCTTTACGCATTTATACTCGGTTTCACCAATGTACGTCTATTCTAAAGCATGTTTTAATTAGAATCACCTATCTATACTAGTTTTTACCATTCTAAGCATGTTTTATGCCCATATTTCTGTTAGAATCACACATCTATACTCGTTTTTTTACCCTTCTGTGCCTGTTTTATAATATATTTGGTTAGAATTACCCATCTGTACTCGTTTTCACCATTCTACGCTCATTTAAAACCATATTTCGGTTAGAATAACTCACCTATGCTCGTTTTCACTGGTCTACGGCCGTTTTATACCTTATTTCGGTTAGAATCACCCGTTCGTACTCGTTTTCACTATTTTACGTGTATTTGAAATCTTATTTCGGTTAGAATCACATTTCTACACTCGTTTCCACAAATCTATGCCACTTTTTTTACTTATTTCGGTTAGAGTCACGTATCTATGTTCGGTTACCATCTACGCCCACTCTAGGCCACAATTAGATTAGAGTCACCCATCTATGCTCCTTTTCACCGTTCTAAGCCTGTTTTATACCATATTTCGTTAGAATCACCCATCTATACTCGTTTTTACCATTCTAAGCACGGTTTATACCATATTTCGGTCAGAATCACCCATCCATCTACACTCATTTTCATCATTGTATTCTCATTCTACACCATATTTTGGTTAGAATCAATCATATATACTCGTTTTCACTAGTATACGAGCATTTTATACCTTAGTTTAGTCAGAATCGTATCTATATACTCGTTTCCACTGATCTAGGCAACCTTTATACCTTATTTCATTTAAAATTATGCATCTATACTCGGTTTCACCAATTTACGCCCATTCTAAATCATATTTCGATTAGAATTACCCATCTATACTCGTTTTCACCATTCTAAGCCAGTTTTATACCATATCTCGGTTAGTATCGCCCATCTATACTAGTTTTCACCATTATAAGCCCGTTTGTACCATATCTCGGTTAGTATCGCCCATCCATACCCGGTTTTACCATTCTACAAATTTGTATACTATATATTTCAGTTGGAATCACCCATCTATACTTGTTTTCGTCGTTGTATGATTATTCTACATTATATTTCGGCTAGAATCACTCACTCATACTCAAAATCACCCATCTACGAGCATGTGATACCCTGTTTCGGTTAGAGTCGCATTTATCCACTCGTTTCCACTGATCTAGGCCACTCATATACCTTATTTTGATTAAAACCACCCATCAATACTTGTTTTTCTTAGTCTAAGCCTATTTTATACAATATTTCGGTTAGAATCATCCATCTATACTCGTTTTCATCATTGTACGCTCATTCTAAACCATATTTTGGTTTCAATCGCGCATATATTCCTGTTTTCATCATTGTACACTCATTCTAAATAATATTTCAGTTAGAATCATCCATCTATACTCGTTTTCATCTTGTATGCTCATTCTACAACGTATTTCGGTCAGAATAACTCATTTACACTCATTTTCAAGAGTCTACGGCACTGTTATACCAAAATTTGCATCCATCTATACTCGTTTTTACCAGTCTACGGTCGATTTTACCATATTTCGGAGAAAGGGCCGCCTATCTACACTCGTTTTCATCCTTGTACGCTCATTCTAAACCATTTTCAGTTAGAATCATTTATTTATACTCGTTTTCACCGGTCTACGAGCATTTGATAACTTATTTCGGTTAGAACCATATTTATATACTCGTTTTCGCTAGTCTAGGCCACTTTTACAACATATTCCGGTTAGAATTAGCCATCTATGGTCGGTTTCACCAATCTACATCCACTATAAACCTTGTTGAGATTAGAATCACCCATCTGTACTCAATTTCATCATCCAAGCCTGTTTTGTGCCATATTTCGGTTTTCATCACCCTTCTATACTCGTTTTCATCATTGTATGCTCATTCTAAACCATATTTCAGTTAGAATCACCCATCTAAACTTGTCTGCATCATTGTATGCCAATTCTACACCGTGTTTCGGTTAGAATAACTCATTCATACTCGTTTTCACTAGTCTACGATCGTTTTATACCATATTTAGGTTAGAGTCACCCATCTATACTCGTTTTCATCATTGCACGCTCATTCTAAACCATATTTGGGTCAGAATCATTCATTCATACTTGCTTTCACCAGTCTACGAGCATTTGCAATCTTTTTTCGATTAGAATCGCATTTGTATACTCGTTTCACTAATCTATGCCACTTTTATACGTTATTTTTGTTAGCTTTACGCATTTATACTCGGTTTCACCAATGTACGTCCATTCTAAAGCATGTTTTAATTAGAATCACCTATCTATAATCGTTTTTACCATTCTAAGCATGTTTTATGCCCATATTTCTGTTAGAATCACACATCTATACTCGTTTTTTTACCCTTCTGTGCCTGTTTTATAATATATTTTGGTTAGAATTACCCATCTGTACTCGTTTTCACCATTCTACGCTCATTTAAAACCATATTTCGGTTAGAATAACTCACCTATGCTCGTTTTCACT